>CM069449.1:54472529-54928246 GCA_035610835.1 Ophiura sarsii
AGTTATGCCAAGGTCTGGATTTCAAATCACAGCATGCTGAACAAAACCAAATATAATTAGTGCATCTTGAGAGATAAAACAAAATCACTAAGTATAGTTGCTTTGTTTAGGATCAAACTGTATCAATTTTAGCATTTCCCTTTTTTTGTTACCATTGGTTACAGGGGAACTACATAATCAGTTTAATATCTCCAATTGCCCAGGCGACCTCATGATACAACTTCACGGTGCAGAGCGCACGTCCGTAATCACATGGATGGAACCTACGGCGGTGGATCAGGAAGGCCGTCCGGCTAAATTGTCACACCAAACACACCAACCGGGAGTGGCACTCTCGGTTGGCAACTCGACTGTGACGTATTACTTTGTAGATCAGCATAATTTAGGCAACGCCAAATGCACGTTCACAATAACGGTTTTACCTCCACGAGATGGTGAGTTGTTTGTTTGTTTGTTTATTTGTTTGTTTGTTGGGGTGATAAAATCTTTAGTTTGTCCACGTTGTGCCTGTCCTTCTTTGGTAATTTGTTTTTTTAAATTATTTGGGTGTTTGCTAAGAAACTTTTCACGCATTTACAAAATGTTTAATATTATTATTTACTAAACACATCACCAAATATCGTAAGGTAAAACATTTTACCAATACAACTTACTTAGAGCTAATCCTATGACAGTTTCCTAAGTGTTGTTTGAAATTGAAAGATGTCCATTACTTCATGGCTGAATGAGCTCAAATGGAAGACAATAACTGCCTTTCTCACAAAAGTTTATGAATTTCTTCAGGTTTCTTCTGAGACAACATTTTTGTTTTTAATAGTTGGCCTTGAGATAGGCCTATGTTTCGTGATTGAATACATGGTTATTACCATTATTTTGTAGCTAATATAGCTGCGTACATATGACAGTGTTTAATTAGTGAGGTTAATTTATGGAAAAATACCCAACAAAACATGAACACATGTAAAGCATTGCCTTATAATTGCCATACCCTTTCATCTAAGCTGAATAAACTGTGGCCCCAACTACTCCCATACTGCATTACAAGAAGATCCTTATGAAAACGAGTTACATGATGTACGTTTTGGGACATCAATGAATCAATCTAAAATGTTTCGTAATACAGTTAGTAGGCCTACTTGTGATGATGAAAGTCCAACTTTGAAGTTATAATCGAGTCATTCAAAATTATTTTGGAGATAGTCAAAACAACATTTCAACGTGGTTTATGGTTCATTACACTATGACAAAGTAGCAATGAACTAAACAAAACAATCACCAAGAATCAGTTCGTCATAACATCGAAAGGTTAACATTTACCAATAAAACGTAGTTAGAAATAATCCTATGACTGTTTCCTACTCTCTGAATGTAAAAGAGTGAAAATGTCACTCGTTGTTCAGAGTGAAGTCATTGTCACTCGTAAAGAGTGATTTTTCACTCGGTGTCGAGTGACTTTTCTCTCTGTGCGGTTGATGAGTTCAGAGTGAAATTATTGTCACTCGAAAAGAGTGATTTTCACTCTGTGTCGAGTGATTTTTCACTCTGTGCGAGTGATCAGTTGTTCCAGATTTAATTTGAGAGCCGGAACACAATTAAATAGAAAAATATTCAAAAACTCAAAATATTCTTAATTTCATTAAATTTAAACATTATTGAAGTGATAATTAATGATGATATCAATGTTAATTGTTTCTGCAATAATTTTAAAGACCAAATAATGATTAAATATAAATTACATTAATGAAACGCGTAAAAACACACTCTTTTTTCACTCCAATGGAGTGATCACTGTATAGGCACTCTTCGAAGAGTAAAAATGCCCTCGTTCCTGGAGTGAACAAAATGCACTCTTTTTTGGAGTGAAAATGGTTCCACTCTTTCAAGCAGTGACTTTCGCTCTATTAGAGTGATCACTGTAAGCAATCCTTTGAAGAGTGAATATTCACTCCATTAGAGTGGAATTTCACTCTTTTACATTTAGAGAGTAAGTGTTGTTTGAAAATAAAAGAGGTCCATGAATTAATAGCTGAATGAGCTCAAATGGAAGACAAAAACTGCTTCTCAAAAGTCACAAAAGTTTATCAAATCTGACCACTTAAGGGTGCTGTAATTATTGAACTATTAATTAAATGTATATAAAAGTATACATTTTTGGAAAGGAAATGGATCAGAGAATCCAAATTTGGCGTCAATTTTGACCAAAAAAGGAGATTTCGTGAGAAAATCACAAAATTCACTTTTTTGACCCAATTTTTTTTTAACAAAGCTAACAAAAAATAATTTTGAGTAAAAAATGGCCAAATCACTTTATAATGATGTTAAGACACTAATGAAGGGACGATTTTTTTTTTTTAAAAACCCTAATCTTAATATTTATGCAAATGTTGACCAAAAAGTGCCAAAAAACGTGAAAAAATGGATTTTAAAAAAAACAAAACACTTTTTTGTCAAAATTTCAAAATATATTGGATTTTATTATAAAAATTTTAAAAAATCGTCCCTCCAGTAGTGTCTTAACATCATCATCAAGTGATTTGGGCATTTTTAACTCAAAATTATGTTTGTTAGCTTTGTTCAAAAAAATTGGGTCAAAAAAGTGATTTTTTATCACAAAAAAATCAACATTTTTGGTCAAAATTGATGCCAAATTTGGATTCTCTGATCCATTTCCTTTCCAAAAATGTATACTTTTATATACATTTGAGCCATGGTTCAATAATTACAGCACTAACAAAATTCAACAAAAAACTTCCTTAAGTCCCCCCTTAACAACTCACTGCGCTAAGCTATATGAAGGGGATTTACATGGCTGCATGATCATGATCATGAATTGATGGCACATTAGAGTCAAGTTCAATTGGCGGGTATTTTAAACTGCACTCAACTACAGGTGTTTTTCCATAGTAAGAACAAAGAAGCCATTCATAAACTTTTGTAATTAGAGAATAAAGGTATTGTTTTTAGACCGTACCCGTGTTATATTGTCTGACATAAATGCGGACGATAGTATTATTTTAAGTAGAACAACGACGCCGCAGGCGGAGTTGTTCTACGCAATTCTTAAACAATCATACTTTAGACATTTATCAAAGAAATAAGTACATTTTATTGTCCACATTTTTGACAACTTTTACCCCTGCTAGGATCGAATAACCCACAAACATTCCATCCAATCACATGCGATGAGTAAACCATACGTAAGCGTCGCGGCGCCGGCATAAACGCAGGAAAAGCGCTAAAGACGCACTGCAGATGTGCGCGTTATGGAGCAAACCACGCATTGTGGAGGTCGGGCGCACTGTTAAAACGTAAGCCCCACCTCCCCGTGTTAAGTTGTCTCATCTAGATGTCGCCGATTTCTCTGAGAACCAATGAGATTGCTTAAACTTTCTTAGCTGTTTAAGAATGCTTCTTGCAATGCAGTATGGGAGTAGTTGGGGCCACAGTTTATTCAGCTTAGATGAAAGGGTATGCCCATCATAAAGCAATGCTTTACATGTGTTCTTGTTTTGTTGGGTATTTTTCCATAAGTTAACCTCACTAATTAAACACTGTCATATGTACGCAGCTATATTAGCTACAAAATAATGGTAATAACCATGTATTCAATCACAAAACATAGGACTCTACTCAAGGCCAAATATTAAAAACAAAAATGTTGTCTCAGAAGAAACCTGAAGAAATAGGCTGCGAAATACGCTTTTGTTATAGTAAACAATGCTATATGCGAAATGCGGTATTTTTTTAAAACATGAGACGAACGACTGTTTGATCCCACATAATGTGTCCGTTTTATTCTGAGAGCACCGTAACTTGCTGGCCCAGTTCTGTTTTTAATTGATTCAAATACCTGAATATACTGGCCATCTTTTGTAGAAATATCAGCAGTGGCGTAGCCAGGTTATTCATATTGGGGGGGGGGGCGAGAAATGAAAATGAACCGACAAGATTGTTTTGAGTCAAGACACGCGCGCGTAGCGAGCGAAATTTTTTGACTTTACACCTATTTTTGGCACGATTGAGGTACATTTTGGCTCTAAACAAGCTTGTACCAACGAATATTTCATTTAGGTGACTATTATGCGCGCGTAGCGCGCGAAAATTGTTCATATGTGTACTTTTGACAATCATAATTCCATGATTCCTCTGGTCAAATGAACCGACAGTGCCAATCTCAACCGACACTACGTCAATATTGGTGGGGGGGGGGGGGGGGGGGGGGGCGATCGCCCCTCTCGCCCCCCTCTGGCTACGCCACTGAATATCAGAACATTTGTTGTTGCCAGTTCTGAGAAATAGAGCTTTGAATATTATTATTTACTATAATAGCGCCCTCATCGGCCACATTTCCCATAGAGTTACATGTAAAATATGTATCAAGTAGAAAATGCCGAGTCAGGTCAAACCATTAAAGGGCCACTATATAATCTTTTTTTATCCCATTATTTTAATTATAAAACGGACATTCAAACAGCCGTGGTACGTACGGTCTCTGTGAAATGTATATTTTAACACTACCATGATAGAATCAAATAACATTTTGTTGAACTGTATTTAACTTCTATTTTTATGTGCAATTTTACTCTTGTAAGCAAGAAAATGAAGCTCAGTCATAATCATATGGTACTTCACAATGTGAAATTAAAATTGGAAAAAAGCATGATTTTCAAATGTTCAAGAAAAAAATGGAAACCAAAAGTCGCTGAAATACGAATTGTAAAATGTACGCGCGCGGTTTTGGTATTTTGCATAAATAACATTATATATAGCTGCAAAATCAGTAGCGTAGCGAGTGGGGGCGGGGGAAAATTGGCAAAATGGGACGAAAAAGGCGGAAAATCATGTTAAATCAGCCGTTTTTTGACCTGGTTTTTTTGAAATAGGGACCGTTATGGGGATCTATGGGGATCTTGCCCCCTCGGAGTAGCTGGGCTGGCTACACGCCTGTGCAAAATACTCGTAGAACAACCATCAATTACGAAACATTTACATACTCCAATTACATTTTATACCCACCTCATCCCAGATGCGGGAGATGACAATGACGACGAAGATACCTCATCCATAGCCTCTTACTACGAGCATTGGTCCACCGAAGAATCACCCAGCGCAGCAGACGACACAGACGACACAGATGAAGAAGCAGACGATGATTTCAAACGGTAGAAAAAGCGCGCGGAAACAAGGTTGTATTTTGGTCGTCTGCTTGAAGTGAGAAGAACTGTTAGTCCTGCTGTAGTGCACGGCGGTAGTGGGCGTATGTATGACGACGCACGAACTCTCTCCGTTTCGGTATTTCTGTGCATCTCAGTTTGATCAGTGTAAGTTAAATAGTACAGAGTGTCCAAGTATCATTTTATACCGGGAAAATTGCATTTATTTGGCCACGAAGACCATTATTGTTGTTGCACATAGTGTTAAGCTTCTTATCATTTCTTAATTTGTTAAATGGGATGCTTCTATCAGAAATGACATACCTTTTGTTCAAAGTTTGACCAAAAGTATCTTGTTTGAACAAATCTGAAATGCACTGACCATGTTACCAACCATGTTAAACAAAAAGGTGTATGGAACGATGCAAAGGTATGATGCGCTCTAATTTCCATTAAACAAATCATGTTAACTGTCTGTAGGATTGTGAAGTTAAACAGGGTGTCCCAGAATGATTTATACAAGGTGCATATTTAGCTATTAATACCATGGTCAAAATGCTTATTATTCCAACACGTATATTTAGCTTTCTACGGAATTTTGAAATCTAAAAACCGGACGTTTCTGATGGAAAATATGGATTCTTTTGTAAAAGTGGTAAATCTCAAATTTGACAAAAATTACCTATTTTGAAGGAAATTGAAACTTATAAAATCAATGACCATGTTTGGCACAAAGCTCGATTTCAAAGAAGTGTTCTCCTTTTAATTTCCACTACAACATTAATAGATATCAATTATATCTAGCTGGTGATGTTTTACGAAGCAATATTTGAATGGTGTTATAGGACATTGTTCTGCTTCAGTGAATTATATCATACTTTCTTAAGCAGTTTGGCGCGAGTATTATCAATTGACAGGTTTTCACTGATTTTCAATAATGTCATGCTATATTTGAATAGAAGAAAATATAGAGATATGGATAGAGATATTGATAAAATTAGCAGATTAGTAGAATACATGTTCCCCATTATATTGCAGGCATTAGCTTTGGACTGCAATGCTGTTTTTATATATTTATTAATTTGTCAAATCCAGTATAAATCATTCTGGGACACCCTGTACCGTATCTTGACTATACATGTAGGCTCTTATTATGTCGTAGTTGTAACCGTGGTGTGAGTTCATTTGAAAAGCGCTAAAATGAATATTAAAAAAAGAAGATCCCAGTCATCGATTTTCATCAATGTCATACCGTAGCAGCTGAACAAAGAGTGCTATACTGTAAATCTAGCTAAATCGGTTGTGTAAGAAAATTACACAACACTGTTTAATATATGAACCTAGCAACTATTGTTTAAAAAATTACACAATTGTGTAAATTTTTGCACAACTTCTTGTAAACTTTCACAAGATTGTGCAACATTTAAAACAAGTTTTGTATTTTTTTTAAACAACCGGTTGCTAGGTTCATATATTAAACAGTGTTGTTGTGTAACGTCTTTTTTACACAACCGTATTAACAGTGTACCTTGAGGTCTTAGTATTTTCATGATGAAAGTAACCCTTCTACCAAGGTTTATTTGTCGACTCCTGCATTAAGGTGGAATCCTTGCGTATAATCGTTCTCCTTTCCTTTTTTCTTTTTCATTTTGTTCCATAGATTTTGAAGAAAGAAGAATACTGGACAGAATACAGCATCCAGCATGAGAATAGTGTATACTGTGTGCGCCGTGTCGGTAGCCTGGTAAATGAAGCGAAATGATTGTGACGATTTCCTAATGGCAACAAAAAAAACAGTGGTTCGGAAGTCACGTATTAATGGTGGTCCCGTGCATCGGAAGAGCAATACCCGAGCACGTTAAAAGGTTACAGACGCTTTCGTAAAGAGTATAGGGGATCATCCCGGTCTGTATCTGTTCACACATCTAACGGACCCCAATGGAAATAAGCTAATAAGCTTATTGGGTTATCCAGGGTCGTAGGACCCAAATAATATCAAATCAAATCAAATTCACAGCATGTTAAGGGAGGACTCTCAGCATAGCCTCCGTAAAACTGCTGTAACTCCTTCATTATTCATTTAATCTATATAAAAAAATAAATCAGATATTCCAAACAAAAACAAAAACCCCCTAGGAAATTTTATTAGGATTATAATAAAACTAGTATGACAAAATATATTTTTAGTTATCTTTTCCAAACCTAACATCGGTCAAAAAAAGTGTTTTTTATAATTTTCTCCAAAATGGTCAATTTCATGATCATGGTTGGATTCATTGAACCCTTTTCTGCAAAAAAAATGTATACTTTGCATATAGATTAAATGAATAGTGAAGAAGTTACGGCAGTTTTACGGAGTCTATACCTGAGGGTCCATATATACCGTGCCCCCTTAAGACCAGCTTTTTTTCTAGGTTGACAAACTCATGGATCTCTTAGATTTTGGCCAAAGTTTGGGCAAAAAATCTACCATTGGTGTATAGTTCTGCCAAACTTTTACTATATTCCTTTCCTGAAATCAGTGAAATTAGGAGGATTTTTCTTTAAAATGATCCAAAACCAGATAGGCTCGTTACCATTGCAACAGAGGGTTGCTGAATTGTTTAATACCACATCTTATACATAACTACTAAATGTCTTTCACCTCCCTAACTTTAGGCAAAATCTGAGAGATCCATGAGTTTGTCAACCTAGAAAAAAATGGCTCACAACACTTTCCACGCGGCTATTAGCTTAACCATATTCAAAACAGAATTTTCAGAAACATTTTCCAACTTTTAAAGTCTTATCTCAAGAATCACTGAACCAATAGGCATGTTTGTACTTATTCTAATCCTCACGGTGATTGCAAATATGGTGATGAAATCCAATACTCATAACATAATTTGTGAAACTTTGGAACTGTCGTCTGCAGACGACTGCCACGTGGAAAGTGAGGCAGTGATTAGGCCTTTGACCATGTTGACGACAAAATGCTTTCAAGGTTTGACGTGGAGCATTTTATTCTACCGTATGCATGCATGAGCTATTTCTAATGAATGCACGTATTCTATCATATCATGTGGCCAATCGTTTCGTGGGCTGTCTGCTACGGGGTCTGCTACTTTGTTGTAATGGGACATCGATTAATCATCGATTAATTTATAGTAAATACTGGATTCAAACTTTCCTCGAATGCATTTTGTGTTTTAAAAGGCATTTATTCCTCTCAAGTGTTTGTCCTGGACAAAAGTCACATGATTCGGTACGCATCCGAGTCCCCGAGTTCTCATTATTTAAGCCAATGACAGGCTGTGACTGACGTGAATATTTACTCGACAAAATGATGCGTGTACGAACGAAATAGAAGTCGAGAATTGTTTCAAAAAGTAGTGTCATTCATGACATTTAAAATCAGAAATAGATAATAGAGCATATAAACAGCTTTTGGGCGAGAACCCTATGTTAAAAAAAACATAGAATAAGAAATATAAAGCATTTTAAGATTCTGATTTTTAGGGAAATGGTACGTTGAACTATATTAAGGTTTCTTCTTACTCATGCATATCGAACACGTTTAGCTCACTGGTAGAGATTTTAAATCGGAGAATACGGGTTGGAATTCTACCACGGTTTATTATTTTTTCTATCGTTACTCTTATTTAGTTCTTGTCGAGATTGTTTACCGTTCATTTTCATTATATTTACTATTGATATATATATATATATGAGGGTCATTTAATAAGTTCCTCCCTCAAAACATCGCTACACTGCTAAAATGTTGAGTAAAACGTTTACTCAACGTTGAGTAACTATGCAACAGTTCAACAGTTGAGTAAACAATGCCCAATATGTTCAACAGTTGAGTAAATATGCCCAATATGTTCAACAGTTGAGTAAAATGTTGTCCTTCAAGAAGAAACAAATTGGTTTTTTTATTTTTTATAAAATGCACATTTTCAAATGATTGTAAATGTTCTTTGATCACAAAATGTCCGTTTATAACATACTTATAATCTTATAATTATATGAGCATACTTATTTTAATATTGTTGTCATCGATCTTGCCAAAATATATGTCCAAATGTGGATAAAATCAGAGACGGTGAAAAGTTAGGATTATCGTCTCTATTAAAATTTTGTAGAAAACGTGTTCTATAGTTGCATGTCTTGCTCGCTCCTGTATGACTCGCAGGTTTGAAAAGCCCGGTATCTGGGTATTCAATACTGGTATATAGTAGTCTGTTGCGACAAATTTTCTCTCACATGTTATGATATATTAACCTATCTTTAGAAAAAACGCGTCGGTGCCCGATGGAAGTTCAAATCCGTCAAACATTTGAAACTAAATTGTTTGCATGAATTCACCGACGCGATTGACGTAACTATATTTAAAAATATTTTATACAATTCGTCGCTGTTCTGACATACCGGCACATCACAACAGAAATAAGTAAAGAGATGTGCCGGTATGTCAGAACAGCGACGAATTGTTTCCCTCAGTGTTTTGTTGGACCTAAACTCGAACCAACGAGCACTTGTGACAATCAGTTCGTCTTTTCAGATAAATAATAGTTGCTGGGAGTGAGAGTGTCGACTTACAAGTATACTGTTGAGGAGTTATTTCGTGACAGAGCTTGAGACTATATACACTGTTAGAAAAAAGTACTCAATATTGACGAGTAAACCAGAACACCTTACGATGGTACAACGGCCACAACTAAATAATTGGGTAATCCAGTACCCATTTAAGGTTGGGCCGGGTACGTACAGTTTTACCCAGCGACAGGGTTATATTTTACTCCAGGAAGGTGTAATTCGTTTACACAACATATCGGTGTAAAAGTTTACACCAAAAGGACCCTGTTGCCATTTGACCCTTTTTTGGGGTAAAGTTTACCCAATTTGAAGGGGTACTACTTTTACTCAAAAGTTGTGTTACTTTTTACACAGAAAAGGAGTACTTTTTACACGATGTATAGTTGTGGTGTTCTTTACCCATTTCTAGAGTTATTGATTTTTACACCATATCTGGAGTTTAATAAAACTCAAGCCTATCATATTTAGCTATGGTGGGTGACAGAACGGTCAAAGATTTCCTGCAGCGGCAGGCCTTGAAGACTTAATCCAGGATTTAGATTAGAAAATGTGATAATCCGTGACATGTTATGGTTATTTAGAGTAAGAACTAAATATCTCAGACCAGATTTGTCTATCTACTTCACTCCTAAGACTTTTGTCTTATTCTGAAAGACTATACATGTTTAAATCATATCACATTTTACCTGCAAAAGCCGGGATAAGGTCCTCAAGTCCTGCTTCCTGCAAGGCGTTTCTGACCGTAATGCTGTCGTCCACCATTGCTGCAATAACCGACGGTGACATGCGATCGAGAGTACGAACTATAAGGTTTACACGTTTCTGATCAAAGTTATCGTTAATTCGAATGGTTACCCAATTTTCGTGTAAACACGATCTGCTTTACTCGGCAACATGGTATAAAAATACTCAGTTTATTTTGTTCAAGTGTTTAGTGCGCAACTTGGTGTTAACTAAAATGTTGTTACGCTGTACTTGGGTAGAATTAGACCCAATTCATTTTGTTCAAGTTTACTCGAGTGGTTAGTAAAGTAGAAAACACCGATAATTGTAGTTTTAATCAATATTGATTTAAAAAGTACACTTTGTTGTTCTACCAAAGTACACTCATTTCTAATAGTGTACGCGGCCTTTTATGGTTTCTTTTGATCGATTTTAATCCGAAACACACATAGCTTCAACTGAAAAACCGGTTTAGCCGTCCCTTTAATTTGAATGTCACATATGTAATTTAGCTAAATCTCGTCAATTAACACACTTTAAAAGACGGTTTCGATTTTGATTTAAAAAAAAATGAAAGTCTCTATTTTTTCCGCTCAATTTAATCCTCTATATGGTAATTCATTTAATTCACTTCGCATTTGATGCACATCTAACAGGTCAAAGTGTATCCTGCTGTTTTAAGTGTTTACCACATCATTTATAATGGTAATTGTAAATAATAGTTAATGTGCAATATTTTATTTATTTTTGTATAAAATATGCCGGGGAAGATGCAAAAAGTTGCAATGTATATGTGCATTGTTAAAAAGGCTGCATTGACATTGAATCGCTAATGAAACAGTAGCATGCAGAAATGGCACATACGAGGGGGTATCAACAAGTTTTTGAAATCACCCAGAAGTGAAGGAGCTATATCGATGAAATCTTGTCAGTGTAATCACTGACATTATGGTGCAAAAATGGTCTCATAAGTATGTTTACGTACTTTTTATACAGGTGGCGCTAGATGCCAAGGCCATGTAAATCAATGGCGTCTCCCAGCGATGCTGTGTACATGGTAAACGATAATGGTCCAAAAACTTATCCTTGTGGGTTACCTTTCAGGGAGTATCAGGCTTAGAAATTTTGTCATTTACAGAGATAAATTGAGACCTACGAGTGACAAATGACAAAATTTAAAAAAAAATTCATAGCCTAATAGTCTTCAGGAGGAAGGCGTCCCATAAGAATCAGTTATTGGACCATTATACTTTACCATGTACAAATCACCGTTGGAAGACGTCATTGATTTACATTGCCTTGGCATCTAGCGCCACCTGTATAAAAAGTAAACATACTTATGATACCATTTTTGTACCATAATGTTTTTAAGGACCAGTGATTACACTGACAAAATTTCATCGATATAGCTCCTTCATTTCTGGGTGATTTCCACAACATTTTGATACCCCCTCGTACACTTTGTCAAACTTTGTAATCATGTTTCCGCTTTTGATACGTATTGTTATGTCTGTACATCACCATGTTTTGCATTTTGATACATTATTATATGAAGTGAATATATGCATTTTTATTACTCTGTATTTTTTTACTTTTTTGTATCTGTAAATGTCCTTTTGTTGTTGCAAGTTTAAAAAATAAAAATCAATAGAAAAAAAGAATTAGTACTAGCAATTTGTAAGGAAAAAATGGCTTTAAAACTGCTTATTCACAAGTGAGTAGGCCTAGATCTATGCTCCTCTTTACATGCTTTATGCACGTGTTGTGTTGATTGGGCTATTCCATTTGATATTCATACACCCTATGGAAGTCATAACTTTAATCTTCTACACAGGGAGTGTAGATTGTAAATGGGATTGTAGATGGCGTCACCCGACTGCAGGTAATCCCATTTGAAATTCGTACTCCCTGTGGCTGATGGGAAAGATTAATGAAATGTCTTCCATGTGGGATTTACAGGCTGTTCCAAAATGATTAGTACCCATCGATGCCCAAAGTTCAATAATTTGTGTCATCATCAAAATCAATGGGATAAGATCCGTTGTTTTACATCATCTTTGTCATACTGTACTCGTTTATTAGAATTTTAGATCATAAATATCGGATTTATCAAACTCAAGATACACTCCATTATGTAAAACATGGTGATTTCACTAAAAAATGTGTGTGATATTACAGCTTGTTTGAAAAAAGTGTGTATTCTCATAATCTCTTGTCTACTCAATATAATCTTGTGTGTCTTTCTGTTGTAACTGTTATTAGTTATGGGTGTTCAAATCATTAATAATTCTTCTCCTTAATTCAATGTAACGGGTAAAAGAAGTTTGTCACACTTGAGTGACCCCATGCATTGTTTTATTAGACAAGTGTTTAGGGACTTCTTAATGAAGTGGTATTTGGTGAATCACCAGTCGCTTAGATTTCATTTTCACATTGGAGAATTGATTTCGTGAGGTTAAACACTAAGGGACTATATCATTTTTAGCAAGTTTGTAGGAAATTGCATCCCCAATATGAAAAAGATGTCTAAGCTACTGCTAATTACCCATGACCACGTCTTTACCTGTTTAAATGTCCCTCAAGTTTAGCCTCAAAACTAGCTCATTATAGAAACAAAGCTTGGGGTCGATCATGCGTGACGATCCATTTTTACTCTTCAAATTGAATCAAAATGAAGATGTATTAATGGTTTGAACAACAATATGATACAACAGCAGTTTAAAATAGAAAGGAACCAAAGATATTAGCAGACAAGAGATTAAGAGAATGTATTAGTTTCTTTCAAACAAGCTGTTTAAAAACACATTTGTTTGCACTTTGCCAAAAAGGTGAAATCACCATGTCTTACACAATGGAGTGTAACTTCATTAAAATAAGTCCGATATTCATGATCTAAAATTCTAATGAAAAGGTACAGTATAGCAAATATGATAGAAATACAACGGATCTAATCTCATTGATTTTGATGATGGAAAATTATTGAACTTTGGGCATCGATGGGTACTAATCATTTTGGGACAGCCTGTACTGATTTCAATTTGAATGGCATTCTTATTATGGGCTATTCCAGAAAAAACTTCCCCTATAGAGGGAATTTGGAATTTCAAACTGGTAGTCTAGCCTGGAATTCCAGACTTTTTTCAAAGGATAGTCTCTTGTAATTAGTTATAGCCACCTCATCACATCCCTTAGAGAGGAATTATTTTCAAGACGCCCTCGTTTGACTTGCGTGTTGCTTTACTTTAAAAAAAAGTGATTCTAAGCGGATTCGAACCAGCAGCAGCACAGTAATCTTTGCATTCATAGACAGCGCTCTTATCGATTGAGCTACGGAGGGAACTGCCAGAGGAGCGCAAGATTATAATCTATAGGTATTACATTCTCAAAATCGATTACTGGTGTCACTATAATAGACGATTTAGTTAGCCGATTTTAACGATCTATACACAAAATTGCTGAGAAATCGACGAAGCTCAACGCATGGTAATACATGAAAATTAAATCTGATGAAGACAAATTAGGAACGTTTAAGCAGCTGCTGTATTTCTTCTGATGAGCAATTCTCCACGAAAATGTTTAGCGTTGAAGTTCAGTATTTTCTTCATCCAATGCGTCAATGATCTAAGATCTATCATTGGTGAATTCTCTAATTTAATGTCACCTTTCATTGTTTCAACACCTGTAGCGACCTATGTTTATAACATGTATGCCTGTGGTCGTATATATTGTCATCCATGAATAACGCCACCAAGCTCAAAACACCTGCACTTTTTTTGTGATAAATAATCAACAGAGGGCGGTTGCTATTATGTCCCAAATTTCAAATTTCTAAGGGATGTGTCATATAGAGGAACTCGAAATTCCAGACTTATTCCCCGGAATAACAAACAAATGTTTATCATCATTACTATTCTCTATACCAAATTCCCCTACCCTTAACACTTGAATTTCCAGATGTATTTTTGAAATAATATTTTGTTATATATAGGAAGTCAAGTTGGGGGGGGGGGGGGGGGGGGGGGGTGCAAAGGGTTTTTTTCTGGAAAAGCCCTATGCTCATATTACAACATGGTGGATAAAAATACCAGCATTTGCCAAGGTCTTTCATTTTCGAGCGTGTGTTTTCTTTTTCATTGCGGTTTCAATATTTAACTCTTGGATAGTGCAAAGCTTAGTTATATATGGCACGCCGTTCGGTTCAAATTTAACATTGTTTTTGCATATCAATTTGTATTTTTTGTTGTTGTTGAACCAAACGGCGTGCCTAGGCTATGCTTCGCCGTTTGATTCAATATGTGTTCAATATGTGTTTTTACGTGTCGGTTTTTTACTTTTGAACCAAACGCGGTGCCATAGTACTACATTACTAGATTTCTCATGTTGCCATGCTTCCGAGATACCAACGGTCTAAGAAAAGTGTATTTCAAGTTTGTTGGAGCATTTCTGCAGATTTCATTAACTAGTTTGTGGGCAGACTGGTTCTGACTTCATCATTTTATTTATTTTCATCGGTTTTGTTTTTAAACATCTTGGGCCGTATTCTCGTACTAAACACGGTTTTAGCTTAAAACCGTGTTCAACTAAACGCGTGTTTAACTTAAACGTGAGTTTATCCTTTAAACGACATGTTTAACAAAACACGATTTTAAACTCTGCAAATCTCGTTCCCAGAGTGGTTCTGCGTTGATTGTATACAGGTATATAATTAATTGTGGCCCTAATGGGTTACAATAGATATCGACCGAATGCCTTAAATACACGGTACTTTTAAAGACTATACGGTCCGGCCGTCAGCTTACACACCGGGCACGGTTGAGTGATACAGCATACAGTTGGTGCGCGAGTTTAGTTAAACACGCATTAAAACTACCCCCCCCCCCCCCCGCCCCCCCCCCCCCCCCGCCCCCCCCCCCCCCCCCCCCCCGTACCCATGTTTAAAGTTAGACACATTTCGGCGAGTTAGACGCGTGTTTAAGTAAAACAAATGTACGAGAATTGCGTTTAGTTAAACGCTGTGTCTAAAGTCAAAGTTAGACGCGTGTTTAGCTTAAAACCGTGTTTAACTATACGTACGAGAATACGGGCCATAATTTTTATTTTTTGAATTATAGACCAAAACGTGCCAAAATTGTTTTTCATGATTTTGGATTTTGAAGAAGAAAAAAACCCGCCTCCTAGGGAACGTTATCAGGATTATAATAAAACTAGTATGACAACCTTTGACACAATATATTTTTAGTTATCTTTTCGAAACCTAAAATGGGTAAAAAACGTGTTTTTTATAATTTTCTCTAAAATGGTCAATTTCATGATCATGGTTGGATTCATTGAATCCTTTTCTGCAATAAAATATATTCTTTTATGTTGATTAAATGAATAATGAAGAAGTTATGACAGTTTTACAGAGGTATACCTACCTGAGGGTCCACACCCCCCTTAAGTACCGATTATATTTCGGAAAACACCTGAATGCTCCGATGCATATCAGGGGGGGGGGGGGCAGACAAACCTGGAACCCTGTATATCATTTGCAAAATCAAACTTTATTAAATAAACAGGAATTGTCCTTCAATCATCAATATTATATATTGTTGATGGTAACATGCTTAAGGTTTAAATATCTGATTATCAACCTATCAAGATAGGCTAATTGTTCATTAAAAGTGGCCCCGAACCTGACCAGAACAGTAAATACGTGGAAGGTCGGACCCTGACCGGTTTCGATCCGGTCGTTCCCTGTCCGGGGACATTTGGGGAGGGGAGGGGATACCGCAAAGCACGATGTGGTAATATCATTGAAAATTATAGGCCTATCACCTACGAAATGGGTTTATGATTTGATGAGCCGTACTGTTAACTATTTTCTTGTTTTGTAGGATTTAAATCTCGAGATTTCTTTATCATTATTCTCTTCGCCAACCTGGCCGGGGTTCTGCATTATCAGATTTTTCGAGTTCCGTCTCATTCAACTCCGGGATTGAACTACTGAAACACCTTATCACTAAGCCAATCTAAGTAGCCCGTTGGGAGACGTCTCTTCCACAGATTTGCCGGCACACGGGGCTTGGCCTGCTCTTCTGGTAAGGCGTCACGTATCTCAGGTGCTTGCACGTCATCAGAAGTGATTGCGTAAGAGGGTCTTGCCGCTGCGGCCTGCAGGATGTTTCCGTTTTCGTCAGCGTCGCTGGCAAAGTAACAGAAGTTAGGATCGATTCTGATTTGGTTGGTTGGCCTTCCTTTGAAGCATCCAAGGATGTACGGGAAATCAGTAGTAGTGTGATACTGGTAAACTCCATCGGAGTTAACCCTACCGTGACATTCATCTAGATCTGCAGATGACAGCATTCTGCCGGTTTCGTCGACAGATCCGTAGATTGCGAAACCATCGAACGCTACACCAACCATCTGGGACGGATCAGTTAGAAGACAACTTGCTGGCATCTTGTGGTAATGGTACTGGCCACGATTATCTGGGTGTCCATCGCAAAGATCAAAGATCTGAGGAAGAAAAGATCATACACATGATATGATTCAATTTTAAGAAGTGTTTGGTGAGGACATCTGATAGGGACTGTATAAGGGCCTGTAACTACAGTGCGAGTCATAGAATGTTTTGTGTGTCTATTTTAAAATTTCAGAAATGTAGTGACGGGCGAACTGCATCTTATTTGATGCAGTTCGCCCGTCAAATAAGATGCAGTTCGCCCGTCACTGCATCTTATTTGATGAATATGCTCTACTCTTTCTCATAAGAACTATAAGCGTCAAATACGATTCACCAGTATAGAAATATAAAGTACTTTTAAGATAGATTTATGTTACATTTCTTATGATGAAAAACTGAGCAGCAGATAGAGTGCGGCAGGCTTGGTGAATTATTTCTGGAAATAAGTCGATCTGTTTAATAGTGGGCATTAAAGTTTACGGGTGCACTACACTAAATGGGGTTTCCCCTACCCTTAAGGACGGTGTTTAAAACTAAAATCGGAAAGTATGCATCACAAAATCCTCAATTAAAAAGACTTGACAGTAATACCATTGCGTACATGCCTATGATTGTTTATTAATTATGATTAATGGGACATCACCTACATATACAGGCACCCTGACTATAAACTGTGAATATCATCTAGGTAAATTTTGAGAGATCTATCAAATTTGTGCTTTTTACTGGAAACATTGGCGATTACGGCGACATTTCCAAGCTCGTCAGAGAGGTAGTCAACTCCATGGGCATATTTTGGAAAATCGAGCAGGTCAACCTACCTATTTTTTTCACTTTTTGGTGGGGAAATGTGATCATCTTTAAGAAAAAATGACACTACGGGGTCCAATTTCGCAATTTAGTGGTCTAAAACAGAGTTTTATATCAGTGTTTTTGTACGTATCCCTATGGAGCTCTATTTAGTGGTGTGACCCGGGGTCTTCGGCAGTTTGCGAACATTGTTCAACAATTGTTAACACATGTCATGCATGTTGAAATAAATGATTGAGGTTTCGTAAAAAATGTTTACATAATCATTATAATGATATTTTATTATTCACCTATTTCAATAGTAAAGGAACGGTGTTGTGGGACATGGACATAATAGATGTGAACCCGGTTAAGAATGTTAGTGGCACACACCGATACAGTAGATTTGGCGGACCTATCCGTTATGTACGTTAACATATTAACCCTTCCGGTTCCACAGAACGCCAGAGCGTTCCTAGGAAATAAGGAAATACTTAGAAAAACATTTAAGTAATGTTTCTATATCTCAAAAATGAAACAACCAAATGCAATCAAGTTTGGTATCATCTTAAAGCATTAATGGATTACCTCAGCCGTGTCTCCTTCAACTGCGTTCTCACTGAAAGCGTTCCATGGGTTGAACAAAGGTATACCATTAGTACCCAAACCAATAGGTCCTCCAGGAAGACAGGTAGGATTAGCTGCAGCCACCGGGGTCTTCGGCAGGTTGTAACTGTAAGATTGCTCTTCAATCTCATTGGGGTTAGCACCTGGCCAGTCACCTGTGTCATGATCGGGGATACCGTTGGCTTCAAACACCCATTGGTTTTTCTGAGATTTTACGGTTACTGTGCCAATAAGACCGGTGTTTTGTTCCGGCATACCGGTGGTGCCAAAGTTCAGGGTTTCATCTTTGGTGATGGCGTGACATATGTCAGCACAGACATAAACTGCCAGGAACGCTGTTATGATTAGTTTGAGTTCCATTCTGAAATGAACGGGATTGAATATCATACATTAATTGAATACAACTAAATTTTGCGGGCATTATGTGTCTAAAGAAAGGTATCACCTGAACAAAGAGCTACACGTAACATTTTGTCGGGCTCTTTGCTATTCAACTGGTATCTGATTATTGTCTGACGTCTCGAAGAAACTGTGTCATGTGTGTGCGGGCGAAATTTTAAGGGAGGCAAAATGGTACTCTCAAGGTGTAGTGTAGCCTGCTGGAGAGTTGAGTACTGTGTATTATCAAAATGTTAAAATGCTCCTCAGGTGCTTCAAACATTTATAATGATTTAAAATCATCGCAAAAATGACAAAAATATCTTCGAGTTGCAGAAAAATATCACGTAAGATCGGTTTATATTGATTTTGTGTAATTATGCTATACTGTTACCTATAACATGCTCAAGATTGAAAATAACAAGCAGGCACTCGCATTAGCTCTAAAACCGTGGTAATTAATGCTAATGTTTATTATAACATAGTTACGGAAAAAACAAAACATTTTCTTACCTACCTGATCGACTCTCAGAACAGCACAGTACTCTATAGATACTATAGACACTTGTAGATAATCACTTTCTTTTTATACACCAGTTGTAATCATCTTAATTATCTTATCTAATCAAACCCTTGAAAATAAAGATTAAAAGTTAAATATAACGTCTTAAGCATTTTATCAAGTGAAAATATAAGTAGGTCTTGTGGATGTAAAGATAACCTTCCCATCATACTTAGCGAGCAGGAATAAGCTGGGTGCTTAGAAACAGCTGCTGAAACACTTGTATGTGAAACGCACTGAAATGCTTCAGGGACTGGGAATGGTTCAAATGGCGTACAAAAGAGGGGCACTGGTACAGGAGGGGGGGGGGGGTGTGCAGGCCCCGGCTTCGGCGGTCTGTCGGTAAATAAACGAGGCTGGATCATTAATTCTCCCCCGACTTATATTAAATGACGGTCAAATTAGTAAGCACATTTTCGTGCTCGCATCCGTCATCCGTCATACATGTACGTCAATCATGGCAGTATTAGTGAAAATAGCGTTCATTTTCCGTCGGTAAAGGTACGGTTATTTTTTGACAAATATGCAATTTCATGCATTTGGCTTTAAAAAAATAAATTATTTAACACATTGCAGTGGCGGATACAGGGAGGGATTGGCTGACCCCCGTAAAATTTGACAAAATACCTTTTGTGTGTACCCGTACCTTTTGACATTTGCAAGTTCTACCACGCGATTTTTTGCCGGTTTTGTTCCGCAATGTTAACTTCAAACCAACTTCATAAAATAAAAGAGATACATCTTGAATGTGTATTGTATGTTGTATCAGGATTGTTTAAAGTCATCGGCAAACACTCTTGAATCACGAGCGTATACGAAGAAAAAGCTGATAATATCACAAATTATTTTATTTTATTTGTATTCTTTACTTTATGATGTTGGCCCATGTAAATAGCCTACTTCATGTCGAGGGTTGAGCGCCAAAAGGCCGTAACTCAAAAATGCTATTCTGAGATAATCATCTTTCAAATAATCGGGACTCATTACAATTATACACTGTAGCACCCAACTTATAACTCTAGTTTTAGTCAAATTAAGAGTGTTTATGAGTTATCTCTTTATGGTTCTGAAAATATAGGTTATATGGATTATTTTGGTACCAAAATCTCATTTTGCCCAAAAGTTGAGTTACGGCCTTCTGGCGCTCAACCCTCGATGTATGATTCTGTTCATACGTGACCCCGATTGCGTCTAAGAGCCGTATACCGACTACATGTAGGCAGGGATACTATTAATTTTGGGATAGGAAAGTCATTTGAATAAATAATGATAATCGTCTGGAATGCGTCGGTGACCGGCGTGTTAGTCAGCATAGAATTGGTGGCGCTGTGCACGCGGTAGATTTACACAGACGACGGTGGCTACGAACGGCCGTTAATTTTGAATTTCCGTTGGTTTCAATGTAACAATGGATTTTAATTATATGACCCCATAAAATTCATCATAGGTTAGAAGAACATTTTTCCAATCCAAAACCGTTCGGGATGGCTAATCATCCCAATTGTAAATGCTATTTTTTGAATTTAAACCGTTGTTAAGCGGTCGTCCCATTCACTTGATCAGGTAACCTCGTTCGCATATTTTAACCTGAATACTCGTGAATACGCCTATGTCCAGCGTCGTCTGGATTTACACACAGCTTGCTGTCAAAAAATACTGACACTGGAGTTGGTTATCCAACTCCAGCGATTTTTGGATGAAATAATTTAGTTCCAACGTGTGATGAATTTTATGGGGTCATATAATCAAAATCCCGGGCAAAATCCATTGTTACATTGAAAGTAATGGAAATTCAAAATTAACGACCGTTCGTGTCTACCATCGTCTGCTACAATCACGCCTTATCAGTATAGCGCCATCAATTCTATGCTGACTAAACTTTAATTTAAAAGTGGACCCGATCGGCAAGCTGAGATGCACACCCCTGATGTAGGGTTTGTCACGTTAACAACCGCGATATTTGAACAGGTGTTTTTACACGTGCCTTGACATTCGTAACTAGGAATTGTTAGTCACCGTTTCACGCGTTTCGTTTCACGGTGGACCGTTATGCATTCGTTATTGAGCCAATCAGAATCGAGCATTCAATGGCACGAGTATATTTGTTGCGGTTTCTACAAATATTACATTTAGCTTTACAGACATTATGAATAATTAATTAGGTTGGGGCGAAGCTAACTGTGTGTTGCAGTATTAGCAGGGGTGTGCCTTTCAGCTTGCCGATCGGAGTCCACTTTTAAATTAAAATTTAGTCAGCATAGAATTGGTGGCGCTATACTGATAAGGCGTGATTGTAGCAGACGATGGTAGACACGAACGGCCGTTAATTTTGAATTTCCATTGCTTTCAATGTAACAATGCTAACGGTCCCTTTTGCATATTTACATAAATTAGGGTAACGTCCGGAATGCGTCCGTGACCGGCGTTTGATGCGTTTGACTTCATTTTTGGTCAGCATAGCCTTGGTGGCGCTGTTCTCGCGGTAGATTTACACAGACGGTGGCCACGCGAAACCTAAATTTTGAATTCGTATTGAAATAACACGTAATCGCGAATGTTAATCTAATATCATTTTGAAAAAAAATCATCATAATTAGAAGATTTTTTTTTCCAATCCAAAACCGTTGGAGTTGGCTAACCAACTCCATTGTAAATGCTATTTTTTTAAATTTTTTCATCGTTAAAAATATTTCAAAATGGTGCCATAATTGGGTCGTCCGAGAGACGCGTGGCCAGCGTCGCGTCGTCTGCTACAATCACTCCTTATCGGTATAGCGCCACCAAGGCTATGCTGACCAAATTTTAATTTAACAAGGTATTTACAAAAAACTGGTCAACATCCTAAAATGAAATTAACAGACGACAAAGGAAATATGGAAAAAGAAGATTTAGACATGTGTATGATGTATTTTAACAAAAACTCTTTGTTTTTATGCTGAGCCCACTTTTTTCTCTGGAACCCTCCATCGTCTGACTCATATATCCTCTGTGCTTGTTCACCCCAACTTCTATCCCATGAGGCCCACCTGTGTATCACAACTGTACCAAAATTTGATGGGGTATGGTTGAAAATTAACCCAACTAAAAACACTAAGAATGTTTTAAGGTTATGAATATTAAGCTTCGGAAAATAGTATAGCAGCTTCCAAGAAATCCATCCCATAATCGCGGCTTCCCACCGGAAGACGATAATTTCCACTCGATAGAATGACGTTATAATTGCTGGTTCCCAATTTTAAGTACGAATCGTATTAAAATTGGGAGCCATATTTAAAACTGAGAACCAGCATCGTCTAAAACCCTGAGATTTATAGTTACTCCCCATTTTACAACTTTATTTGATAATAGCGATTGATACTCAAAAAATAAACCTAGGGAAAAAATTAGACTGCGCTTCCAAGTATCCTAATTAAATTTGCGTTGCGGAATGACGCAGACGATTGGTGTTTTTTTACATGTTTACACAAAGTGAAAACTCTGTGAACTTTTTAGAGTGTATCATTATTGAAGTTACTTTTTAGAAGGTTTGAAGTGTTAGCTAACTGACAAAAGCATTTTCATAAAACTTAATCATCAGCTAGGATTTCAGTAGGTCATCAAAAAATAAAAGTAGGTGTTGCGGAATGACGTTGCGGAATGACAGTGTGAATTTGTGTGCAAAACTCCATAGAGAAAAGAAAAAACATGTTTTTATGCTTTAATATGCATAAAAAATAAAAGAAAGAGTGATCAGTGGCATTTCATATGTTACAAATTCGTGAATACAAGTAACCCAACTATTTTCACATTGAAATCATCATTTACAGGTAAAGTAGCCATGATTTTGAGATAAAGTTGCCGAATTCAACAGCTTGCACATCAAAGTTGCCTAATTCAGCAAATTATGAGTTTTCATCAATTTTGAAACTTTTTTAGAAGTTTAGAGTCCATATTTGAATGAATTATCATAAATAAGGATGATCTTATACCAAGTACACAAAAATATCACAATTTGCTCAATAAATTACCTAAATATAGGGAATAAATACCTTTGTCATTCCGCACCGTCATTCCGCAACATGTCATTCCGCAACGCTCGTTAGCGCTATTTATTAACAGAATTTTCCAATTATTTTTTGATCATTGTGAAGCATGTCAATTGTGTGCAGAGAAAAAATAGTTAAATGAAAATAGGGTAAATTTTTCTCTTGCTATCCTAAAAAATTGTACTTTTGCGTTGCGGAATGACATGAGATTATGCATACTAATTACCTGGATTAACGAGACTAATCGGCCGTTGATCAAAATTAAATTTATATCAACACTTTTCCCATCAGTAGGCCTACTACTATTGTGCCTGACATTTATTTAAACATCATACCTATGTGTCTAAAAGATATGGAATAAATAAAAACAAGCCTTTTCACTGATTTTGTAAGCTGCAAATATGCAAATTTATGCTAATTATTTTATACATCAAAAAACATAGTATCGCTAAACAAACTAAAAATTCCTGAACTTTGGACTCTTGCCTACATTATTGGCATAGAATTAAACTTTGGATGCACATTTGAAATTTTGGCTATTTGGTTGACATTTGCTTGGAATTGCCCACATGTATTAATACATTCTATTTTGTCCATTGTATTTTTATTATTATGTTATTGTTGTATCTCTGTTACCCTGATGGGGTCTAACGAGATTAATAAAAAACTAAAACTAAAACTAAAACTAGTTAGTGTCGGACAGTGTGTGGGAAGACCATCAGCGCAGTCCAGCAGCGTAACCGTCTCTGCTCGCAAAATTGTATAAAGTTGCCGTTCTATTTGCAATCCACTATATTCAGTTAAACACGACGAATGTCGCAGATTTTACAAAACTCTATCATTTGTTTTATATTATTTAAACCATTTCTCCACAATTGTAACAACATATGTGTTCATATTTTCATATCCAGATCTAATATACATTTTAAAGCCATCTGGGTACAAATACTGATTAAAGATACATGAAAGCAATTCATAGACTCTACCACGAGACCTAAATCTGAATTCAAATGTCAACATCCCAGGATGTTGACAAAAAAGGGGTTTCCGATCGGCAAGCTGAGTGGCACACCCCTGTTCGGAGGCTACATTTATAGGGTACCTCCCCCTGTCAATGAACGTTATCATGTTGCTGGTTTAGATGCATGTGTTTGCGTAACGTATTATATAGGTAGAGCCCAAACAATCAGGGCACTACATGATGTCTGACATGAATTTGGTTGTTTGTTCAAAAGTTTCATATGCGGGTTTCCCACGGATAAAATGATTATATGAAGATAATATCTACAGTCTTTATCGGATTTATTAGTTCTTGGAAATATAAATGAATGGGTGATAATATTACTAACGGTTTTCCGTGCACTCGTGTACGAGTATTAGCATTATAATCGTGTGTTTTCGGAAAGACTCGTATGATAAACATTCAAAATCATGATTTAATAATTATTATATCTTAAACTTTCTAAATTCAAAGAGGAAGATTATTTTGAATTTGACCAGTATACACGCCATTCCACAAAACTGAAATAAAGTATAGTTTAGATGGAGTGCAGGGAGTATAATGGTCCTGATGAGCTAGAAAGATAAATGAGGTGTCAATTTCCACTAATTCTGGTAGGCCTATTATAAATCTAAAGGAGAGGTCAGTGTGATGTTTAAGGGGTGATTCTGACCTCTTAATTTAAGATGGCCGCTGTCAGTTTACAGTAGTGATATTGTAATAACCTCGAGTGACCATTGAATGACCCAAGGTGATGGTGTAAATGACCCCAAGCACTCATTTAATAAACTCGAGCGGTTATTATATAACCTCAGGGGATCATTTAATAATCTCAGGTAATCATTTATTCACATCATGTGATAGTACAATGTCATAAATCAATCATTCGATGACCCCAAGTAATAATGTAATGACCCGAATGGTCATTTAACGACCCAAGCTGATCATTTAATTACCTCGACTGCTATAGTGTAATGGACCCCCAATTACCCCCAATTGGTCCATTAACACTTTCCACGCGGCTATTATTTTACCATACACAAAACAGATTTTTTAGAAACCTTTCACAATTTTCAAAGTCTATCTCAAGGATTACTGACCCGATACTAGGCATGTTTGTACTTATGCCAATGCATTTCTCAAGATGATTCCAAATATGGTAATGACATTCCATAATTTTGATATTTTTTAAACATTTTGTGAAATTTTGGAATGTCGTCTGCCGCTGCCTGCCGCGTGGAAAGTGTTAATGACCCAGGTGATCATCTAATGACCTCAATGTAATGTTACAAATCAATTATTTAATGTCCCCGAGTGATTATTTAATAATTCCAGGTGATCGTTTACTTTCCACAAGTGAACCCAAGTGATACTGTAAAGGCTGAGTTCACATAGGAGTATACTATTCGGGTATACGGTGCACGTTTTGCAGGGCACGCGTATAGCTTAAATCGAAACAATGTAATTTCATAATACCGGGTCACATAAAGACGGCACTATTCGAAAAGGCCGTATACCTGCATATAGTGTAGTATAGTATAGTATAGTATACCGGGAATCGTGCGTGTTCGATTTTCGTGCACCGTATACCGTCCAGTTTGGATGTGGCGGGCTGCAATTCGTGTGTACAGGCGTTCCGAATTTCCCCTATCACGATTTATAAACAATTTATTGCGTAGAATAGGGTAAGTTAGAACAATAGGACAATAGGACGCCTTTGTACTATACTTTTTCGGAATCCTTGTGCTCAGCCGAACAATTTGGTGTGCCATTTGAATTTTTGGCCCAGTATGGCGGCCATTTTGGATTTTTTGCTATAAAAGAACGTTCCCGTCACTTTTGAGAAATGCATGTGACCTCATTTTCTTTTAAAATGGTTCTAGTTGACAAGTTCACTAAGAAACTAAGGTAATGACTCTACTACGAGTAGGGCTCGCGTGCTACCCTATGTGACTCGCCGTGCCCGTATAGCGTATAGCGAATACCGAATAGCGTATAACGAATACCGTATAACGAATACCGTATACCGTATACCGTATACTCCTATGTGAACCCAGCCTGACGACAATCAATTATTTGATAACCCGCTGGTGATCATTCAATGACCCAAGTTACTATTTATGACCCCAGGTGATATTGTAATCATCCTGAGTGACCATTGAATGATTCAAAGTGATGGCGTAATGACACCATGTGACCATTTGGTATCTAATAATTATGTCATTGAATGATCCTAATGATAATGTAATGTCACAAAGCAATTATATAATGACCCAATAACTACATTGTACTAGGTGATCATTTTATCGACAACAGCTTCATTGACCCCAAGTGATATTGCAATGACCCCAAACAATCAGTTAATGACCCGTACACTCTAAGAAAAAAAGGGTTCTAAAGGGGATCTTCTATATGGAACCTCTAATGGTTCTTCATCGACACCCAGAAAGGGTTCTAAAAAGGTTATATATCTTTTATCATATTTGGTTCATATTTGATTCTTCTAAGAACCTTTTTGGGGTTCCTCAATTTTCAAGAACCATTTTTGCAGGTTCTATTATTAAGGGTTCCATATGGCCGTGTGTTTTGAACTCGCCACCCTTACCGTTGCATGTCCAGATTTTTACATTTTACACCATCTGAGATTCGAATTAGCATAGGCCTATCGCAATAACTATATGTTCTACCCCATAAAAAAAAAAAAAAAATCTGAACGGTAATCTCACAAGAAATCCAAATATAATTGGAATTTAGATAAGACCTAATGGTAACATGTTGTGATTAAGAATGTTCAAAAAATATCGACTTTTTTCTTCATATTTTGATCCCAATCATAATTTTGCTGTGCATATTTAAGTTCCTTATGCAATTACCCATCAGAACATAATAGTTGTTTAGTTTAGTTTAGTTTAGTTTTATCTGGCATATCAAAACACAGAGATACCAGGGCCGTAAGACACTTTTTTCAAAGGGGGGCGTTTTAAAAAAAGAAATGACCGGAAGATTTTTGTGAGTCAAATATGCGCGCGTAACGCGCAAAATTTTTCGAATTTGCACCTATTTTTTGCACGATCGAGGTACATTTTGGCTCTAAACAAGCTTGTAGCAAAGAATATTGCATTTTGGGAAGACAAATGCGCGCGTAACGCGCGAATTTTTTTCATCTGTGTACACATTTTCCGGGGAAGATTTTCAAAGGGGGGGGGGGGGGGCGATCGCCACCATCGCCCCCCTTCTTACGGGCCTGGATACAATTACATCAGATCATATATACACATCTTAGTAATAAAAGAAAACATATAATGCCAAGGATAGCCCAAGAAAGATTAAAAAGGGCTTATTTCCATTGGGGTCCTTCTAATATTAAAACAGCACGTTATAAAACCTCATATAAATTTGCACACCGAAAAATATTGCACTTTTTATGAAACAACTGCATATAATTTTAAAAAAATGGATGAAAGATCAAGATAGAAAGTGACTTTTTACAGCCTTTTTGAACTGCCCGTGGGTTTTGGATGTTTTAACCTGAGTTGGTAGTAAAGTTCCATTCCTGAATACCAGTAAAGAAAAATGTATTGATTGCACTGCTGACCTTTAGCTTTAGGAACCAGAAAATGTGTTGCACTGCCCCTGTATCTATGGGTTTTGGACAATTTGGTAAAATGAGAATTCAGGTACTCAGGTGCTATTTCATTATAGATTTTAAAAACATGATTGAGTTTAAGTTGTTTAACTCTGTCTTCAACTTTCAGCATTCCCAGCTTCTTAAATTCTACATCACCAATGTGGGACCTGGGCTCCAGCTTCAAAATGAAGCGAATCAACTTATTTTGCACAACTTGCAGCTTATTTTTCAACTTTGCAGAAAGTGAAGAAAACCATGAAGAGCAACAATAATCAAAATGACATTGTATAAGGGCAGTGCAAAGGGTCTTACGAGATCTTACATTCAAAAAATGACCTTGTCTGTATAAGAAACTTAAAACACTTTCCACGCGGCTATTAGTTTTACCATAATTATACAAAACAGATTTTTCAGAAACCTTTCCCTACTTTCAAGGCCTACTTTCAAGGTCTACCTCAAGAATTACTGAACCAATACTAGGCATGTTTGTACTTATTTCAATGCATTTCTCGTGGTGATTCCAAATATGGTAATGAAATTTAATAATTTTGACATTTTTGAAACATTTTGTCAACATTTGGAATGTCGTCTGCAGCCGCCTGCCGCATGGAAAGCGTTAATCCACCACAAGATTTTTTGACAACAGATTTAGTAACAGTTTCACCACTGAGATTTTCATCGAGATTAATCCAAAGGTATTTGACAGAGTTGGTAGGATTTATAATTTTTCCGTCACAAGAAACTTCATACTTGTCCACCCTGCTCAGTCTAGGTTTAGATCCAAAAAGAATAGACTCTGTTTTGCTAAGGTGTAAGGACAATTTGTTGTCGATCAGCCACTGTCTACACGACTCAAGTTCTCTACTTAAAGTGTCAGAAATTACTTTTGGGTCTTTATCGGATGTGAAAAGGGCACTATCGTCAGCATATAACAAAAGATTACAGATAACGCTTGATGACATATCGTTAAACATAACACAAGAAGAGCAGCGGCCCTAAAATACTACCCTGTGGAACGCCACATGATATATTCATGGGTTTGGAATCAACCTGATTTACATTAACAATCTGTTTTCTGTCAGATAAGTATGATTTGACCCATTTAACAGAGTCAATGTAAATACCCATAGCTTGCAATTTGTTACAAAGTATGTCATGATCTACTGTATCGAATGCCTTCTGTAAGTCTAAGAGCACCAAACCTGTGTATTTACCAGCAGCCATCTGGGATCTAATATAATCGGTGAGGTAAAAAAGGCATGTATCAGTAGAGTATGAGCCTCTGAAACCAGATTGCAGGTTATAAATCAAATTATTATCAATGAGGTACATTTCAAGCTGGTTATACATTGCTTTTTCAAGAATTTTTGAGACAATGAACAATATGCTAACCGGTCTATAATTGCCAACATCGGATCTACTGTTCTTCTTGAATAAAGGCTTTACTCTAGCAAATTTCATATCAGTGGGAACGGTGTTGCTGGTGATAGACAAGTTAACGATGAAAGCCATGTGATCTTTAATTACCGCTGCACCGTCTTTTAAGAATTTCGCTGGTATACGATCTAGACCGGTACTTTTATTGGGCTTCAACTTGAGTAGCTCTTTGTACACAAAGTCAATGGTAACAGGCGATAGCTTAAAACCCTTTGTTAATGGTAAACATGTTGAAATATACTATATCGAGAAGTAAATGAGCACAAACGTTTAAATTTCATATTTATTAGAGTTTACAAGTATATTTTTTGGGTATGCACCCTATGCTGATTTAAACGACATTTTTGAATTCCCCTATTTGAGAGCTTTCCAAAAATGTATAATTTTGCTATCATCGGTTAAATATTTCTTTTGTTATAGTCATGTATGTAAAACCGATGAATTAGGGCAAGTTCATTGTGTAGCGAATAGGGAAAAAGCCAAGGACAATGCAATCGATTCATGATTACAATTGTTACACAATAGTTGTCACATTTGTTGAAACAGAATCTTATAGAATATAAAATAATCTATAAAATGAGAGCAAAATCATGTTTGCACCATACAGGGATGAGGAGTTATAGTAAATTGAATGTAGAATTGAAAACATTTTCTATATTCCCCATAGAGATTGTACACAGCGCCGCCGCCACCGCCGCCACCGCCACCACTCCTGACTTTAAATACCTGATTTATTAACACAATGTAGCTAGATAAATAGGCTTTCACATGACACCTCAACCATAGCTCTACCATATTTAGTTGTTGAGTTAATACAGAGAGATGGATGATTCGTCACCAAAAATGCAACGCCACCACCCTATTTGGGTGGTGAGTTCAAAACACATGGCCATCTAGAGGACAAAAAGGTTCCAATGTTCCAATTGTTCTTAGAGTGTACGGTCATTTAGTAACGGCTGGTGATCATTTAAAGGGGTACTAAGAGATGTGTTGAAGTCTGCGCCCTCAATTAGGATAAAAACCGGGATTTCTACATTTTTACAATTGTATATACATACACAAACTTACAGCTGTAAGGATTAAGAAAAATCAGCCGTCTTTGTGCAATAAAACGTCGTTTCAAAATATTACATCCCCGGCTCGGACAGCATTTTATAGTAAACAGCGTTACGCTATTTTTCTTTTCGATTCAAATTACATACGATATTACATAGAGGGCGTTTCAAACAAAAAAGTTTCAATAAATAGCGATGATATTTCAACATATTTCAACATTGTTTTAATCAAGTTTTGCTGGTTTTTTTGTGAGTAGAAACAACATCAATAAACAATTATAATGATTATCATTAATATTGAAGCAAATTTTGTAAAATAAATTAATCTTAAACATCTCTTAGTACCCCTTTAATAAACCACGTGACTATTTATTAACCCCAATAATGATATTGTAATGACCCCGAATGACCATTGACTGATTCAAAGTGATGGTGCAACTGCAATGACACCACAGGGATCATTTAATGACCCGAGTGGTAACTTAAAGGTAGATGTTCCGATTTTCAACTTGAAGTTTTCTATTCATGAAAGGTCATCCTCAAAAAAGTCGTATTCCAAAGTTTGAGTTGTCAAATTTCAGTATGTTAATCAGAAAAATATGATCTTTCATATGATATGAAAATGTCCATATGTTTGAGAAAAATCTGTGTTATGAAAATGTGATCGGGTCATCTACCTTTAATAACCCCAGATGATCATTCAATGACCCATGACCACAGACAATCATTTTAAATGGGCAGTCATTTAATGATCCTAAGTGATAATTTAATGTCCGATATATTGAAATATCACTCTATTAGATTGAATATGTTCAATCTTTAAAGATCTTCCCCTCTCAGCACAATCTTTAAGATTGACTTTTCAATCTTTTGATTATCTTATGAAGACAGCAATTAGGACATCTGATAAGGAAAATATTTGCTATGAACACAAAGTCAGATTCACCATGATAATATTTTATTTGTATAAACTACATTAAAGTAAAATATTATTAATAATAATAAGCAGCATTTATTAAGCGCCTAATCAAAAGTGGTCAAAGCGCTGTACAAAATAGTAAAATCTTAAAATACACAAAAACACTATATCTTACTGCAACATAATATTATACTGTACAAAGTAAAAAGGGCCTATACATACACAAAATATGACAGCACAATATACAAAGCTAAAAACAGAATGGAATCCGTGAGGCGGGGGGTTAATGCTTAGGAAATAAATGAAATTTGAGAGCCTTTTTGAACTTATGAATAGTAGAACAATTGCGGAGTGAGGCTGGTAGAGAGTTCCAAAACTTGATTAGGCAGGTAGAGAGTTATTACACTTCATTAAAATCAATCATATACACCTCAAACAAAAGGTTTTCAACAAGTCATTTACAAGGGAAACCATCTGTGAGAAAACTAACAAACAAAGAAACAAATAATTTAATAAATAAACACCTATAATCAAAAAAGTCCACGGTATCGAAAACTTTTTCAAAATCTACAAACAAAATAGCAGCCGTTTTATGCTTATGTATACATGAATTAATAACATCAACTTTGCAGTCAGCTGCTATTCATGTATAACAATAACAACAAATAACAACAAAAACACATTGAAGCAAATGTCCCATGCAAGTAAAAGTAACCATTTTGAACGTTACTCGGAGAATTGTCACTAAACTCTTCGAAAAAGTACATTTATTAATGTTAATGTCAAAATCAATATCTATAATAAATCTTAGAGATATATAAATGTAAAATGTATACGTCCATAGACCAAATTGTTGTTCGTGAAAAACGTGATTATTGAAGCAGAGTGGTCATGACTATGCTTCACTATTAAGCCTTGGGTGGTCTTCAAAATTATTTTGAATAAACATGAAACAAATAAGTAAGAAGCCATCTGTGGCCTTTTACGGGCTCGTAGATGAATTTGGGTAGTTTCGACGTGATCTACATCGAACTCAAAACGCTATCAAATCCATGAATTTCACATGAAATACTGCAAATTAATCTCTATAATTTTAGGTGGAAGTTAGTACGTATATTATAAGCATTACGTATATAAAAAAAACAACTTCTGAAAAAATTGAGGGCTCCCTCCATCAATGATCTCTTAGTGCCCCTTTAATGGCTATGTGTGCATTATGGCATCCATTTTGGAATTGGTTACACCTGATGAATATAGGTTATTTTAGTCTTAGCATCTTATAATTTACACAAAGTCTGTATGTTATTAGCTAATAATAATATATTAACCAATAATGTTATACGAGTAAACATACATTATATGAATTAAAGGTAGATGTTCCCATTTTCAACTTGACGTTTTCTATTCTACATGAAAGGTCATCCTTAAAAAAGTCGTGTTCCAAAGTTTGAGTTGCATAGCTCTAATGGTTCTTATTTTAGACGCACAAGATGCTGTGAACTGTACCCATTCAGTAGTACACAAACTATATCGGTGGTTACCACCATTCGCGGTAATTCGACGTTATTTCATCGATTTCTCCGTAATTATACCGATTGAATTTGTCTTTCGGCAGCTCCAAAGTTACCCCCTGCATCGCGCTGGTTCCTAATTTTCAATACGATTTATTTCGTCAAAATAAACAATCGGGTTCCAAAGCGTCGGCAACAACTATTTTCCTTTCATCTTCGAGCTCCCGAAAGAGAGATTCATACCGATTTAGGCCGTCAAATTTCAAAAATACGAGCTTTCATATGATATGAAAATCTCCGTATGTTTGAAATAATTCTGTGTTACGAAAATGTGATCGGGTCATCTACCTTTAATACACCGAATAACTTAAAATAGAATTGGTTAAACACCAGAATGATAATATAATATTTTAAACATCCCCTTAACCTATCTCCGAAGTAATAGTTGAGCATTTTAATGACCACGAATTACTAAGGTAGTAATTATGTATACCTCAACTTATGTGCTAACTGACGGAGCTCGGGGGGGGGGGGGGGGGGGGGGGAGGGGCAATGGTTGGTAGTTCTAGGACTATTAGAGTAGTCTGGAGGACTATTGATCATTGCTTTTAGGTTTCAATTTAAATCACTGAGACCCGGGTAGAATATACTCATTAGCCTTGGCTGGCAAGTATTCTAGAAGAAGGACAACTTTGATCACAAACCATGCTGCAGGAGTTGCGACCGCAGTGATTACAGCAATTGAAAAACCATGATGGCAAACCAAATCAACACTAGGGTTAAAGTCCCTAAAATAACGTCTCCTGGAGCAGACTCGGATTTTTCTAAATCAACTGATGACGGCATGCCCACAAACCCGAAAGGGAGGAGTAAGCTTGACGGCAGAGCGCGCAATAGGAGACCACTTGCAACATGCAAGACAAATATCACTATATCTACCATGAAAGTGAGAACTATCAGAGAGAGTTGATGTAGGGAGGAGCTTGTATCCAATCTAATTAAATGTAAAATTGACATGATCGGGACACCGCATTGTCCATGATGACCCAGTGAAATATGAGAGCATTATGGATATGGGTAGAACTCTGATCACTACCTCAGCAACAAGAAATAAAGCAGGTGCAGCTGTAGGTGGAGTCGGGATACTACTCAATAACAGAGCACTCAGATCAAGCCACATTCTCATCGTACACTCATAGTCAACTTCCATGGTAACCCAGCAACAAAAGAAAGATCCTGAAACTGCTTGCTCTAATGTCACCAATATCATCTGCGATGCTATCGAAATGTTCATCCCAAGTAAGACAGTCACTAAAGGACCGGAGACAAGGTTTGGTTCAACGATGAATGCCGTAGGGCATCAAAAAAGAAGCATCGCTTTAAGAAAGCCAAAAAGGACCAAACTGAAGCCAACAAGGCAAAGTTCGCTGAAGCTAGACATTCCTACAACCAAGCTGAGAAGCAAGCTAGGAGATCTTACAACGCCAAATAGAGAAAAGATCTAGCAGACAAAACGCTGAGCAGCAAAAAATGGTGGAGAATCATCAACACTCTCTCTGGCAGAACAGCTCGATCTGAGATCCCAGTGATTGATCATCAAAACGTTACCTACATCACAGCAAGGTACAAGGCAGAAGCTTTTTGTCGGACATTTGCAGAAAAATGCAGACTCCAAGGTGCTAAAGACCAGGCTCCAAATGTTCATCCTTCAACAAACAAATCTTTTGACAAGATAGTCTTCAAACCCAAGGATGTGAGAAAACTACTAAAACACCTCAATCCAGATAAAGCCACTGAACCAGACCTTCTCCCAACCAAGGTTCTAAAGGAATGCTGTGCTGAGCTCGCCAGCCCGCTCTGCAGGCTTTTTGACCTCTGCTTCAAGCATGGTGTTTCCAAACCAATGGAAGGTAGCCTCGGTCACGCCAATTCACAAGAGAGGTTCCAAGGCTGACCCAACAAAGTGGCGTCCCATCTCGCTGCTAAGCAACATCAGTAAGATCATGGAAGCTGTAGTACAGAAACAACTCCAACGCTTTCCTCTAAGCAATAATCTGATCTCCAGCAGACAGTTTGGATTTAGAGCATGCCACAGCACAACTGATCTCCTCAACATCCTGTCACAAAAGTGGAACCACTCCCTAGACCAAAGCGATGAAGTTTTTGTCATCGCCCTTGACATCAAAGGAGCTTTCGACAAGGTATGGCATAACGGACTCTGCTCGAAACTGTTAGCTAAAGGTGTTACTGGAAGACTGCTTTCGTGGATAGACAATTATTTATCTGATAGATCGATCAACGTCGTCATGTCAGGTCAGGCATCCAAGACTGCTCCAATAAATGCTTCTGTCCCACAAGGATCTATCCTTGGCACACTGCTGTTCTCTGTTTTTATTGATGACCTTGTAGATGTTTGTGACAACGAGCTATATCTATATGCCGACGACTCAACACTCTTTGCACCCATTAAGTCATCAACCGATCCCAACACAGTAGCTAGCTAGTCTCAACAGAGATCTTAGCAACATGAAAGCATGGGCTGACGAATGGAACGTGACCTTTGAGCCTACCAAATGCAAGACCATGGTAATCTCCAGGAAAAGATCCCCATCTGAACTTGATATCTACTTTGGAGAGTGCAAACTACCATCTACAAAAGAACTGGATATCCTTGGAGTCACCATTGACAGCAAGCTGACCTGGTCAAAGCACATCTCAGGAATTGCAACTAAAGCTGGTCAGAAGCTTCGCGCTCTACGCAAAGTTGCAAATAAACTGGAGGCAAAAAGTAGATCTACTGTCTACAAGTCGCAAGTCCGCAGCATTATGGAGTATGCTTCACTAAGCTGGGCGAATGCTTCACCCACCATCCTAAGCCAGCTTGACAACATCCAAAAGAAGGCACTTAGAATCATTGGAGTTAATGAAGCTACTGCTCGTTCACAGCTCAAAATTGATAGCCTGCTTCACAGGCGACAGGTAGCAGCAGCTACGGTCTTGTACAAGATGCATACTACCAACTGCCCACAAGATCTAGCAGGGTTAATTCCCACACCATATGTCCAACGCCGTGCTGCCCGTTCGAGCGTATCAATGCCAGTCCATGCTCTGTCTCTGCCGACAGCCAGAACTCGCTGCTTAGACAGAAGCTTCATTCACACTGCTGTTCCCTTATGGAACAGTCTTCCAGACGATATTGTTGGCAACATCTCAGCAGCTGGAATCCAGGCTTTCAAGTGCCGTGTGCACGGACATCTTCTCTCAAACTCTTAACTTGTCATAGCCTTCAAACTCTTTCATGACACCCTTCATTCAAGTCCTTTCAACATCTGACTGATACATAATAATGGTATGGTGGTCATGGGTAAAGTGTAGGTTAATGCTTGGTTGGGGAGATGGTGGATTGTCCTGTAAAGCATGTAGCCAGCTGGGCTGGTGATACGGCCACGCCCCAACAGGTGACAACAGGCAGCTCCTGGTAGATTTAGTTCCCACGTTTGTTGTGAAGGTTCTCTTGATGCCCATCAGACCTCCAGATATTATTATTTTTCTTTAATTCATATTTTGATGTTGTTCTCTATGTTTGGGCTTTATCTTATTTTTATGTCACTTTCATTGGCATTTTTAGCCTCTGCCCATTTGTGTTTCTTGTTTTATGCATATGTGAACCAATTGACTGGCCTTTCAGAGCTCTCATTCGAGAGTTACCAGTTTGATTTTTAATCACTCTGGTCATTAACCTTGTTGGGCTATTGTTCACATTTGCGCTATATATACAAAACACAACTGTAGTAATTGTGACCTACTGCCCTACAAATGTGGCGGATGAAGACATCGTAGGAGAGCACTACAACAGTCTAAAGGGGGCAATATACTCCATTCCAGTACACAACATCTTGCTTGTTGTTGGCGACCTCAATGCTAGGCTTGGAAAGGATGACGCCATATTCACATACCATGATGACACAAATAGAAATGGAGAGTACCTAGCAGACTTGGCGAAAGAGAAAGATCTTATAATCGCAAATACTTACTTCCGCAAGAAAAAAAGGCAAGTTGTGGACATATGTCAGCCCAGGCGGCAACAAACTACAGCTGACTACATCCTCGTCAGGCGGAAATGGCGAAACAGTGTTCTAAATTCTGAAGCATTAACACCTTTGCTAGTGTGGGATCTGACCATAGAATCGTCTCTGCTCGTAACCGATTAAGCCTCAGAAAGAGTAAAATCATCAAACGGAAAAAAAACAATACAACTGGAAGCTACTTACATCCGATAATGATCTGCAAGCCAAATATAGCATAGAGGTGCATAATAGGTTTCAACCCCTCCAGGATGAAGTAGAAACTGCAACTGAGAAATATTCCAGATTCATTAAAGCCACTCAAGATGCTGCAGAGGAAGTGATTCCTGTGAGGAAAAAAGAGAAAATAACCTACTTCTCAAATGACGCCCAGTATCAAGGTCGAGATCACAAATTGAAGAAGCGTATGCAAAATACCAACTGGACACTAACGACGAGGAGAATTGGAGAAATTATAAGGAGGCTAAGAAGAGCCTAGGGGAGGCTTATGATCATGTAAAAGAGGAAGACCTTACCAATAAGCTTAGAGAGGTAAAATATGCCAACAAAAACTGCAAGCATGGTAAGAGTTGGAAACTGATCGACAAAATATCAGGAAGATTGACTACAAGAAAGGGTCAAATCAAAGGATCCACTCAAAAGGAGAGACTAGATAATTGGTATACTCATTTCAAAAATCTACTTGGGAGCCCACCACACATAAGTAATGAGGATGAGGGAATTGCCCCAGTACTATCAAATCTCAGCATAAAAGAAGGACCCTTTGACTTGGAAGAGGAATATGTGAAGGCTAAGAAGGCACTTGTAGCGGGGAAAAGCAGTGGGGAAGATGGTATCACACCTGAAATGCTGAAAAGATGCGATTTGGATACTACCATTCTGGACTTTTTCAATGATGCCTTGCTGAACGGGAAAAAGCCAGACCAATGGTCTATTCTCAACATAATACCAATACCAAAAACAGGTGATCTCAGCTTGAGAGGCAACTACCGTGGAATAAGTCTGAGTTCAATTTTTGCCAAGCTATACAACAAGATGATACTCAACAGAATCAGACCTGAGCTTGACATCCACCTGAGAGCTAATCAAAATGGCTTTCGAGTTGGACGTACCACAGTTGGCCAAATTCTTGCCCTCCGCAGAATTATTGAGGGAATTAGATCAAACAACCTGCCAGCCATCATAACCTTTATTGACTTCAAGAAGACGTTTGACACAATACATAGGGGACGAATGCTGCAAATTCTGAAGGCCTATGGTATACCTGAGCAGCTTACAAATGCGATTGCGGAAATATACAAGGACACCAAGGCAAAGGTTATATAACCTGATGGGGAAACAGAGGAATTTGAAATACTGGCTGGAGTACTACAAGGTGACACCATGGCTGCATATCTCTTCGTCATTGTTCTCGACTACGCCCTAAGAGAGGCCATAGATGGCAAAGAAGAGGAGCTAGGATTCCGCTTAACAAAAAGAAGCAGCAGACGAATTGGACCAACCACAATTACTGACCTTGACTTTGCTGACGACATTGCACTGTTGTCTGAAGAAGTGTCTCAAGCGCAATCACTACTTAACAGAGTGGAGACTTCGGTGGGTAAAGTTGGGCTCAAAATGAACGCTGCAAAGACAAAGTACATGTCCTTCAACCAGAAGCAAGTACCTGTAATCACCACAAGCGAGGGTAAGCGCCTCGATAAAGTGGAGGACTTTAAGTACCTTGGAGCCTGGATGAACAGTACTGTAAAAGGACATTAAAACACGCAAAGCAGCTGGAGAGCTTGTGGCAAACTTAGTCAGCTATGGAAGGCCAACTCACTATCCAGAAAGCTCAAAGAAAGACTGTTCATAGCTACTGTAGAATCAGTCCTCCTATATGGTTGTGAGTCATGGACAGTCACCCCAAAGCTTAGTAAACAGCTGGACGGATGTTACACTAGAATGCCTAGAACTGTGTTCAACATCAACTGGAGACAGCATGTGACAAATAAGGACCTGTACGCGGATATGCCCAAAGTCTCGGATAAGATCAGGGAGCGTAGATCAAGATTGGCAGGACACTGCTTCAGAGGGTCCAATGAGCTGGTCTCCAAACTCATACACTAGGTACCAAAACATGGAGCAAGAAAGCATTGTAGACCAGCCCTAACCTACATTGACTTACTAAAGCATGACACAGGGAGAGCGTGTTGGCGCAGCGGTAGATACCCTCGCTTTGCACCAATGAATCCCGGGTTCGAAATCTGTGCTCGGTCGGGCTTTATGTGCATTTGGTTTTATCATACACGCTCTCGCAGGTTTTCTCCGGGATCTCCGGTTTCCTCCTGCTTTCAAAATCTGTGATTAGTTGTTTCGGTTATCAAAAACTTCCTTGACCCAATGGTATTTGGGGAGCTGCATTGAAAAATGGTGGATGTTACAATCTAAGTGCGGATAGGTTTGCGCTAGAAATTGGCAGCACCCTAGTTGATGCGACCTGATTCTGATGATTCACCAGCAGCGAAATTACAGCGCTTTGATCACTTTGGAAAGGCGCTATATAAATACTAATTATTATTATTATTATTTGGAGAAGCATTGTGGTTCGGGAATATCACCCGCCATAAGTCAAGTAAGTCAACTTATGTACAAGATTGTATCACTGCGACGACTATTGTCTGTATAGAAACGTTGAGGGCACTGATTCTTCTATGTAGAATGACACGTAATCATGACGTAATACAGGTTTTGACGCTAAGACGCCGACCCATATTGTTCGATTAAAACATTCTTGTGAACATTTTTGGAAACATTTTGCAAAATTTGTATTTTTCTATTGTAATTTTTGAAAAAATAAATGAACTTTTTGAAAAAATAAATGCATTTTTTGAAAAAATAAATGAAATCTTTGAAAAAATAAATGAAATCTTTGAAAAAATAAATGAAATCTTTGAAAATGTATGAACAATTTTGAATTCGTTTCGTCGCCTAACAGCATCCCTAATATTTGATAGACACTCCATATTGCCGAGAGAACCTCGCATTTGAGACAGGAACAGGTTGCGGTGCGGTTGCTCTTAGTAAGGACACAATGCCTAGACATATCAATGCACCAACGACAAGAACAGTGACAATTATACCTGCCACTATTGCAATCACAACTGGTGTATTCAATGCGCCCCCACCGCCGGTTTCGTCTTCGTCTTCGTCTCTTATTATAACTGTCATAGCGCCCCCAACGATATTTCCTCCATCAGAAGGCGCAGAAAGAGATACCTGAAAGCTTTCGTCTCCTTCCGCTTCTTTATCATTGATGATATCAATGAATTGATCAATAAGTACGGTACCTGGACTGAAGGTTATCGGGATTGCGGAGAAAGCATGATAATCACTGCCCTCTAGCGCGGATCCGGATATGGTATTAATCAATATGGTTGATGCACCAGATGTTTGTGATCGAAAAATTCGGACCTTGACAGACGAGTCGGATTCTTCAACGATCGTTGAGAGTTCATTGAATCGGTACTCTTGTGGCTGTTCAGGTGTAGGCGGTTGATCATCATCTGTAATGGTAACGGTAGCACTGTCAAGTGTTTGGCCAGCAGGATTGGTCAATATCAAGTTGAAGACTTCATCTCCCGATTCATATTCTGTATCACCAAATATCTGAATGAGCACGTTCGCGTAACCTCGGTTACCAAAGTTAAGGGTCAAAGGTCCATTGAACCGGAAGTCTTGATTGATTGTTGCAGATCCACTTGTTGCCGTAAGTGTTACCTGTTCTGGGTCGTCAGGTGGTATCCCATCTCCATCAATGCGGACTTTTAGGTTAGCCGAGGACTCCTCTATTACGTAATTGCTCGATGAAAATCGATAAGTCACACCATCGTCGTCAATGATGCCAACATAGATGTCGTTAGTAATCTCATCACTACAGACTGCCTGATTTAATGATGTTATAATAATGCGGAAGGATTCGTACGCCTCACCTTGGTTGTCATCGAGGATGTATATAGGTGGTGTGTATGCAGTTGTCTGCCCCACAGGAAATCTCACTATCGCAGAAGTAATCGGAACATAGTCTTCCCCGGCTATCGCGCTTCTATGTGCTTGACATGTTGTTACAAAAACACTCGTATCTTTTAGAGCCACGTCACGAATTATTGGAATTATTACGGAAGTGTCACTGCCTTCTCTCGCAGTAAAGGTGCTGGCTTCGAAACGCAATTCTTCCTCGTTGTCTATGATACTGATTGTAGTTGTACCTATACCAACATCAGATCCTTCAGGTTGCGGGTTGCTTATGAATATTTTGAAAGATTCAGTGCTCTCATACAGGATGTCATCAGTTATATGTACATAGATATTTGCAATTGTCTGTCCAGCTATAAAACTGAGAGTTGTGGGGTTGAATTGCGTGTAATCTGCTTCCCGAACATGCTGAACGGCGCTATCGTTCTCATCACCAATGACGAGGTCTACGTGTCCTTCTTCTTCATTCGCTCCAATGCGTTCGACTGGTATTGTTACAGTGCCTGAATCTTCGTTAACCTCATAGACGATTCTCTGGAAAGAATACCCTATCTCGTTGTCCTTGATGGATATGACGACAATGCTTGCGTCATCAGCTGATTGTATCTGCGCAAAGGACATTCTAAATGTCTCTGTTGATTCTGGTGTTTGGTCGTCTTTTATGGTTATAAATGCTTCTGCTTCAGTTTGATACGGGTTGAAAACTACAGTAGAGATAGCAGGGTTAAAGTCCGTGTTTGCTTCAGCAGTTTCCCCAGTAGCTATTAAACCAACCTCTGCGTACTCTCCTGCGTAACCGACTCTCTCGATAGTTATAGAAACCGTTCCTTCTCCTTCTCGAGCTTCAAAAGTTGGACGTTTAAACCGGAAATAATATGATTTGTCAATGATGGTCACTTCCGCCCGCGCTATCTCTCCTAGTACAGTGTATTCGTAAGGCAGAGGGTCGGCTAGTTCCACGAGAAATGTTTCGTTTCCTTCCGTTAAATCATCGGCGTGAATGAGAAATGGCACCTCAATGGATGTTTGTAGAACTTGAAATTGAATGGTGATGCTGCCTAACGACTGAGCTATAAAGTTGGCAGATGTTCCGATAAGGGGACTGGAGTAGTCCTCGGGGGTTGTTGCGGTGCCGCCATAATATATAATACGAACCGTCGATTCACAGTAAAAGGATCCCAGTCGATTGACTTGGATTCTAAAACTCGTGTCTTCTTCGGTTACGGTGTACCGTGATGCGGATAATGTGAATGTTATCAGATTTAGGGACATTGGTGGCACTAAATATGAGCGGAGAATGCTAAGACCTGTTAACGATACGGCTTCAGTAGATGTTGGACTCAAGTCATTTAACGGTACTCTATAAATAGCCAGTTTAAAATTATCAATACAATATAAATGACCGTCTTGTAAAGATATCCACATAAATAGCCAAAATTGGCACGAATGCTGGAAATATATTGTCGCAAGATCGAAGGTATCCATATCTATATACCCAATGGTACAACTAATTGTCCAATACAACTTACGTGATACCAGGTCTAATTCAACATTGTGAATACCGAACCCTGAAACTAGAGAAATAAGCAGTGTATTTATGTTACTGACTGGACCATCTTCATTTATGTTAGCACGATAAACAGTAGTTTGAACAGTCCAATAGATCACTTGGTTATCTTCGTCTATTTCAATATTGTTAATGGTCATATCAGGATCGGGAATCGAGTAGATCATCATCTTGGCGGCGGCGTTCCCATCGAGAGAAACAACCCATATGGTATATGGTCTCGACCGCGGAAACGTCGAATCAACCTCAGCCCAATACAGACGTCGATGTACTTCGTCGATAGCAAAACTCGATATATCTAGAATTTGATAAAATGGTTATAAGATGTTTTCGTTAAACATGGTTTTAACCATGTTGAACCCTTAGGGGTCGTCCATAATTTTCGCCATTTTCAGTTACGTACAAAGCGTACGTAAGAGGGGGGGGGGGGGGGGGGGGGGGGAAGGGGTCGAAATATACCTCCAACAGTACGTAACTTAAATGGCGATCTTGAGAGGCGGGATTTTTTTTTTAAAGTACAAAATAAAATAAAATTTCGCCATTTATTGCGTACGTAACTCAAGGGGGGGGGGGGGGGGAGGGTGGTAAAAAGTTACGTACGCTCTGTACGTAAGTAAAAATGGCGATAATTTTGGAAGACCCCTTATTGAACCCTTCACGTGCCGTATATTTCCTGAACAGCTGGCGAATAACTTCACCTACACACATACACACACCCCTACATACAATAGGCTTTTATAAAGCGCTAAAAGATGACAGCGCTAAAGATGACATCAGGGATTCTATTAATTTTGGGATAGGAAAGTGCTATACTGATGCACATGGCGAAAACGGTCCCTTTTGCATATTTACATAAATTAGAGTAATCGTCCGGAATGCGTCCGTGACCGGCGTTTAACGCGTTTAACAATGTTTAACCAGGTTTAACGTCATTTTTGGTCGGCATAGGTTTGGGGGCGCTGTCGATTTACACAGACATAGATATCTCATGCTCTGCTGAGATATCTATATACACAGACGACGGTGGCCACGTGAAACCTAAATTTTGAATTCGTAGTGAATAAAACACGTAATCGCGAATGTTAATTGTTAAAATGGTGCACTCCCGTTGCCATATTGGGTCGTCTGAGAGACGCGTGGCCAGCGTCGCGTCGTCTGCTACAATCACGCCTTGTCGGTATAGCGCCACCAATTCTATGTCGACCAAATTTTAATTTAAAAGTGGCTTCCGATCGGCAAGCTGAGTGGCACACCCCTGATGACATGCAGAACAATACAAAATTCATGAAATACAGGCTGTCCCAAAATGATTAGTACCCATCGATGCCCAAAGTTCAATACATTTTTTCATCATCAAAATCAATGAGATTAGATCCGTTGTTTTTCTATCATATTTGCTATACTGTACCCTTTCATTAGAAATTTAGAAATCATCCATTGTTTTCTATTTTCAGTATTTAAATCGGGCGGTTATACCTAATCATACAATACGGAGAGAAAACGAGAAAAAAATGTATTTATATCTTTGGGTAATTTTCCGTGTCCGTTGTCCAAAATCTCTCTCTGGCTTTGATTGCATCATGACAAAAGTGAAATAGGTATCAATTAGCATTTACTATAAAATGTGTAGCTATGATTCAGAGCTATAATCATGACAAATGTCATGAGGTTGACATTTATATTAGCGATGTTATGAGTGAGGAGGTAGAACTTATTGAATGACCCTCGTACAATCAAAATAAATGTGCATTTTTTGTTTGCCCTTTATTGGAAAGCTAAAAGGGTTTCTTGCATTCGAGTTAACTTCGAAGCTATCGCTATACTCGAGGCTAAGTTTTTCGTCTGGACAGACACTGTTTATATTTTTAAGTTGGGGAATAACTATATTCTTTAGTCTAGTGGCTTGTCTGAACAGGCATTTGTGGTCCCAGATGCTGTAATGTAAACAACCAGTGTTTATTTTTAAACAAACACCCATTGGTTGAAAAAGGCTTGCAATGAAAGGAAACCAACCTACTGTGAAAAAGCTGCCATAATGCTTTAGTATTTGATGATACACAGAAAAAAATTACTGAGTCAAATGACTCATTTTGATAAGTCTTTCATTTGTCCGTGTAGTGAGACACTTTGAAGTTAAACTGAGTCATTTGACTCATCCATAATGAGTCAATTGACTCACGAATGCAATAGTGAGTCTTCTGACTCCCCAAAAATGAGTCAATTGACGCACTAGTGACTCAACAGACTCGGTAATGGGTCACCTGACTCAATACTAATGAGTCAATTGAGCCTCCTGACTCACTTGTAACATGTCAATTGACTCAATAATGAATCAAATTGGGTCATTTGACACATTTAAATGAGTCACTTGACTCACAGATAATATTAACTGAGTCGAATGACTCATTTTGATGAGTCTTTTGTTTGTCCGTGTACTGAGACACTTGGACGTTTTACTGAGTCAATTGACTCAGGTTGGATGAGTCAACTGACTCAGACTGGATTTTTTTTTCAGTTGAGCCTCAGAATAGCATTGTTTTGTGACAATTAAAGACTATCACAAACATGGGCGGTGATCTCCGAAAAGTGTTAGTGTCTGTAGACACTGAATGTTGCCCATTATTAAGCAGGCACTAAGTCCAACAAATAATGAAGTTCAATACATCCATAAGCTTACTGCAGTGTAACGACGAAGGTCCAACACTGTAAGCTTACTGAAGGTAAAAACACCGCCAAATGCAAAAAAGTTACTGTTCTATCAGCTCCAGAAATTCCACATATTACTTATGAGTCTATGCAGTGTTTATTAACAAAGAAGTCCAAAAGAAATGACACAATTTGTGTCTTCAATCACTAACATCATAAACATATACGCTATATAGTCACCAGTCCATGTGCAAAACAAAATGGCAGAGCTAATAAATAAAAACAGCCTCGCTTTCATTTCGTATTTGACTCATCATTTTTATGAATGAGTCAAAAGTCGATCTTGACTCATCTTTCCCTGACAAGTGAGTCAATCTGGCAATACTGTACTGAGTCACCTGCAATTTGACTCATTAACAGATTATGCGTGAGTCAACTATGATACACTTCGTGCAATAAGTGAGTCAATGTGTATGTGACTCACTTAAAATGAGTCAATTGACTCAGCAAATGAGTCAACTTATTGATGACTCATTCCAAAATTGTCGAAGTGAGTCAAATGACTCAGTATTTTTTTTCTGTGTAGAATTATCTTGCTCAATCACTGTAAGGATTGTATCAATTGGCATACAGCAGCTTTTAGTATTTGTCTCTATTCATTACTGTTTGCCAAGTATTATGTCAATTTGCAAAACATGATGATCAAAACCTGTTTAACACTACATTTAAACTGGTTTAACTGCAAAAAGGTCAAAACAATCATTGCTGGTTTTCTATGCCTAAAGGAAGAGGCTGTATTTTGTGCATTGTGACATAGGGGCCTACATGTACGTGAGACGTAAACAGTGGGTAAGATGCTAGTTTCCCAAAAGGACAAAACCCATCTATTAGGCTCCCGCCGTAGCGGGTCGCCAGAAACATACTTAAACTGGAGGTGATTTTCCAACTCCAGCCGTTTTAGGATAAATCATTTAACTCAAACATGTGGTGAAATTTTTGATCGTAGGTCTATAATCCAAATCATTCTGTTTTTGCATTAAAACCACGAGTCTTCCAAACCATTGTCTAAACAATGCAACATCATCTAGGCTATAAATTGTAATTACCATAATTATCTGCAGTAGACACAAAGTCATTTGGTTCTGACGAAGTAGCTCCTCCATATCCAGTGAAAATGTTTTGCCGTCGGATTAAAGTGATAGGGTACCCACTCGCCCAATACACAGTGGCAGTAGTTCGATCGAATTTCAGAGTCATCGGACCTGTGCCTTCCCCGATTAACGAATCTGATGCAATACTATCCGTGAAATCTGCCGCTGATGTCGCTTCAGGAAACGGAGCAATGGAGAAGTGACTGCCTCTGCCAGTACTAGGTGGCCCGACTTCGATTAGCCAAAACGCACCTGTTTCAACAGGGAATAAAAGAACGGGTTAGTGTATTTCCCCTGGCCTCCATTAACATTTTAAGATCTATTTAGAGCATCCTACATCTCATGAACTTGCGACTCATAACTGCTTTTTAGGCCCATCTAAACTGTAAGTAATTCATACTGCACGCATCAGAAGAGTATTAGCTGCGTCCTTAAAGTTGCTAATTAGGCCCAACAAAAATGGTTGTGTTGCCCTCATCAATTAAGAAAATTGTACCTAGCAAAACTTTCAGTGTACCAACATCAATTTCCAACAAAGATGGCAAATGTTCAGAAAATAGTAAAGTTATGGCAGATGAATTTAATAAGTACTTTACATCATTGGTAATAAATTGGTAGTAAATTTAGTGAACATAATCATATTGAATGTCCTTGTAATAGTGTATGCTCTAGTCACAACTGTATTATGGAAAGTAAGTTCAATTTGAGTACAATATCAGCTGAGTTTGTTTTAAAACAAATATACACATGGAAAAAAGTATCGCACCACTGTTTTTTGTTGTTGAAAAGTGCAAATGTGGCCTCGAATTTTTGCCACCACGGTGTGATATTAAGGATCATTTGTTTGCGTAAGATGTCCAACAAAATGTTGCGCAATAAAAGGGCCACATTTTAGTTTGTGACGTAATCGATGTAATGTTTTTCAAGGCCAAGGTGAAAATGCATGTTTTTTGTCCAAAAACATGCATGAAACAAGTTTGGGTATAACGCGATATTGAATAGACTTTAAAAACTTAAAATAGTCATTATATTAGTTCTGTATTTGGCGCAAGATATGTTCCATTTAGACGTTATAGGCTACAATGCAGTGAATGAGTCCAAATAAGCCATTTTTGTGTTGCTCATAAATTCAGCATATACTAAGAGGTCACCGTTGATTTTTTTGTTTGTTTATTTGATCTAGGTCAACACTTCTGCAATATTGCTTTTGCCATTTGAACTTATTTAAAAGTTGACCTATTTTGACCTTTGACCCCATAACCGTTGGTCGTACGAAAAAAGGAGTTTTTTCATGTTTGAGGACAATCGGGCAACTTTTGAAATTTGACCCCAGATGACCAAACCTTGGAAGACTTGAATGTGTTACCAAAGATTACAACTATAGAGATTAATCATCGGGCCTCTCAATATCGCGTTATACCCAAACTTTGTTCATGCATGTTTTTGGACAAAAACGTGCATTTCCCCTTGGCCTTGAAAAAACATTACATCGATTACGTCACTACGTCACAAACTAAAATGTGGCCCTTTCATTGTATAACATTTTGTTGGACAGCTTACGGAAACAAATGATCCTTAATATCATACCATGGTGGCTAAATTCGAGGCCACATTTGCACTTTTCAACAAAAAAGCAGTGTGCGATACTTTTTTCCATGTGTATATGTAACATTAATAATAGTAAATCACCAGGATTAGATCAATTCAATGTCAGGTTGTTGAAATTGGCTGGACCCATCATTTCAAATTGCCTTTCTCATATCTGCAACCTGTCCCTGAATGGATCTACTTTCCCTGATGAATGGAAGAAAGCTAAGGTAACACCAATATTCAAATCTGATGATAAAACAGATGTAGGTAATTATAGACCCATCTCAGTGTTGACATTTATCTCTAACATTATTGAAAGGGCTGTTCCTGCGTCAATCAAATAAAGCCATTAAATCGAAAACTTTTAAAACATTGAAAGTACGATTTCCTGCATTTTTCATATACATTCTATTTCTATCCTTTGCAAAGGAGCAACTTAGTGATGGGCTCACTTGGAGAGGCTCTTCAACGACCTTAATCAGCTCGACTTGTTTCATGTATATATTAGTTAGATAACATTGTTAGATAACATTGATTTTTATGGGGCTTGTCTGAAATTCAAGATTCGTTCAAATACACTACCATTAGAGTGCAAAGTGAGTAAATGGACCCCTGATAATGATGGCACCTGTCAATTATGTAATAATGGTATTGAGGATACAAAACACTTTCTTTTCACTTGCATGTCACTTAATGCTATAAGAACTAATGAATATAATAATCTAGAAAAGGCTCTAATTGACTTAAATGGTATTGATGTATGGGTGCTATTTATCTCTAGCGATCTTGATGTAAAATATAAATTAATGCTACAATCTTGGAAAAAAGTCCTTGGAACGCTGAGCACGCGTGTTGGGTATTGCGTGCCTGTATTGATAGTTAAGTGTCTTCGGCTATAAACTGAAATTGTTCAAATGAGATTTGTCCTTCCCCACTCCCCATCGATCAATGTTGGGACACTCTGGCAAGCTGCAGGAGCCACTGGCCTTGGTCAACATTGTACGGGGGGAGTGGGGGTGACACTTTTCCGTTAATCACACGCGTGTTCCAAGACTTTTTTCCAGGATTGTAGGTAGTACATACACCACATTTTGTAATATAAGCAATGTTAATGACTTTTATCATGTATTTGACAAATTTTGTAAGTCCTTCTCTAAGCGTGCATGGAAGGCACGATTAGAGACGAAATGCGCAAACAATGACGATTGAATTATATTTGTTCATACATGTATAGTGCCATTTTCCACGTGTGCCTGGCATAATTTCAGATCAATTTTGTACGATTGACTTTGTGTCTGTATATAATATGTATATCTATCTCATGGTAAAACTTTGTAATTTGTGTATTAATTGTGTATTAATCTTGTGATTTTCTGTATATGAACGCACCGTCGGGTAGACGGGTGCCGCTGTTTTAAAAGCGTATGTTCAAATAAATAAATAAAAATAAAATTAGTATATTCTACCTTTTTATTTATACATGTGATAATATTGTGTAAATTTGTTTTAAGGACGTATCAGTCGAGAAGACTCATGCCACTGTTTCAAAAGTCTATGTCCAAATAAATAAATAAAATTAAAAAAAGTTTTATTTTTTTTAAATAAAAAAAATGGCAATAATTGAAATAAAATCTTGTTTCACATACAATTTTGAATTATTTTCGGTTTATAAAAAAAAAAAAATTGGCAATATTTAAAAAAAATCTTGTCTCTCGTATTTTGTTAAACAAATGTTTTGACAATGATTAAAATAATCTTATTTTTCGTAAAATGTTTCATTTTTTTTGTAGTTTTATAAAAAAAAAAGTTTGCCATGATTAAAAAAAATCTTGTTTCTCGTATTTTGTTAACCAAATGTTTGTGGCAATCTTGTTTCTCGTAAAAAAAATCTTGTATTTTTTAAAAAGAAAATTTGGCCATGAATAAATAATCTTGTTAATCGTAAAGTATCAGTATTATTTTTAAATTTAGAAGCAAAAGTTAAATTATGCCCTAAGTTTTAAAAGACTGACAATATTTTCGAGAAACATTTACATCCATTTTTTAATATATTTTTAAGATTCGTTTTATTATGGTATTATTTTGGTTTATTCATTAACATTAACATTTATTAACCTTTATCCGTATTTGAACGTTTGAGACATTTTGACCCTTTCTGTGCTAAAGCGAAAGGCTCAACAATGTCTTAAGGTCCGCCAAAGGGTCAAATAGGCCTCATATTTAACAAAATACGAGAAACAATATATTTTTTAATTATGGCCAAAATATTTTTTTACAAATCTAAAAAAAAAATTCAAACATTGTACGAGAACCAAGATTTGTTAAATTACGGCCAAATTATTTTTTAAGAAAATACAACATCTATTTTTCGAGAAACAAGAAAAAATTATGTCTAAAACTGATTTTACAAATACTTTTCGAGAAACAAACAAGACTGCCTGCCTGAGGCCTTAAACGCGGTTTTGCCCTTTACGGAGTTTTGACATCTTAACGAGTTTGAGACCTTTTTGACCCTGTCGGCGCAGAAGCCTTAAGTCATAAAGGTATTATGGCCCGCCAAAAGGGTCAAAAAGGTCTCAATGGCGTCTTTTGACGCCTTAAGGTGCGTTCATACTCGCGTCGTTGCGTATCGGTCGACGTCGACGGACAAAAGTTGGCATTGCTTCAACACGCGCACCGATATCCGTCGACGTCGGGCGATGCGCAACGACGGGAGTATGAACGCACCTTTATCGTATTTGTAAGTTACATTTGAGTGCTTTTGGTGTGTTTTGACACCTTATTGTGTTTTTGACCTTTTTCGTGTTTTGACACCTTTATCTGTAGTTGAGATCTTATTGCGCTTTTCACGTCTTTATCTGATTTTGAGACCTTTATCAATATTTGAGACCTTTATGAGTAATTATATGACAGCCTTTTCAACATGTGAAACCTTAATTTGTAGTTGACCCCTTTATCAACATTTGACATCTTAACGTGTATTTGAGCCCTTTATCATCATTTAAGACCTTTATCTGTTTGACCCCTTAATCAACATTTGAGACCATTATTTGTATTTGACACCTTTATCAACATTCGACACCTTTATCGGTTTGACCCCTTTATTAACATGTGACACCTTAATCTGTATTTGACCACACCTTTATGAACGTTTGAGACCTTTTTTGTGTATTTGAGACCTTTTTGACCCAAATGGCCGCCCATAGGAGCACTGACCACCACTAGAACTGGAATCGGTCACTCACGGCCTTAGTACACTGATTTCGACACACTGTATAAAGCGCGCGCCGTAACTACAAGGCGCAGTAATAATCGCGCTCTGCATGTGTTCAAGGGTCATTTCTAGAACACATTAAGAACACATCTGTAACGGCCAGGAACATGTTCTAAATCTGTTACAATTTTTTGAACATGTCCAGACGCGTTCTTGACATGTTCTTGACGTGTTCTCTACGCGTCGATGTGTTCTGTAGTTTTTGCAGTGTAGCTATTGGAAGTTTATAATGCAGGTAACCAGTGGTATAATTATTTTAAAGTCAATCTTGTTCAGCCTGTAAAAGCATATTTTGATATAACTAGCGGCTCGCCCGTCCTTCGGACGGGCTCTCCCGCTAGGGAGTAGGGCCTACCAGATAGAACACCTACAAAATGTATGACGAAACACATAGAACAATATTTAAAACATTTTTGTTTTAATTCAAAAGTTTAAAAGTTTTCAAATTTCAATTAAAAGACCCCCGCCCGCCCACCCCCGTGGCATATTTCAACTCCAAGGTCTAGACCTTAACCATCTCCCGTACCCCATCCATCCCTCCCCCACCCTGTCCCCGCCCGCCCGCCCCACCCCGTAGCATATCCGTTACGCAATTTAGTATCACATTTCCTCATTAACCCCCTGTCTCTACACCACATTACATCATTACACACAACCCCCATTCGTCACCGCCCCGCCCGCCCCGCCCCGTGGCATATCTCAACCCCAAGGCCAAAAGTTCCCCGCCCGCTACTTATCTCAACGCCAAGGCCTAACTTTAACCATCTCCCGTAGCGCGGCGTATTTCTCCAATATGTGTCCGCCCGCGTCTTACATACAGTATCAAATCCCACATCCGACACCATCGTTACGCAATTTAATAATACATTTCTTTATTTCTTTATTAACCCCATCCCAAACCACATAACCCTAATAAACGCTAGGCCCTAAGGGTATCATTACACACAACCCCTAACCGTCACCGCTCCCGCCCGCCCCGTGGCTTATGCAACCCCAAGGCCTAAACCGTAACCAACTCCCGTGGCGCAGCGTATTTCTCCAATATTTGTCCGCCCGCGTGTGTAGGGTGCGTGGGTGTAGTGCGCGTGCGCGTTTATTTTGCATGGTGCAATGCGACGCGTTATGTGCTACGCGCCGACTGCATGGTTACAGTGTACGCAGAGAAAAACAAACATGAAATAGTCTCAAAAGCCGGGCTGAAAAGGCCCTAAATTGCCATAATTGTGCTCATATCTCGGTCAATTCTGTACGGTTTTCGGCCATTTATAGCTTATAACCCGTGTCCGGTCATTATTTAGTATCAGTGAAATATTCACGGCGTCAATTCTGTACGGTTTTCGGCCATTTATAGCTTATAACCCGGTGTCCGGTCATTATTTAGTATCAGTGAAATATTCACGGCTTTAAAATGCAAAATGAGAAAGCCTTTTCAGGATACACACATACATACATACATACATACAACATACGGTGAATTATAGTAAGATTATTTGCAAATTTATTTAATGTTTCTGCTACTTTAAAAGGTTTGCCGGACACATTATTTAAAGTATCGCAATCCAATTGTGGTGTAGCCAAATTTGTGAGATTACCAATCAAATCGTTGGCATTCATTATTTATATTTTATACTTATTTTATAGCTTTGGACCAAATTGATGCGCTTTTATGTTCAATATATTTACACTTTATTCATACCTGTTTTGGCTTAAACAGTTTGTTTTATTAGTTGCTTCTAGCTTGTTATTGTTTGGCATCATTTTTTGTATTGATTTTATTCTTATTTTTCAAACGTAGAAGATTTTGTTTGTGGCATTGATCGAAATCTTTTAATTAACTAAACTGCTCCAAAAAAAATTGGAATATTTTTTCAAGCACAAGATTTTTAAATATCCCGGGATATGTTCATTAAGTGTTTTATATCCATGTAAAGCTGATGTGTTCATCTTTACAATGATACCAAAATTTGAAGCAATCCTTTGCTCCAGTGCTCAGCTACTTGCTTGAGAACATGGAGAGGTCACAATCTGAATGTGCCAAAATCAACACTATTTCGTGCTCAAAAGAACATCTTTGTCGTCTGTTCAATGAAGTGTTACATTGACCACACTATAGGGTGACCCCAACAAATTAGGACTCTGTTTCATGACGGTGTAATTCTTATTATAATCATGTAAAGCCCAATTCATTATTATGATATCATGAAAATATGAGATAAATCCGATGAAAAAATAAGAAAAACTAGGGTACTTTGTGTAAACCATGTAATTTACTGGTTTGTACAATGGGAATTCACACAGTAAACAGTCGAGTAACATGAAAGTGCTCGAGTTTGTAACTCAAAGAAACAATCCACAGAGCGGGTTCGAGAAACTGTTTAACAAAAACTTTTTTGAATTTGTACAGAATGTGCATGCATCTGTTTTTGCGTATATTTTTTTAGCAAGTATTGATTTGTGCCAGAAATTAAAATGGATTACCAAACTAAGGCTTTGCTGATTGACTGATAGATTATTTTACTATGTTGACAATTATTATAACGTATTGAAAGGTAAACCATGTTATTTACTGGATACGTTTATAATAATTGTACATGTAGATCCCATTGTAATAATAATTGTACATGTAGATCCCATTGTACAAACCAGTAAATGACATGGTTTTACGCAAAGTACGCTAGTTTTTCTTATTTTGCATCAGATTGAACTTATATTTTCAGGAAAATAACATAATAATTAATTAGGCTTTTACATTAAGACTAAAATTGGTCATGGTCCAATGATTAAAAATAAGAATTACACCGTCATGAAACAGAGTCCTACTTTTTTGTGGGTCACCCTACAGTTTTGTGTGATGAATCTACCGGTATTGATTTTTTAAGCACAAACTAGTGTTGATTTTGGCACTTTCAGATTGCGACCTCCCCATGTTCTCAAGCATGTGGCCTGAGCACTGGAACAAAGGATTGCTTCAAATTGGATATCATTGTAAAGATGAACACATCAGCTTTACATGGATATAAAAACACTTAATGAACATATCCCATGATATTTGAAAATCTTGTGCTTGAAAAAAAATATTCCAAACTTTTTTTGAGCAGTTTTAGTTATTACTCTAATTTTTCCCAGAGCCAACTTAATTACCCATGATTTAAGGCATATTATTGATGATATAACGTAATTTTTAGAATAGTTCACTTTATAAAATTGATGTTTTTTGTTTACAACTGTCAGAGGAAGCTGACGACTTCTACTCTCGTTGACACGTGTAAGCTCTTCGTGAGTTTTTTATTTCAACGACCGCCTTGCATATTATATATGCTATTGTTTTTGTAATCTTTTTGCTCTGATTTTGTATTGAATATGTTGCATTTGCGAAATAAAATAAACCTGTAAACCTGTAAACCTGACTGATGAATTGCGAGAATGTTTTTGATCCAAGAGCCGTGTGTTTGTTTGTGCTCATTTTCCTTTTAAAACTATCGGTAGAGTTTTCCATCACTCCGCGCCGGACCCAGCATTCATCGACGAATATAAACATCAACACTGTTTGTCTATTAAATGGTGATCAGAGTCAAAAGAATAACTACATACCTGTACACGGTATCTGAGCCTGGCAAATAACTGCTTAGTAACACACCTAGTACTATGATGTAAGGGGCCCATACTGGCCAAATCTACTAAGGCGTTGGAGCTGCAATCGCAGGACTTACGATCAGATGATTCCCATGAAAATAGAATCTGAAAGAACTGATTTTAAAAATGGCGACGTGTATTCAATCGACAACTTTAGTTCAGTAGAGTTTTAGGATTCTACGTTGACTGCATGCTCTGTCGATCTAGCGCTACATCTTGGCACGGTTTTTGGGTTGCAATAGGGGCTGGCGTACAATGTATAATAATTTAATTTGGTTTTGGTTTTGTTTGATGTATCCATAAAAATGTCAGTATGCGTCCACATTGCATTATTTAGGTTTTTTTGAAAATGCAACTGGTATCTTACATGTGGTGGTCGTGCATGCGAAATGTGCCTACACCAATCTTAATTTGGTTTCAATAGGTATATAAATCAAGATGTATGTTATTTTGACTCTTCCTCCCACCACTCACCTCTTTTTTTTGGTGGGGGGCGGGGGGGGGGGGGGGGGGGGGGGGGGGGTCACTGTGGGTAAGGCTAACCAGGCGGTCACATGAAAGCAGATCAAGAAAGATCTTACAGGCGTCTTCATTACATCTCAGGGCCGTCAGACACTTTTGCCCAAGGAGGGTGCGTTTTTCACGATTTTTTTACCGGAAGTAGTAGTATGACGTCAGAGTGTTAGTGCTGCAGCACGCCTTAGGGCCCCTGTTGGGGGTCCCAGGGGGCGAAGCCCCCGGAAGCTCTGAGCATTACAGCGAAATTTAGGACACAATTTTTCATGTATCTTGCCATCGTTGACCCCATTTTTCCATTCATAAACAACATGTTTTATGAGTAGTTTTTACTATCATTGAAATTTGAAAACTAAGAAAAACGCAATTTTTTACCCTAATAATAAATAATAACAGGCATTTTATATAGCGCCTTACATCGAAAGGAATCACAAAGCGCTTAACAAAAATAACAATAGCATATACAAAATATGAATGCACATAGAAAAAACACAGGAGTAGCCATCAAATGATGGCTAATAATATAAAAATGTTATACAGTATACAGCAATACACTAATCAAGAATAATGCAAAATACAGTACATGAATGTTGCACACACAAAAAATAACTAAAATATCCTGGTTAAAAAAGATGAGTTTTCAAAGACGATTTAAAAGTTCCGACCGTCTTAGAGTTACGGATATGTAAGGGGAGATTGTTTCCAGAGTTTTTTGGTCCAGCAATACAGAAAAGCCCTGTCCCCCGTATGTTTGCAGTGGCACTTTTAGGGACTACAAGGAGTTTACGGCTACCAGAGCGGAGATTAGCAGACGGACAGTAAGGGGTAAGAAGCTCCTTGATATAGGTCGGGTGCAGAGTTTGTTGAGTGCTTTATATACAACTAGAACAATTTTAAAAAATAATGCGTTTTCTTAATTGTAAAGCCAGTGTAGATCGATGAGGACCTGGGTGATATGCGTGCGTTTATTGGACACCAGTCCACAAGGTCTCGCAGCTGAGTTTTGAACTCGCTGCAGTTTTGGATATGAGTTTGTCAGGGAGGTCCGTAGAGTAGGACAGTTTACAATAGTCCCAGCCGTGATGTAAACAAAAGCATGGACAATCCTTTCTGTTGATGCATGGTCCAAGGTATTTGCGGACCTGTCCGATGGCACGTAGGGCGTAAGTGTAAGTGGCATTCTGACATACTCTGTTTGACATGAGAAGTCATTGTTAGGTGACGGTCAAAGATGACTCCCAAGGTTGCGCACTTTTTCGGAGGGCGAAATGTCGGAATCCCCGACGGTGACCGCATCAAACCGGAGTGGTAGTCCTGATTTCAGGACTGTTTTTATTTTTAATACACTGACCATCGGCGCGGATGAAACTCCACCCATAATTTCATGATTCCACTGATCAAATAATATCCACTGACCGTACCCCCTCTATTGTTCAAATCATAAGCATTACAAGGACAGATGATGCCTCTACAGTTAATAATAGTAAAGGGATCGTCTAAGGCTCTATAGATAGAGCTACCGGAGTGGTTGAAATAAATCGAGAGGTGATATGAATGACCTCTGTTTTCTGGTCATTTAGTTTGAGTTTGTTTGGCCAGCATCCAGCTTTTGACGTCCCGAAAGGCAATGCTCTAGTCGCTCAAGCTTTTCAGCCCTATCAGATGCATCAAACGAACAGTAACAGCTGTGTGTCATCAGCGAAAGATAAAAACGTTTTTATTCCGTGGTCTGATATCACGTCTTCAAGTGGAGCACTGTACATACTGAAATTTATAGGACCAACAACTGATCCTTGAGGCAAACCGTATATAAGTGGTTTTTCCTTGTGGACACATGGCGACCAACCACTACTGACTGTTTCACGATTAGATAGGTATGATTGAAACCAATTCAGAGGCAGTGTCAGAAATACCGTATCTAGCATGCATTCGATTTAGGAGTAAATTATGATCAATTTGTGTCAAATGCAGCAGATAGGTCAAGGAGAACGACAACCACTTTCTCGTCTGCAGTCCAAGGAATAGAGGAGGTCATTTTGGAGACGTAAGAGTGCTGTTTCTGTACTGCAGTTTTGGTCTGTAAGCTGATTGGTGGGGTGCATATAGATCGTTGGATGCCAAATGCTGGTGGAGTTGATTACAGACAGCGCGTTCCTCCATTTTTGATAAGAAGCTGAGATTAGAATAATCAAAAATTAAAATTAAAAAAAATTAAAAAATTCAAGGGGGGTGCGTCCGTACCCAACGCACCCCACTCCCCATCTGACGGCCCTGCATCTCAATGCGCTGGCTTCGCAGAGCTTTCTCTTCCAGAAACTGGTCCTCCTTGGTGACGACTTAGACAGTGTTCTATAATAGATGATGACCGAATATACATTTTTAATCACTCTGTGTTGAATAAGATGTAGTATATATAATTATAGATCATCGCAACAAAAATGCTATGAATACGAGAAAAAATGTATTAAATTAGTTTAATTTTCTTTCATTTAAATATTTTTATTTTCATTTGAGGGTGAGGGAAAACAAACAAAATTATGTTAAACAACGCCCCTTACATGTAAAGCGTAAAAAACAAACAACAATTTTTGCAGCATGGTATGTGATTTTTTTTGTGTTATTACGCACCGAGCGAGAGAAAGGGAAATCACCACCGCCAACGTATTACCTTGAACTTCTTATCCAAGTTCACTATCATTGCCCTTCCTTATGGCTTAGCACTCCACAACGCTCGAACTCTTTGCGCTCTCACACATGCGTAGTAGCTCCACCACAACAAAAATTACGCAGCCTGATTGGTCAAACGGTGCTCAACGCTTGCGCTCAGCGTTTGGAGCGTTTGTGGAGTCTGCTGAGCCCTTAAGTCAACATACGTGACCACTAAAAACGTGATTTATATGAGGTTGCGTTAGGTCTAGTGAAATCAACCATTTTGAAGAAGAAAAAACAATATATTCAAATTAATCTAAATTTGTGTTAAATTAAAACTGTTCAATATAAGTATTGTAAACTCATTTCAATTAAGTAAAAACCAACCAGATAATGTTTTTACTTAAAATATTAAAGTGACATCTATCCAAATAAGTTGAGTTTCTACCAACGTATATGAATAAATGTACACACAACTTAAATAAATGATTGTTTGTGTTTACTTAATAAAAATTAAGGCAACCACTTACCTCAATTTTTATTGAGTAGATGTAACAAAATATTTTTTTTGAGTGTAGGTCTTCCACGTTTATATCCCCAATATGCTTCACTTTCCTTATTTCTCGCGCACGCTCCCTCACTCTCTCTCTCTCTCTCTCACTCTCTCTCTCTCAAATTTGACAAAAATATATTTTGAGTTATCTTTGCAGAACCTAAACTGGGTCAAAAAAAACGTGTTTTTTATAATTTTTTCCAAAATTTCATTATCATGGTTGGATTCATTGAAACCCTTTCCTGCAAAAAAACTGTATACTTTTTATAAAGATCAATTGAATATTGAAGAAGTTACGGCAGTTTTTATACGGAGGCTATATGCTGAGGGTCCACCCCCCCCCCCCCCCCCCCCCCCCCCCCCCTTAAGCACCTAAATTCAACATTTTCTCGCCCAGAAATCCCACGCTCGTTCCACTCGCTGCGTTTTACAGTCTGGATGTTTCCGCCACTACGGGTATTGCAATGACAAACATAATTAATATACTGCTTTATTACATGTACCTTTAGGTATAGATAGGCCTTATTGTATTAATAAAATAACAATATTATATTGCTATCTTCATGAGATAGTGGTTGCACTTACAAATAAAACGTTAGTTGTGTTGGCAAATATAATTTAATATCTTCAATACAAACAAAAACGGAATGTTGACATTACATTTTTCACCTTTAGCACGTCTAGAGACTCGAAACCTATTCGGATCACCATGTTTCTATTGTGATATCTAAATAAAATTGTGATAAAGGCAATCTTTTTTTAGTGCAGTGACCTGATGTAAGCTTATTAACCCTTAAAAACATGTTACTTGGTACTTGGTAGGTTTGTCCCTCCAAAAACACTCGTCTGAGTTTTTAACTAGAGGTGCGGATAGGGTAGACTAAATTGAAGATGGGGTTTGGGGGGGGGGGGGGTCAGGACAATTTTTGAATTGGGCAGGGTCAGTGTGGGATGACAGTGTCTGGTTGAAGCTGGTTCCAGTCACGTACTTGTTGGAATTGGTTGTTATGTCCTTTTCTATAGCTGGTTTAGGTTGGGTGTAGTTTTTCCTAGGGTGTCCCAGGTGACCGTTTTAATCATCTTGTGGAGGGAGACAAGAATTATTTTTGTCAGATCTTCAGATCTGAAACGGCAGGTAATACATTTTAAGCTATGGTATAGGTCTGAAATCAGACTAGTTATACATTGTTATGAAATAAATAAAACGTCAAAAACAATAAATTAGAAAAGAAATGTTAGCACAAAATTGCTTTTCCTGAAAAATGGTCCAATCCAAATATCACTTACGACCGTCTTGCATTCAGCCGAAGAAATATAATTAATATATTGCTATCTTTCGTAGATAAGTGGATCTGACAAAACAAAATAAATCGCTATCTATAGTTATTCAACTGCTTTTCCTTACTTTTCCCTCTTATACCATATACACCTAGCAACAAAAGTTGGCTAATTCAAAATCTAGACACCTCCAGGATTTCAAATGCAGGAAAGCACAAGCATGGGTCGCCTGCAGTGGCGTAGCCAAGGGGGGCAAGGGGTTCTCTGCCCCCCCTGTTGCCCCCCCTGTGGGAAATGTCAGTTGAAATAATTTGGGACTAACCTATTCACAACACAAGGAAATTCAATCCTCAATTTGGTTGTTGCCCCCCCACCAAAACTCCCGGCCCCCCCTTTGCCCCCCCACTGAGAAAAACCTGGCTACGCCACTGGGTCGCCTGCAATAAACTGCAGAAGATCTGGAAGTCTGATCTCGAAAGAACTACAAAAATCAGACTGTTCAAAGCCTGCGTAGAAAGCATTTTGTTGTACGGATCTGAAACATGGACCATCAGCAGGAAAATTGAAGACAGAATCAACGATGTTATACTCAACTGTTACGTAGAATATTTGACATCAGTTGGAGAGATCACATCCCAAACAGCGTGGTATATGGCGATATCCCCCTATAACATCAATAATCAGGCAGCGCCGCTTATGTTTCGCTGCATGGCCACTGCATGCGACATCTCCGTCTAATTTTCTAGACCCCTCCTGGGTGGGAAAGCTAACAGAGGCAGAAGACACCTTCAGTATCCTGATACTGTCAAGAATGATATGGGTTTAGATCCTCCAGAGATCCGCCAACTCATGAATGACAGGAAAGTCTGGGCCCAGTATGTTGCGATTGCTTCCTCCATTTCGTCCACGGACGACCAATGATGATGATGATGATGAATTCAAATAGATAATCGGTACCAAAAATCTGAGATATACATTATACATGTATGAGCAAATTTCTTCTCCGCAGTTTGATACCTCATTCAACAAAATCGAATGGATTTTAAAGTTATGGCGGTTTCAATGACCGCTCATATCACACAGAAAAATGTTACATAATTATGTTAAATATAGAACTCCATAATTATTATGATAACCTTTCACACAGTATTTGTGTACAAAATACACAAGTTATGTAAACATAACTTGTGTATTTTGTGCACAATTTTGTTGTGTACAAAATACACAAGTTATGTTTACATAACTTGTGTATTTTCACACAGAAAAATGTTTACATAATTATGTTAAATATAGAACTCCATAATTATTATGTAAACCTTTCACACAGTATTTTGTAGAAAAAACACAAGTTATGTAAACATAACTTGTGTATTTTGTACACAACTAAATTGTGTACAAAATACACAAGTTATGTGTACATAACTTGTGTATTTGGTACACAAATACTGTGTGAAAGGTTTACATAATAATTATGGAGTTCTATATTTAACATAATTATGTAAACATTTTCTGTGTGTTGTACACAAATACTGTGTGAAAGGTTTACATAATAATTATGGAGTTCTATATTAACATAATTTATGTAAACTTATGTAATTTCTTTTCTGTGTGAACAACAGCAAAGTTGCACTAGGTATAGAAAATCATTGATTTGTGTGTGATTACGCACTGTTGGGGTGTGTGTAAAGATAGCAAAGACTTTCATTCTTCACAGCTCACTCCAGACCCATTCATCCAGATAGCACAGAGTTATCCATTCGATTTTGTGAATGAGGTATCAACTGCGGAAGAGAAATTTGGCTCATTTAATGTATATTTCAGATTTTTGGTACCGATTATCTATTTTGAATTAGCCAACCTCAAAGCACCTGGTCAGGGACTTTGTTGCTAGGTGTATTTCAAATAACACAGGGATTAAATTTATGTTTTAGGTATCATAATTATGCAAAGATATTCGGAATTTAGCTGCTATATAGAGTGTCATGTTATGTTATCCTCTTAGCACGTGTTCCGCAAAACAATTCAAATTTCTCGCCAATAACTGATTTGGCAGTGTCCAAAGTGTACGTACTTAAAGCTAATGCAATGACGTCATAGTTCATAGTTAAATAATTGTTTGAAAGACAAAGGTTAATACTTTATAATGAGTACACTATCTCTGAATAGAATCACTCATGTGTCTCATAACAAGATCCCTTTTTCACAAATTGACCAACCGTCGTATAGGTAGGTAAAATCGTGTTGACAAATAAGGCATATTATTTCTATCATACTATTCAGTTGATTGAATAAGCAGTTAACACTTTCCACGCGGCTATTAGTTTTACCATTACAAAACATTTTTTCAGAAACATTTTCCAATTTTCAAGGTCTAAATCTCCAGGATTACTGACCCAATACTAGGCATGTTTGTACTTATTTCAATGCATTTCTCATAGTTATTCCATATATGGTAATGAACATGTACAATTTTCAGCCGACTAAATCCTGTAATGATACTATTGTAGTTGTTGACGTTAGAAAACTGAAAATGTGTGTAAATATTTCAAATTTAAAAGTTTAAAATCATATATAGAACACCTTTTGATGTTAATAACCAAAACACGTTCAAGAAATTAGAGTGTATATATTGAAGACAGCTCTTTCAATAAAGGAGTTGAAGATAGTACACCTGCAAAAAAGTGCAGAACACATGACGCGTTCAGAACATGTTCACAGTGTGTTCTCCAGGTGTTCCAGAACATGTTCAAAATGTAACAGATTTAGAACATGTTCTGAACGTGTTTTGGATATGTTCTGACGTGTTCAGAACACATCAGAACATGTTCAGAACATGTTCTATATCTGTTACATTTGAACACGTTCTGCAGTTTTTGCAGTGTAGCCTTTTCCAGTTTTAGGAATCACTATCTACTGCATGAAGATTGCAGTTAAAGATCTAATATAATCAGTAAAGTAATTTGCTATCTACTGAAGATAACTTTTTAGTTATCCGTAAACATCATTTATTCTGCTCAATTTGACAATATAATGACATCCGGGCACTATTACCTGACCGCGAAAAAGGACAGAAACTGAAAAAGAGCATCGTTTTTAAAGTCATATCTTTTCATCACCCTTTTTATTTCTTCTTTTCAACACCACCTGAATTGGGTCGCCTTTCAAAGACACTGGCTTTTGTGTGTCGTGTCTCTTCACATGACCGTCTTAACAGTTATCAATCATCTCATACAATTCGGATAGCTTTTCGATTGCTCTCGTTGAGCCCAAATTCAATAGCACACACAAGACACAATAAACACACAAGTCCATCTCGGGGGCTTTTCTCTTATATGAAACACGTTCGCTTTTTTTCTGCGAGAAACACAGTTAACAAGCCAAGATTTGAGCGTTAATTTGTTCCCCCTCTGCTTTAATATCGTGTCTCCGCTTTGACACAAAATGCGAGAAAAAAATCCTTTGATATGCTTCCTCATTAATGTCAATATATTTTAAAAAGGCATAGAAGCGTCAAATGAATTGAGTTTTTGTGTGTAAGCAAATCGAGTGCCGACAGGCCACGTATGTTATACAAAATAGAAGAAGAAAGTCTTTCATATTTTCTCAATTGCATTGGTGATAACGACACTACAGCACGCCGCTTTTTCAGCTCAGAAGGAAGAATATAAAGGCGAGGATTTTTTTATTTACAATGGAAAAAACATCTGCTCCGAGCAGAATCATGTAAATTATCCCACTTTTTTGTAAAGCTTTTTGAAATACAGACAAGAGAATCTTTTCAACTGTTCACCTTTTCATGTGCAGCCTTTTCGTCGACTTGTCGCGCGAGAACAGCAACACGTAGCAACTCTTAACTGACACTTTGCAGTTTGTGAGCGGTTGTATGACATTATGGAGCGATTGGATGCTTACCCGGCCGACGTTTTGGTCAGAATATGTGTTAATCGATGATATAATAATTATTTTAAGCCATGTGCATGGTCTGTATATGATTAGAGAAGATATTTGACATGTTGAAAATATTATAATATCGATAACATCTGGAGAAATATGATGGGATATCTGATTAGTTGACCCTACACCCTATACTACCATGACTACCTCTCCTCTTGTTATCTATCTGGATGTAATAGCTTCTGAGTATGATTTCAAACGGATGTCTTCGTCTTGTAACCGGCCGATAAGCCATTTAGCATGGCAGAAGCACCAAGACTTCGAGGATTATAATTGGAAGTACGCTATTATTCAGCTTACCTATGGCGATTGTTTGACAATGTTATAAACATGACTGTCAAGGAACTAGTTTTTTAGGAAGCTTAACCCGGAATGAATTCATAAGTGTCTAAACCTCTGATGCTCTGCAATAATCGTGGTCAACCTCTAGTGATGACCTAACACTCTTTTTAAGAACACATTATGTGGTCGTTAAGGCAAAATGTTGATCATGTAGCTAACATAAAATCAAGGGGAATTATGTCGGAATAGGAGAATGTATATCTTAAAAGACAAGTCGTGATTGGAGTATTCAGACGGATTCATCATTTATTTGCACTACATATTGAACTCCATGATTATGATACGAGGGGAATGACCATCTGATGCTGATTACTTGATATCAGAATCTCAGTTTATCCAATTTTGTAAGTCTGACCATAACGATGGTCTGACATCGCTAGCTGAGCATGATATGACCGTGACTAGCAATAGAAATCACTCAGGTGGTGAGAAAAATCATTCACTTGGGTATTTTGGGCAATGGGAAGTTGTCATAACCACTATGTCGAAGACGAAGATCATGTGGTGATCATGTGGTGATCACGTGGTGATCATGTGGTGATCACGTGGTGATCATGTGGTGATCATGTGGTGATCATGTGGTGATCATGTGGTGATCATGTGGTGATCATGTGGTGGATATGAGCCAACGGATGATGGATACTGTACATTGGCAGGTCTTTGATCACATTCGTGTTGATGATTGCTAACGATATAATGGGTGAGTCATAAATATGTTTCAGTCGGATCGGCTGCAGAGCAGGCGATCACACGATGGATGTTTAAAAACATCTTTGCTTGATCACCATCTCATGGAGGAGACTAACTACTGAGATATCATCACCTGATCATCTCTATCCTGCAGATTCTTGTTTGTTTGGTATGGACATTTCCAGTGGCGTAACTAGAGGGGACAGGGAACAGCCCCTGCCAGAGGGCTTGACCCCCCCCCCCTCCCCCCCCCCCCCCCCCCCCCCCCCGATGCCCCCGAAGATTTATGTTGTGCATGCTAGTTATTTTGGATGCATATTCCAAACGGATTCAGAAGATAGAGCCCGAGAAGAAGAGGTATTGCATACTCGCCACTGGATGAAAAATGTTACCACCCGTGTTTCGAATAGGGAGACGTTTAATTAGGCCTATGTCAAGGTGGAACTATTGAACAGGAATTAAGTTTAACACCTATTGGAAATACTTATGTTCGACGGATAACTTTTAAGAATCAATAGGTCTATCATGTAACGTGTCACATCACATTAATCATGTCAATAGACATCGATCGGTAGCTCTCATAAACAACAGGATGACAATTAATCAGCCATTATTCACGCCGTAAAGAAAGATGACTACGAAATGGAATTATTAGGGAAATCACATTGTGATAATTAAGTTACCATGGTTACATGGCCCTCTGATTGGCAACCAATGGAATATCAGTTATACGGAGGTGAGTGCTATTTGCAGGGCGCGGTAGAATTTGCCGAATTGGTAGGTGCTTCATTAATTTTGTATATTTATGACGTCATCATGGGCATACTGCAGACCACGGTGGACACGATAGACCGTATACATTTTCAATCCCATTGGCTTCAATGTAAAAATGGGTTGTGATTTTATGATTACATGTTGAATCCAAACTATTCATTCTAAAACCACTGCAGTTGGAAGATCAACTCCAAGTGTAAGTGTAGCTGCCCCCAACTACCAGTATCTCACACTTTGCCACTGGTGTCTTGGTTGATAACTTCCACTTACCATGCTAATAATAATTAGTGCAGTGGTTAAACCCATAGCACATTTTAGCTAACCTAACTGGGTATAACGTGTTGACAGGTATACGAATGTTGATGATGTATCCATACAGTTTATATCACCACACACAATCCTTGGATGTGTAACATAACCTATTATGTTGGTGGCTATCCCATTTGTAACTAATAACAATAACTCTATTTCAATAATAACTCGCACTGGGATTCCTCTCTTTTCTGTCAAATATGTATTTTTCAATTTCTGTCGTTTCTGTCGTTTCTGCTCTCTGTCTTTTACCAAATTACACCTGCCGTAATCGCGTACGCATAATTTAATAGTGGTTATTCACGAACACGACCCTGTCCGGCATGGCCTGATTCAGTTTGCCATTGGTATACCGCCATCTACCATTACAACACTGTGGTCGTCATAAATTATCTATACGCAACAAGTTTGGAACGATGATGGCTCAGTCACGTTAGCATGACTTGTTCAGACGTTGGCGGCCTAGGGATTTCAATCTAGCAAGACCCTGGTAGCCGAAGAATACTTTCACAATACACCGTCAACATGGGGCTTAAACGATCTCGTCCCGTGTTTCGCGAAAAACACCTTTTTCTTTCTTTTACTATTGCAGTGTTATTTAAATTTTGATATATATTTATCAGGAAAAAATGTATTTATGAATCAAAGTATATGTTTGACTAATATTAATTAACACATTATTTGTGACAATATTTGTGAGAAAAAAGAAGATATAAAACAATTGGAGAGCGCGGGGGTCGACCCTCGCGAAGGTAGACTATATAATTATAGGGACCGGTAACCTAACTTCTACAGTACGCAAATACATTTATATTATTTCCCCATAAGACGACGAAAAAACACACTTTTGTACGAGCTCGTCCGACCCATTTTTTCCGAATTGATTTATTTTTGTGAAATTTTGTTTGCCAATTTGTGGCACGATAATTTTCTGTGTGGAAATTTTATTTACCTAAATGGGTTACTTTCTGTTACTCTGTTATCAACTCATTTTTTGCGTCTGTTTGAGGGACGCCACGCGTGCCTACCCCCTACCCCCCCCCCCCCCCCCCCCCCCCCCCCGCTTTCAAACTTCTGATCTGACTCGGTGCATACCCAATCCATTCCCTATGTGCCTTCGTGTTGAATAGAAAATAATGACAACAATATTGGGTCATGTGTTTAATAGTCTAGTTTTATATGTAGTTAAAGTTTTTTAGCCTTTGTGCATTTTGTGTCTGCACTTCACTATATTCTGAAATAATGTTACTGATAATCATTGACACTGTTCATATTCCGGGATTGATTTCAGTTTCATTCTGCATTTTGTAGGGTCATTCTATATCTCTGTATGTCACTGTCTGTATGTCATTTGAGGCATTACCTTTGCTCAATTTAATCATTTTAATACATAAGGCAGTAGGCCGATAGCTATAATAGCCGAGTGGTTATAGGCAATGGACTACTAATCTAATAATTTTTCGGCGTGTGAGTTCGAATCTAACTGGGGTTACTTTCTATTTTTTCTCTATTTTCGTGACAAATTACGTTGTTTTACCATTTACACATTGGAATTTTTGATGCTTACTATACAAATGCTTTTCCCCCTCTGAAATAAGACATTTGAAATATAGTTGCAATATAATAATTATAAGAGAATATACGGCTTTTACAAGAAACACGGTGGCAGCCGCCATCGTCTCATAAAAGGGAGTACCTCCTCCGTCGTGACCGCCGTCGTCTGATCATCTCTAGTTATTAAAGCTATATAGCGCCCTCATCAGTAGTTGTTATCTTCATCTGTAATTGCTGTCTTCTGAAGATAGCGCAATCAGAGCATAGACATGATGATGCGTATCATCGCAGACTGTATCATCGTACCGTTACTGGGTATAGAGCCCTCTCGAGTTCCCACCCATTTAGGTTTGACTTCAAGAGTTGGTATATGGAAGTACAAAATCTCGGCATTTCATATTGTACGGTTATAAAAGCGTACATGTACATGTAACCTTTGATTTAAGTAAGATAGTTATAAATATGTGACCAGTCACATCGAAAGGGGGTCCATGTCGTCAAAATAATAAGATTTGAGAATTGATTTTGATACGAATGTACCGCCAGTCTTAAAAAATATTAAATGACGACTCTCTTGTGAGCAATTGTCACTGCACTGCAATCAGATTTTATGGGGAGAATAGGAATAGATATTTCTATTATTTTCTTTGTTTTTAATGCTTTATTTTGTTAATATCTTCAACTGCATATTGCATACATAAGCCCCTTTTGTATGTGACTGGGTTATATATTATCCTTGCATTTCTGTCATTATAAGGTGTCCATGAACAAATCTGAATAGACCCTGGTCTACTTCTGTATTTTAATTAGCACCCTTTCGGCGACTGATACGCCAACCACATGCCAAAGAGGCAGTGCGATTTCTAGATGTTTTGTAATTTCGATCTGAAAACTGGTTCTATAGACCGCACTGTTTCTCCAGATATCGTTTATTTGATACGTTGCCGAATGAAGAACACGGTCCATTCTTTTCCGTTCTGCGCCTTCATTCTTGTTTCCCGATGAATATGGATGCATTGTTGGTAAGAGGTATGATTGTTGCTGCAGATCGTCCATGTGCAGTGACGATTGTATTATATTTTGGCCCCAACCGACCCCTACATCAGAAAGACAATCGGAGTCTATTTTATGACCCACGCCTCTTTGTAGTGTGTTGTAAAGTTGTAGTTTCATACTCTTGACATATTAGACTATGTATTGAAGTTTGTCCATTCATAAAATGTTATAATTCAGTCCTAGACTTTGTCTGATGTTGTCTTACGACAAGAGATGTTTTAGGCATGTCATTTTAAAAACGCAACTTAAGCCACTCTTCGTCACCACTCTTCGTCACCACTCTTCGTCCCCGGTTTAAAATATGTAGAGTCCACGTTTGATGACAGTCGTACATGCATCAGGAAATACTATTAGGCCTATAAAATGGGATGAATACAGCTTCTCCATTTTAGATTTTTTTTGTTTGTAATTCTACATAATTCTTAATGCAATTTTGGACTTTGCAATGTTTCGGAACCAGCTTTGATTTTTTGATTTGTTACAATACCATTAATGCACCTTTCAGTCTTATGCTTGGTTGTTGATAATTTTGTGTTTCGATTGTTTTAAATGACAGATAAAACAATCTGACTGATTTGAAGCAAATCCCTTTAGAAACCGCACTGTTCAATTGGTTGTAATTACTAAAGAAATCATACTTACCCCTAGGGCACCGCACCGTGTGTGAACGTTGCAGGTAATCCCACGACACACTCCCCACCCCCTATACACAAAATGATGGGTATCGCTAAGATAAATCATCGTGATAATCTTTTATTATTATGGCAATTTACTTTGATTAACTGATCATGCTGATGCTACGACCAATACAAAAAGCTTTTACTTCATCAATATTATGAAATCAACTGATATATGACTGTATAAAGTCATACAAGTAATCTCTTTTTTTCTTCTTCATTAAAAAATGTTTCAAAAAGGAAAATCATCATCCAGATAATTAAGTCGATAAAAGTCAGATTAATTTGGGAAAAACCTTTTTTAGAATGGTGGATAGTTTTCTTTGAACAGATTGATCATGTTGATTGGGCAAAAATTATTTGCTTTAGGCCCCCCAAAAGATTCGCTTTAGCCCCCCCCCCCCCCCCCCCCCCCCCCCCCAAGTAGGTCTGTCTCACATACAGTTGGTGAAATAGCTACAGGGCCGTAAGACACTTTTTTCAAAGGGGGGGCGTTTAAAAAAAAAAATCACGGTAAGTTTTTTTTGAGTGAAATATGCGCGCGTAGCGCGCGAACATTTTCGAATTTGCACCTATTTTGTGCACGATCGAGGTACATTTTGGCTCTAAACAAGCTTGTAGCAAAGAATATTGTATTTTGGGAAGACAAATGCGCGCGTAGCGCGCGAAATTTTTTCATCTGTGTACAAATGTTCCGGGGAAGATTTTCAAAGGGGGGGCGATCGCAACCGTCGCCCCCCCCCCCCCCCCCCATCTGACGGGCCTGAGCTATGCGATTTTGTTTTATTGATTTTTTTTAGAAAAAAAATAGCTATGCTAAATGCGGAAATTATTTTTTTCTTGTTTTTTTGGCACACTTTTATTTTGCCCTTTCGGACAACTAAAAAAAAGAAGCATAATATTGGGCTCATTCCTGGTGTAGGGTAATTCGGCAAAAGTGACTCCTCATACTTATCCGCGCGGCCGCGTATGTGAGATTTCTTTTTCCGAGGCCTTATAGTTTATACCATAAATTATACAACTATATAGGCCTACACACACGTTTTCAAAATTGATGACAATATTTGATACAAAATTGATTGTATCGCAAAAAATTGTGACACGAACCGAGTTTCGAAGAGGTTTATTAAGACATTGGAAGAGTTTGCTTAAGACACGTGTACGAGAATAATAAATTGTTCAAACTGGGGTGTGTCGATAAACCGCGCTTCAGACCCATGCAGCTCTGCTCAAACCTGCTCATACGAAATGGATAATTTGTTCAATACAAAATTGCAAGTGAAATTAGCATATATAAGAAACTTGATGACTTCGAGCTGGTACGTCTTTCTTCTATCGTCCACCAACCCTTCCCTAATCCGAAGTCATAATCATAATCATAATGTGAACAGACAACAGAAGTTCACTTTCATATACAGTCTGTCTGTTGGTTTGATTACTTAAATAATTAGTAGAGTACGTTATTATTCCTGTGTGTGTGTTGTGCCTATTGTAATCCATCGATGCGTAGCGTGATTATAGTAATAATTAAATGACGTTGTTGTATTAAGGTTGTAATCTCTATGATAATCACAATGAAAGCGATATCTAATCAGATTATAGGGTGTCACGACAAATTGAGATGGGAATGGTTCAAAATTGGATTGACGAGCAGGTCGACATTTATTGAGATTGGTGTCTTGAAATCTGACCGCGCGACCGGCCGCGGGCGGACGAGCGGGTGATGCGGGGCGCGTAAGGCTCATTGAAAGGATGACTTTCTTGTAAAGTGTCCTTAGAAACCCATTACATCGTATACGTATGCTGGTCCGCTGGTGTAATTAAGATTAATTTGGGTTCTCAAGGGAAGTTATTATAAGGCGTAATTTTTTCTTCCTCTTATTTCTCATAAAGAGATATATCGCACAGTCTGGGAATATGACGTTAACAATCAAAAGACACGGGACGACACTATTCCACACTCCTCACCTTCTCCATCCACTTACCTTCTTCCCCTTACAACCCTCCCCTCCCACCCTCCCTCCCCTCCTCTCCATCTATATACTTCCCTCTCAAAATTACCAAAGGTTAACTTTCTCAAACCTTTTCTAGAAATTGGATAGTTGGTTCACAATGAGTACATTACACTGTAAATAAATGGAAGCCTCAAAAGATGTTTGATTATTAACACCAAAAGGTATTTATGAGTTTAAACTTTTATAGGGATATTGGACATTTTTACAAATTGTTCTAGTTTTTTCTTGTTTTAACAGAAAGCCTCTCCATAGGCCTATCCACAATTATTTGAAAATACTTTATAACACTTTAATATCATTACAGGATTAAGTCAGCTGAAAATTGAACATGTTCTATTTTGAACACTGTTAAACAAGGAATACGCCTACCTTTCTTAATACATGTTTGAAAGTTTTTCAAATGATTGTGGATATAGGATAGGCTACTGTAACATTTTCAACAACAAAATATGGCCATTGGTGAGATCGATTGAATCTGAAAGGAGAGTTTCTAATAACAGCGAGCCTTGCGCGTACACCAAATATGGGAGTCTACCATGCCCCTCCCCACCCCGTGCATATCGATCATGATCAAATCTACACCGGGGCGCCTGAACTCAGTCGTTAGATTAGTATCTTTTGATGGCGGCACCGCGATTTCCTTCCTCTTATATAAACCTCAACAGTTCCCTGTATCATAAATTGTTAATTTGTGCATCCTTGTCTGAAGCTGCGTGATGATGTACTAGTCCATCATACAACACCCGTAGCTCTATCTATACTCTACCGGCGATATCAAGTCAGTAAATGTGATGTTGTTTTTTCATCTCGTAATATCATGCTATTATTATCCTTTTGTCTTTTTAATCTATGATACATTTTTTTGCCCTGTAATCTCCAAGGATGAATCTACATTCTAAAACGTTTTTTATAAATGTAGCCAAATAATGGCGTTTAAATTTAGAAGAAAAAATCTACAGTTCTAAGGATCGAGCAAGGATTAAAAGGTCCGAAAAATGGGTTGAACTTGAAGTGAAACCTGTTTGAGCTCTACAAATCGATTTGTTGACTGCGCCTTTGATATTCGGCCTTTGCGCATCTAGTTCAATAGGAATCTCCAACTATCCTTAATATGCATGATATGGGCGCTGCCACCTAAACACGTTTCTCAGTCCAATCGAAGCTGAAACATGCTTTAAATAGGCCTGACGTGGAACCAGAGCTTACATTTCAAAATCGGTGTACAGATATCAAATCAGAATACCTTCAAACTGAAACTTGGGCTATACCAGTTGACGTTTATACACCCCCTGTGGAAAACATGACCTTAATCTTCCACAGGGAGTGCTGATTTATAAACCCGTTTGAAATTCACTCTCCCCAATACGGGGAAGATTAAGGTTAAGCCTTCCATAGGGGGGATGTAGGCCTAATCACCGGTAATGCCTCGATGGCACGTCAGTAGCTGGGAAAGATAAAAATGTGATCTAGTTTTGGCCTAGCTCTAATTTAGGGCCCCGTAAGCAGTTTAAATTTAGGCCGATTTCAACCTGTTACCTACCATTAGGCGTGCGACTTCATATTATCTTTTAAAATACTAAAGGCCAATATTTAAATATATATAATAGGCAGGCCCGTAAGGAAAATATTCAAGATATATACGCAGAGTTAGGAGAAAGACGCATGTAAAAATTCGATCGTAAGTAATTGCACAATGTTTTAATAATATGAAACGTAAAATAAAGAGAGAAATTAGAAATAATCACAAGCTATCTTCAGTAGATAGTAGGAGAAAGACGCAAGGACAAATTCGATCGTAAGTGATTGCACAATATTTTAATATGAAACGTAAAATAAATAAATAATAATAATCACAAGCTATCTTCAGTGGATAGCAGGAGAAAGACGCAAGGACCAATTCGATCGTAAGTGATTGCACAATATTGTAATAAGAAACGTTAAATAAATAAATAAATTTAAAAAAATCACAAGCTATCTTCAGTAGATAGCAAGAAAGACGCAAGGACAAATTCGATCGTAAGTGATTGCACAATATTTTAATAAGAAACGTAAAATAAATAAATAAATAAAAAATAATCACAAGCTATCTTCAGTAGATAGCAAGAAAGACGCAAGGACAAATTCGATCGTAAGTGATTGCACAATATTTTAATATGAAACGTAAAATAAAGATTTAAAAAAAAAAATCACATGCTATCTTCAGTAGATAGCAGGAGAAAGACGCAAGGACAAATTCGATCGTAAGTGATTGCACAATATTTTAATATGAAACGTAAAATAAAGATTTAAAAAATAAAATAATCACAAGCTATCTTCAGTAGATAGCAGGAGAAAGACGCAAGAACAAATTCGATCGTAAGTGATTGCACAATATTTTAATATAAAACGTAAAATAAAGATTTTTTATTTTAATTCAGTAGATAGCAGGCTGGAGGAGTCACTTTACGAGCTATTAATAATATTGTCATTACATGACTATAATGACATATATATTATCTTGAAATCGATGTAAAATTGTTATGTCATTTATAAACAAAGTCAATGATATGCAATTACCTAATCTGACCACATTGTTACATCCTTTTATATCAATGACCAAGTTCACCAACTCGCGATTTTTTTCCGATGGCAAATGCCGGGTCAGACGCGCGTAGACGCCGTCGCCCGTCCGGTTTGCGGGCGATGGCTCGCCGGGTGCAGCCGCGGGAAAGTGACGGCAACCAAAGCAGCTGTTTGTCTTCTTCGCCACCTGCATGTAACTGATAATGGATAGGATGTATCCATCTTTTATTGCCTCGAGGATTGTGATACTGCGCGGATAGGTATAAAAGCTTATGTAATATTTATCATTGATAATAAAATATGGATTAAAATTTAGATATGGTTATTGAGATAATAATTGCATTGCCCTTGAGAAGACATACAACAAGCTATTTTGTTGCACAAATCTATACACCACACTCATAGCCTATGGATACATTCCTGATTATACACCACACTCATAGCCTATGGATACATTCCTGATTATACACCACACTCATAGCCTATGGATACATTCCTGATTATACACCACACTCATAGCCTATGGATACATTCCTGATTATACACCACACTCATAGCCTATGGATACATTCCTGATTATACACCACACTCATAGCCTATGGATACATTCCTGATTATACACCACACTCATAGCCTATGGATACATTCCTGATTATACACCACACTCATAGCCTATGGATACATTCCTGATTATATATACACCACACTCATAGCCTATGGATACATTCCTGATTATACACCACACTCATAGCCTATGGATACATTCCTGATTATACACCACACTCATAGCCTATGGATACATTCCTGATTATACACCACACTCATAGCCTATGGATACATTCCTGATTATACACCACACTCATAGCCTATGGATACATTCCTGATTAAACACCACACTCATAGCCTATGGATACATTCCTGATTATACACCACACTCATAGCCTATACCATGGATATATTCCTGATTATACACCACACTCATAGCCTATAATATAGATACATTCCTGAGTATACACCACACTCATAGCCTATAATATGGATATATTCCTGAGTATACACCACACTCATAGCCTATAATATGGATATATTCCTGAGTATACACCACACTCATAGCCTATAATATGGATACATTCCTGATTATACACCACACTCATAGCCTATAATATGGATATATTCCTGAGTATACACCACACTCATAGCCTATAATATGGATACATTCCTGATTATACACCACACTCATAGCCTATAATATGGATACATTCCTGATTATACACCACACTCATAGCCTATAATATGGATACATTCCTGATTATACACCACACTCATAGCCTATAATATAGATACATTCCTGATTATACACCACACTCATAGCCTATAATATGGATACATTCCTGATTATACACCACACTCATAGCCTATAATATGGATACATTCCTGATTATACACCACACTCATAGCCTATAATATAGATACATTCCTGATTATACACCACACTCATAGCCTATAATATGGATACATTCCTGATTATACACCACACTCATAGCCTATAATATGGATACATTCCTGATTATACACCACACTCATAGCCTATAATATAGATACATTCCTGATTATACACCACACTCATAGCCTATAATATGGATACATTCCTGATTATACACCACACTCATAGCCTATAATATGGATACATTCCTGATTATACACCACACTCATAGCCTATAATATGGATACATTCCTGATTATACACCACACTCATAGCCTATAATATGGATACATTCCTGATTATACACCACACTCATAGCCTATAATATGGATACATTCCTGATTATACACCACACTCATAGCCTATAACATGGATACATTCCTGATTATACACCACACTCATAGCCTATAATATGGATACATTCCTGATTATACACCACACTCATAGCCTATAATATGGATATATTCCTGAGTATACACCACACTCATAGCCTATAATATGGATACATTCCTGATTATACACCAAACTCATAGCCTATAATATGGATACATTCCTGATTATACACCACACTCATAGCCTATAATATGGATACATTCCTGATTATACACCACACTCATAGCCTATAATATAGATACATTCCTGATTATACACCACACTCATAGCCTATAATATGGATACATTCCTGATTATACACCACACTCATAGCCTATAATATGGAAACATTCCTGATACTACCACTGTCTTCCTTACTGTTATCCTAATAACCATGTTATCCTGATAAGCTATATAATACATGTATAGATTATGATGTCATCTATGTGCACGAATACTTTATATTGACAATCACTAAATGGGCCTACTATGCATCTGATGATAGCATGGATGGACAAAACTGATCATTTCTTTACTGGAAATAGTACCTCTCGTAGTTTATCAGTAGGCTAGTTATACAGAGCTATAGAGTATAGGAGTTGTTGGTATTTCTGCTGAACACGTTGCTGTAATTATACTGAATAAAGCGCAAGCGCTTAAATTTTATAATAGGCTATTGGATGCGGGTCAAACTCGCTAGTCATAGGGGTCGCTAGTCATAAGGGGCACTAGTCATAAGGGTCGCTAGTCATAAACCCTAACCCTAACCCTAACCCTAACCCTAACCCTAACCCTAACCCTAACCCTAACCCTAACCCTAATCCTACCCTAACCCTTACCCTAACCCTAACCATACCCTAAACCTAATCCTACCCCTAACCCTAAACCTAACCCTAAACCTACCCTATCTCTACCCTGAACCTATATATACTCTAACCCTAAAATACTTTTATGACTATAGCGCACTGTCGCTACACTGTAAAAAGAAGCGTTTATATTTCTGATAACACTTAATAAACACTTCAACACGTTTATTTTTATGTTTACGTGTAAAGGTATAGGAGGCATTGCATACGATAAACGTTTTCATAAACACTACAACACGTTCATAGAGGTATTTGTTGTATAATAATTAACACCCCAACATGTTTCTTATTGCTGATATAAACATGTTGGTGTGTTAATAAATATTACAAAATTAGAAACCTTTTTTCAGAAACTTTCAAGGTCTATCTCAAGGATTACTGAACCAATGCTATGCATGTTTGTACTTATTATAATGCATTTTCCACGGTGATTCCAAATATGGTAATGGAATTCAATTATTTTGACATTTTTGAAACAAACATTTTGTGAAATTTTGGAATGTCGTCTGCTGCAGACGCCTGCCGCGTGGAAAGTGTTAAGAAGTGCTATCTTCTGACTTCTGAAGACAGCTTCTGATTATACACTATTCTATATCCTGATAAGCAAAATTAAGATTGTACATTATTTACTGCAGATACATGCCTCACACAGAATAAAGTGTTTTCTCATGGGCACTGACCGAGCTCTTATGTTGCTATACATGTACAGGGTGAATCAAAAAATATTGTGCACGATTTAAAACGGATATTTGACCTTGATGCGTGCATTGAACCATGGAATCCTTGTTGTCAGTTTAAAGCGTTGTTAATCTTGTTTATCCTCCCAAAAAAGGAAAGTAATCGACTGAAAAATAAGCAAACTGTTGTGGCAAGTTTTGTAAACTGACCGCGTTTTTCGCCATTCCTATGGGATTTAGAAAGTTAAAACATGATTATTTCTGCAGCATGATGGTATAGGGAGAGTCTATACCAGCAACATTCTCACTCCATACCATCATGCTGCAGAATATTTACGTCTTAACTGTGTAAATTGATTGATTGATTGATTGATTGATTGATTTATCGATTGATTGATTGATTGATTGATTGATTGATTGATTGATTGATTGATTGATTGATTGATTGATTGATTGATTGATTGATTGATTGATTGATTGATTGATTGATTGATTGATTGATTGATTGATTGATTGATTGATTGATTGATTGATTGATTGATTGAAAATAACAGTGCGAAAATGTTATCATAACTGTCCTTGGTTTATATTTATAGGCCTACATATATTAAATAATGCAAAATAAAATTCAAAAATGATTTTAGAGTACTGTAACAATGCACACACATTTATATACGGTACAAAACCGTATGTTTATTTTCATGTTGAAACCCCCTTTACGCGTCTATAGTTGATCCAATCTAAGCAACCATTGTGCATTAGTGCAAACTGTCAAGTTATGAAGAATGAGTGATCAAGACGAAAAAGAAAATCTTCTTGTCAAAAACTCCCGGGAATTCCTTGACATACGTCAGACTATATGACAATAATTCATCACGTAGCGCAGTTTGCACGGGCCATGCTATATACGGCTAAATTTGTGTATCTTTTTTATTTGAAATAATCATAATAATCCGAGATTTACAATTTTGTATAATACGGTTTTGAACAATTTATCTGCAGTCGATGACCGACCAAACAATTAACACTTTCGACGTGGCAGGCGTCTGCAGACGACGTTCCAAAATTTCGCAAAATGTTTCAAAAATGTCAAAATTATTGAATGTCATTACCATATTTGGAATCACCATGAGAAATGTATTGAAATAAGTACAAACATGCCTAGTATTGGCTCAGCAGTTCTTGAGATAGACCTTGAAATTTGGGCAAGGTTTATGAAAAATCTGATTTATACAAACCAATAGCCGCGTTGAAAGTGTTAAGACATTAATTCTGCATAATGATCTTTTGTATGGTGTTGTTATAGGGAGTACGGTATTCGCCTCCTTCATTGTTCATTACTGCAATCAATTATTCAAAAACACAGTGATTTAGGCCTGCTGATAATCTATCTTACGTATACGTGGGAAAGCACGATGCCTTCTCGGGGGAAAAGGGAAAATACTGGAAGGGCAAGGAACCGAGAAATATTATATGGATACATTTTACTAACATTGTATTGTTTTAAGTATTAAAATCTATGGTGGAAATTGAACCAGATAGACGTGTGTGTTTGATGTCATGCGCTTAATGACCATGTAAAATTAAGCAACATTTTAATAGTTGTTTCTGTATTCTGCCGGTTGAATCTGACTCTTATCTTAAGTAAAGCCATAACTCATACAGAATGGATTGTAAAGATTGCTGAATTTAACAGGGTCGCGGTGTCCACTTGGGTTCAACATAGCTTTCTCTTGCTCAGAAAATGATCAAAGTTAAACACCACGTAGTGAAAATGTAGACTCACTAAAACAAAGTTTTCCTCCCGTCATCGAGTTTCACAGGAGGCCGTTTTTAATCACAGATACGCTACTTTACAACGAAGGACGGTTCAAACATGACATGCTGATGAAGTAATCGGATTAAAATCCCGAAAGCTCTCGCTTCCGAAAGCAATGCGCTATACTTCCTTTTTGATATAAAATCGTAAACTCTCTAGTGCTTTTAGATCGACGTATAATTGCTATTAAAGGACTGAGATATTACACGGTCGCTATATAATTATATGTCAAATTTGATTATGTCTTGGCGTAAATGTAATCTCCCACGATAGCAAAGCCCTGTGCCGTTTGCATATGATACAAAAGGTTGATGTATGAAAAATTACAGTACAAAGTGATGACAAGAAATGGGCATTGTGAATTTTGCTTATTTAACAGTTCAACGTTGAAAAAATAGGATGAGATAAGTTTAACATGTTGTAAATTCACAGCCGGATGAATTGAGTTAATATAAATAAGTGTTAAATATAAACCAAGCTATTCAGTACTGCGTGCATTTGAACGCAATACCTTGGAGAACTTGACTTATGGTCACTAAACAGACTATTAAGATCACGTGACAAAGATAGTGGATTACTCGAAATAAGTGGTGCTATCTTCAGTAGATAGCAAGCACCAGCACTGACAAGAAGACGTGTACTCCATTTCATATATAGGCTATCCGTATTATAGGATTTACATTTGATACTGGTGTACGTTCAGCAAGTCATATTGTTACATCGAGTGGTGCATGCTCATCAGTTCATAATCAAAATAAAAGAACACATTTGTAATGCATCCACATTGTATGCACACATCATGGAATAATTGCATAACAATATAAAATAACCTATATCACACCATATAAAGAACGTTTGGAATGTCATAACATGTGTATTGTCATACAAAAAAATGCATCAATCCTGAAACTAATGGTATGGGTTATGAATAATTTTGGACAGGCACAAAAACACAATTCTATTATTATGCAAAAAATGTTTAGCCCAAATATATTGATTTGTACTTGCAAACTATACTGTTTTTTGTGTAAATGAAAGTTCCATCACTCCAGCTGCATGATAAAAATATGAGAAAAATGCACACAAAAAAATCATATTTTTCAAAGGGTATGATTAATTGTGGGGTTAACTGTATTAGACAGTCTATTTCTGTTGTTGCCTTCGAGAAGGCACGTTAAATGGCGCATCACAAATACTTGTTGTATGTATAATGTATGCAAAGGCTATCAACTGAAGATATCAGCAGAAAGGTTAATGTTTCCTTCGAAAACTTGTTGGCACTCTTTTTTTGCATCAGTGAGGTTTTTTTTATATTCCGTTATAAAATGGCAGTGATATAACAGTTGATTGATACAGGCTAGGCTTATAAATAAAAACAATAATGTGAACACGATCCATGGGGATATCTACTGACGATAGCAGATAGCATAGCATGTCTTCCATTCAGTATACCTATGGTTATAAAGGGTTCAACAAAAGAAAGTATACCACTTTGTTTATGTCATTTTGAGTAAATTTGTTTTGGACCAAACAGGCTTGATGGGCATTTAGATGATTTTTTTAGGCATAATTTGATACCAAATTTGCCCCCTAACAACAAAGATAAACTATGATTAGCAACATTTAAAGAAAACTTTCCTATTTTCAAAAGTCTCATTTCTAATACAGCACGCAAAGAAAGGACCAATTGGGGTCGCTTTGGTATCAAATTATGCCTAAAAGATTCATCTAAATGCCTATCTAGCCTGTTTGGTCAAACAAAAATTGAATGTTACTCAAAATGACGTAAACAAAGTGGTATACTTTCTTTTGTTGAACCCTTTTATAAAATTACAATACACAATGAAATGGCTGGTATGCTATCGTCTGAAGATAGCAGTTCAACTTAAAGCGAATGTCATACAAGACTCAATTTTCACATAACATGCTGTTTAATAAAACTGATACCATCAATTGATGTGTGTTGATGCGTCGAATTTGTGCTGCATGTTAATGTGTTTTGATAAATAATTAACACATATATACGTAATCATCAAAGGTCAATTTGTCGAGTTTGTAAATAATTTAAAGTGAAAAAAATCAATATAGGCCTAATTGGTTACTAAATGCGGTCATTGCTTCTTTTTGTCATGGTTTTTCATACTTACTTTGCGTATACACATTTTGAGGAAGCAAGGGCTTTTTTAGTGAGCATTTTTCAATGTTATGACGTTTTAACTGGGTCAAATCTATAGAATAATGGAAGATATTGGGTTTTTTTTATTGTATTTATGCACAAAACACAAATAAAAATGGAGTTTCTTTCCTTTGTCGTGGTGGGGCAGAATACCAATATAGGTATACCTAAATTGGGACATCTCCTGCCAAAAAGAAATCAACATGTTTTAACACCCTATGCAAAACAGATTTTTCAGAAACCTTGGGCCCAACTTTCAAGGTCTGTCTCAAGGATTACTGAACCAATACTATAGGCGTGTTTTTACTTATTTAAATGCATTTCCTCATGGTGATACCAAATATGATAATGAAATTCAATAAGTGTGAAATTGTTGAAGCATTTTGTGAAGTTTTGGAATGTCGTCTGCAGACGTCTGCCGCGTGGAAAGTGTTAAGCGAGTAAGATGACAAAATTAATACACAAAGCCTGTTTCATTATACTTGCGACACAACCTTATTTATTAACAGTTTATGGTGGGACAACGCCTTATACCAAATTAAACATCTTCAATTGAGTAACATGAAAACACATATATACTTGTTTCATTATCACGAATATACCACCTGCGACACCCTTTATCAAAGGAAGATAGCTATGAGATGTATTGATTTGGTTCCGAGGAGAGTCGTAATTAACTTACCCCTTTTCCCCCACTTTCTGATTCTTTTTAAAATGTCACAACACATATAAACACCAATAATAATTTACAGCAAAACACATCAATATTATATAAAAGTTACATTTCAAATAAATATGCTTATGCCTTGGGTTCATTAAAAACCAAGCAACGAGAACAGGGAAGTCAAGAAATACCCATCTTCATATAACATGGTATACTATGTTAGAAGTGGTCGTTATTATTTTGTTTACAAGTTATAAACTTGTGATTTTAACGGTTATTTAAGCAGGGTCTAATAGACCAACTCCAATTGTTTTAAAGGTTTTCACGCAACAATAATAATATGTAAAAGGTGATCACGATGGAAAAAGTGCTCGGTACTGAATACCAACACGATACCAGTATAGATAGCATGTTCCATTGGGTATACCTCCTGTGTATAGTTATCATGGTTACATTGCAAAAATGCTATAATGTAGGCCTACATAGAAACATGTGATATGCTATCTACTGAAGATAGCAGTTCGGCTTAAATCCCATGTGATGACAAACACTCCATTTTAAGCCAATTTCCACCTTACATGATGCTAAAAGTCTCCTCACAATCTAATTCAATAGAATAAAACAAATAAAATGCGTAATTGCTTAAATGATTTCATGCAGCAGGTCTTCGCAGATAGAAGATTTTTACCTGTGTATATACAAGCATGACAAAAGGTGGGACCTGCATACATCGCACGTCAAACTCAAACGAGATGAAAACATACAGCTTGTTTCATTATGTTACGATTCGACCTTTTTAACAAAAGCATACATATAGAAACAAACACATAGTTTACAGATGTCTTGATTTGTTGAGGAGTTGTAACTAACTTACAAAAGATTCTTGTATATGCTTGCCTCGAGTTGAATACAAACAAGTAACGAGAACAGAATAAGAAGAAAAAAATAAAAGAAGAAAAAAAATGAAATATCTATCTTTATTATTGTGTTAGAAGTGGTCGTTGTATTATGCAACATAAAAAGGAAAAAGTGCACGTACGCAGCATTAAGTCATTTAGTTTCCCGTCTAACGTAATAAACTCTGTCGGCCTCGCGCTTCCTATTGTATCGTCCCATTGTCACTGCTGTACACCGCAAGGCAAATTTAAGCACGAATACAATAGCGAGAATCTTGCAAATTGGCGCGCAGAGTAATTCCGATACAAACTACTCACGTCGCCGTGTCGTCTGTTTGGCGAAGATTCTTTTTGTTCTATTCATCGAAATGCGGTAAGAAATGGAAAAAAGGAGAAGAAAAACACAAGAAGAAAAGAGTTTTCCATTTTGTACGTATTGTATTGTTACAGTGGTTGCTATAGGGATGAGGTTGTAGAGAATGGAAATTACAAGTTGTCTTTGACCTGTCCCCTTAGCGTTTTCATTAAGCTACATTTTTCTCTCTTCGTCTCTCTATCTAGTCTTTTTTTCATCCTCTTTTTCAAACGTAAGTATAAGTAAATCGCTGTGAGGAGAGCAGTAGCTTAACTGATTTTGCTACAATCATGACAATAAAGGCTTGATAATTAACCGCGTTTCACGGTATGGTCTAATTATATAAAGAGGTTTGTTTTAGGAGTTGAGGGGAGACAGGAACGCGTATCAATAAAATAAAGGTCGTATCCTATGTAGTATAGTCATTTTTGTAGCTAAAATGACTTATTTGATCACTATATAATAAATAAATTATCAAAATGATGCACTGCCCGTATCAAAAGTGCTCAATTCCTACGAAGAGCGTAATATGTTGAAAACAAGCAGTATATTAAGAATTATTTATACATAGTAACTGGTAGTTTCATGCACACCAACCACACAGGGCGGTGGCAATCTTCAGACTGGAGTAGGCCTACATCTAATCATAAAATAAATTATGATTAGATTAGATTATTTTATGATTAGTTGTACTCCAGTCCAGTCTGAAGATTGCCACCGCCCTGTGTGGTTGGTGTGCATGAAACTGCCAGTTACTATATATCTTCAGACTGGAGTAGGCCTACATCTAATCATAAAATAAATTATGATTAGATTAGATTATTTTATGATTAGTTGTACTCCAGTCCAGTCTGAAGATTGCCACCGCCCTGTGTGGTTGGTGTGCATGAAACTGCCAGTTACTATATGTATAAATAATTCTTAATTTACTGCTTGTTTTCATGATCACTATATATCTTTTATTTAGAGCGAACAGCAATAGATGTAGAGGCATTTTGAACCTAAATACAAAATATTGAAAATTAAAAAAATATAAAGCCACCTGAACAACCAACCGTGAGATAATGATTTTTCAGAGTTCTGAATATGCTCATTGAAAGAAAACGCATGGTATGATACAGATGATGAATATACAGGTAAAGTCGTCCAGAGAAATTTGAATGAGTTACAAAGATTGTGTCTTAGGTGTGATTTGACAGATGGATTCATTTTGTATAATAATGATGAAACAATGATCATCAGTTCCGCGTGTGTTATGGTCTCCACATTCAGAATGACTTCTTCCGACCCGTGCTGATATTATGACCAGTGACGTCATTTTTATTGCTTATCATTCCATTTTCAAAACGTTGCATGCAATTACTCAAATCGTGTATAGCTTTAGATTCAAATGACCTTATTATTATATACGTCATGAAGTAAATGAATGATTATACTTTGTTTTTCCGACGATGTGTTAATAACTGTAATGGAATGATACACGGTGAATTCATTATTATTTTACAAGCAATTACATTAACACAGATCGTGATTAATAGCCCAGTCTACTCTTATTATTAAGACGACACCAATGCACGAATATAGACATTAACACGATTAAGCCCATAAATCGAGGGTTGAGCGAGAAGGCCGTAACTCAATTTTTGGGCAACAATATTTTGGTACAAAAATAATCCATATAACGTAGATTTTCAGAAGTATAGGCCTAATTATACTTCTGAAAATCTACGTTATATGGATTATTTATAAAACTCATAAAACACTCTTAGTTTGACTAAAATTAGAGTTATAAGTTGGGTGCTACAGTGTATTGTAATGAGTCCCAAATATTTGAAAGTTAATTATCTCAAAATAGCATTTTTTTAGTTAAGGCCTTCTGGCGCTCAACCCTCGACATACAACTAAAATACAACTCAGTGTGATCGAACCTGGGGTTCCATCTATGTGCTCCTCATTTTAAAATGATAGAAAGTCAAATTACATCAACACGTCAATACAGGGTGTGTCAAAAAATCGCATGAGGAACAAAAATAATTAAGTACTACACAATTGTTTACAAAATAGACCGTTGGTAAATCCTATAGGCTATCAAGTACACTTCATCCCATTAAACTTCAATATACCACAGTGCGAATCCCACTTTGTCCACTTTTGATCAAGAATGGGACTTTCAACTGCAAAATCTGCATTTGTGATTCCAATAATGATTATAGGATATGCCAATGTATTGTTTAAAATACATCTAACATTCAAATAATATTTGGTTTGTCATGAATAATATGGATGAAAATATGTTTTTTTCTGATCAATTTGAACTAAATATTAATATTTAGATAATAGATTATTATTGATTTGATTGATTATGTTCAATTACACTGAATGACATTCAATGACGATTCTAATAAACATGATAAAAAACACCCCCTATACATTAAATGGAAACGATAATTAAATTGTGTTGGTATCAAATATGACAATAATTCATCACAATTTGCTCTATATATGTGCACCTCCTTCTACCATTTCCCGCGACATGTGAAACTATAAGTGGTGTATTTTATACATGCCTTTTGCTCATATACAAGATGATTAAAAGCATTTTGTGATTAATATGATTAAGGTTGGGGAATTAATTATCCATATTTAATTGATCACTGTCTTCCTTGTAATTATGGTAATTAAGCTATATCATATCGTGAGATAAGTCTGTCGCCCAGGCCCGTACTAGGGGTTACTGAAAAAAGTCCTTTTTTTTGTACCAATGTACTTTTTTTTGTACCAATGTACCTTTTTTTGTACCAATGTACCTTTTTTTGGTACCAATGTACCTTTTTTGTTACTAATGTACCTTTTTTGTTTTTTGTGAAAAGGCCCCCCCCCCCCCACCCACCCCATTTTCCCAATTTTCCGAAAAACGGCCCATTTTCCATTGTGTAAAGCGTTTTTTTCGGGCCGTTTTGGACTAAAACATGTCCTAACCCCCCCCCCCCCCCCCGCTCTCAAAATTGTTTGAGATGACTAAAAAAAGAATTGGGGGCAACCTTTTACGATTTTTTTCTTTTCCGGAAAATACGGCCCCCCCCCCCTAAAAAAATCCTGCTTACGGGCCTGCTGTTGCCAAAACTAACAAGACAATAGTTAAATAGTTACGTGTCGTCATTTTATAGACTAAGGCCTAACATTTCTCGTCCCGTTTTAAAAAAATATTTTTCTCAACAAATAAAATTCGAAAATTGCTGTTCTTTCAGTTATAATATAAACACCACATGTCAGAGGCAATAAACAGCATTGAAATTTGTAATTAAAAAAATCATATTAAAAAACGCCATCACGCCCTTAAAAGACGCCCTGAAAAAGGAAGAAAAAAGAAAGAAAAAAGGATCGACCTACCGACCCTCCAAAATGTTGCCCTCAACCAAACATCCTTATTTTGTTGGCCTAATCATGAAATTTGCCAACTTCAAACAAGCCATTACATTTTATACCGTGCTTTTACATTTAGTTGAGGACCAAGTCTATACTGAATGGTAAAGGATTTCCGATCTTTATAACACTGGACACCTAATGATATATAGGAATAACCATGATAATGTATACTGCAGACATAATTTGCACTATAGCCTACCAATACATTTATCGTCGAATGTAACAGTTTATAATTTAAAAAAATGAATAAAAAATGAATACAATAAACCTGATGATATCATTATCTAAGCATCTAAAATAATCATGATATAATTGATAAATAATTTAGTCAGTCGACTCTCCCGAGACATCCTTTTCTCGTGTACAACATGTTGTATGAAAAGTAGGACGAACGGGTTTTTGAATTTGATATTGAACCGCGGGCTGTATGTAGACTTAGCATTTCAGCAACACGTTTTTAGCCTGAAGTGCAAATCGTGAATTACCGCAAAGGATAGAATTAATGATTCTGTCGATGGCCCGAGTGCGACGAGCTATCGTATCAAATATTTACGAGGATTATAACCGATTAACGATGAGTCCGACTTACGGCGTGTCGTATAAGGGAGCGATCACTATTTACGCCAGGGGAGGGGGATATCGGGGGGGGGGGGGGGGGGGGGGACACGATTGTCTTTAAAACATTAAGGGGGCGCGCATTTATTTCGTCACAACAATCCGTCGGTTCGCTTTTATTTCTTGCTCCCCCCACCCATATAAAAACCTAGCTACGCCACTGTTGACACAACCTGCATTCTTCATAGACCTACAGGTTTAAGTTGTTTTGTACATACCGACATATGTCGTCAAGTAAGATGGCACTGAGATGTTACTGTACTATAATAAAAGCAAGGTGTTATCATGAAGCTTCATATGTTGATGTTCTTCTAATAATAATGTTCACTTCTTTATACCATACACTCTATTGTATGTCTTTTTGTTGAAATTGTGACTTCACACATTTAAAATACCATCATTTGTATACCATCATTACATTTAAAAAAGGGGGTGGGGGACATGATATTTTTTAATACTTGAGGGAGGGGGGGGGGGCATAAAAATCCTTCGTCCCCCCGCCCCCCTGGCGTAAATAGTGATCGCTCCCTAAGTGCTAAACTACACACAGAGTGTCCCAAAGGTTTCGATACCCTTTTAAAGCTTTATATCTCCGGTAAAACAATTCGCAGTATAAAACTAAAAGCATATTTAGATAGAGGAGACTTGTTGAATTATTTTGATACCAAACTTACAATAACAACTATCTGTGATGCCAAAGTAACAAAAGATAGTTTCCGAACACTTACATATAAACGCGAAGTATAGGCTATAAATAATGAGCCTAATGAAGTCATGGGAGCGAGAGAGGGAGAGTGGTTTAGTGAAGAGAAAAAAGGTTTTCCACGGTGATTCTTTTAGGGTAAAAATCGAAATCATCCTTATTATGAGAAGCATTAGGCCAAATAAAAAATATAGTAGTTTCTCGTCCCCGCGCGCATCTATTTTGGCTGCCGCATCATAAAAAGGGGGGGGGGGGGGTTAAAGTTTTTAAAAAAATAGTGTTAAAATCAAAGAACAACAAAACAGGCGAAATGTACCCATTTTAAGGTTAAAGCTAGTCTTAGAAAAGTGGCGGCCATTTTGAAACAAAAACATTTCCACCGTGTTGGATAAAGCAAAACCAGCATCCGCCATCTTGAATCCGCCATTTTGGGGGAAAAAACAGCCCTCATCCTCCTTTTTTCAAAAAGTTAGGACGAAAAACTACGTTTTTTTTATTTGGCCTTAATGATAGTACACAAAATGTAATAAATGAAACTCTTTTTTGCAAATATCCACTGAAAAAAGAAGAAAATCGTGCAGCCCGTGATGACAGTGACGTACACAGTAAAAACTATTTTAAACAATGCCCAACAGTTGTTTAAACAATCGTTTAACATTTTGAACAATAGTTGTTAGAGTGACAGGCTTAAACAACTGTTGGGCGTTGTTTAAAATAGTTTTTACTGTGTACACCAGTCCTTTCGTCCTGCAAGTTGAACAATTGTATGGTAAATTGTGATTTGTGACCAAACCTTTCAGCGTGTGTTTTATATTAACCCCCTGAGAACTACCGGCCGATTGGTTAAAAAGATGAATACATCATTTATTGCACCAATGAGAGACATTGTTAGAATAATTGTATCCCTGATAAAGATAGGAGTGAAACATTTTACAAGCTGCATTTGAATCGGCTATTCATATGAGAACATCTTGTAATAAACCAATCAGAACCACTGTAAGATTAACAGGTAGACCCCAGGGGGCTAAGGGGCCTGGGAGAAGGGGTCAAGTTTGGTATCAAAATAAATCTACACATTTCCTCTATCTAAATACGTTTTCAGTTTGGTATTGCGAATTATTTTAAGAGTTACACATCTTTAAAAAGCCTGTATCGAGACTTGTGGGACACCCTGTACTAACGCATCTACACGAAGAAGGTTCACAATCATACAATCGCTTGAAAAGCAAGGGGTCGTCTTTATGATCAAAACATGGATCTTGGACCTCCTATGGGACCAAGGGCTAAAGAGCCAAGTAAAGGCGCGAACAAATCAGTTTGTAATAATATGATGAAACTAAATGCTCACGGTATTCATCATAGCGCAGTGCAAGTTAACTTATTGCGTGATATTGGGCATGTCGTTATTGCATGACTGGTATGTCGTCATTGCGTGATAAGGTATAAGACCTACATTAAATTTGGGGAGACTTTGTCAGCAAAGTCTCGGCTTACCGCTTTTTCTAATCTGATTGATCAATATTGCTGTACAACATGCGTCAAATGTGTATGTTATTCGGAGTATAGGCCTATATGATAAGTCACAGTTCCATCCATTATCACATTCACCGAACCGGTTTTTGGTCTGATGTTCATTAGTTTCGACAGGATTTGGATTGAAAGAAAGGGGCCCAAATTGCGACAAATGTTATCTATCGTGACAAAAGGAGTGCGTTGTGCCCGATGTTATTTTACAGTTTAATATGGCACGCCGTTTGGTTCAAAATTAACATTGTTTTTGCTTATCAATTTGGATTTCACATGTAGTTTTTTTGTATATTAATGATATGGTTTTTTTTTGTGTCGTTTAAAAAAAAAAAATTGAACCATGATCACCGTTTTCAGCAATAAAACTAAAATATGTTTCATTTAAGCTACTGTATAACACGCAATATATTACACAGCATTCGATGTTAGTCATAGTGTTCATGGTATTTTCCGAAATATTTATTACCAAATTCGTCAACAAAACAAACAGAGAAATTCAGTCCAGCGGCGTGTCGCGTGTTGTAACGTATCCGCCGTAATGTGAAAGTTAAACAACGGGTTGGCCCATGTAATATACATGTGTCTTCTGATATCGACTTGACAGAAATGGTATTTGGTTTGAAATTTGAATCGATCCTTTCTCGACATTGTAAAACACGCTCCTCTCTATATAAATATACGTTACAAAAATACCGCATAGTGCTTGCCATTCTACGTCTAAGTTAATATAAAATTACTATAAAAAAGCGCTAGATCTATTCAACATTGGAATTAGTTTCCCATTGGATATCACTGGGGGATGGAGAGAGCGACGATGTATTTACTCGTAGCTGCCATATACCATGTATCTATGCCAGAAAACATGATGTCATATACAATTGTTAACACTTTCCATCCACGCGCCAGGCGACTGCAGACGACATTCGAAAATTTCACAAAATATTTCAAAAATGTCCAAATTGTTGAATTTCATTACCATATTTGGAATCACCATGAGAAATGCATTAGAATAAGTACAAACATTCCTAGTATTGGTACAGTAATTCTTGAAATAGACTTTGAATATTGAGAGAGGTTTCTGATGATCTGTTTTGTATAATATATAGGTCAAGCACTTGCAGTCCGCCTAGTCATGTATAGTATTAGGGATAAGGCCGAACTGCAAAACTAGTACCGTATTGCTCATAAGTATTAAACTTGTACGTAAGACTTATACGGTAGTCACCAAAGTAATAGTTTTGCATCACCATATTATACTTACAAACACAATGAAAATTGAACTGATACCAATGAAAATATGTCCATACATTTGTATCAGTTTCAGTTCAGTTGTATGGGTGCTTGTACGAAAGGTGTTGCCAAACTATTGCTTTGGTGACTACCGTATAAGTCTTGCGTACAAGTCACTCAGGCCTAATACGTGCGTACCATGCGTAATAGTTGTGCAGTGTGGCCTGAGACAAATAACTTGAGACACTAAAGTGAATTGTCATTAGGCAGAGTAACAAACAAATACCCAGGTAGAATAGTCACACATTTTCGAGCACAATTAACCCAGCTGAAAAAGTGTTGTGTTGTCGTTGTGTTATTGAAGATTTAGGCTAGCAAACGGTTGCGGGGGAAATTTTGAATGTTGGTCACACCCGGATGCGGTTTTTTTTTACTTATCAACATTTGTAAAATCAGTTGACTTTTTAATTTTTAAAAAAAAATCATTTTATTCAGTGAATTTTGCTTAACTTTACAAATGTTGATTAGTAACAAAAAATCGCCACCCGGATAGGCTAGTTCTAAAACAATCATGCAATCCACATTCCACCGTACGTGTGATGAATTCCCCACAGGGCAGCTATCGTACATTCCAACATTTTCTGATATTACATTCTAGGAATACCGCCGTATATACCTCACTCATTTATTATAATATCCCTATACGTTATATACAACGCATGCAATATGCAGTGCCACACCTCATTAATAACATCATGCCGTTATATATAGCTTCGAATTGTTCAATCTCGTGCATCATTTATACACAATCGAGCGTATAACAATAGCCCGCGCTTTTTAACTCTCCACCAATACAAAAACCCTATATCGTCAACTAACGTACATACTACCGCAGACAGGTTAAAAAACAGCGTATTGTCTCCGGTAACAATGTGTATAAAAGAACTACGGAACGTCAGCGAAGAATAGCTGTATACATTCGCTTACAAATATCAAAAGAATGGCCAAATCCGCAACTATAGATAGGGCTTTTATGCATTTTTACTTTATCAGAATAAAACTCCCGGTTGTATAGTTGAGTTACAGTGTGGCAGAGCAAGCTATTGGTAGTAGGCAGACAGTCGTTTCAAGCTATAGCTTGCCATGTATGATAGTAGTCAGTTATGCCGATAAAATATGTGTTATAAAACGTCTAAAAAATGCTACACACCATTCCGGGATTGTTTTGGATATTATATATGATTTCTGTGTCACATTGGAGTATCGTTTCCCAAACTTTGGCCGAGAGGTAAGAAAAAAAGGTTTGTCTGAAATTGTCTATTTTCGTCATCATCATTATCATATTAAAATCATGTTGAAACTTGTAACAGCACGTTTTTCATATCATCGTTTGAACCGTTTCCATCTTCGCGCCATTTGCAGCAGTGGTTCGCTGTGTGTAAGATAGCGTCAGCTATCACGCCTCCCTTACGACAGGGTTGCACAATGCGGCCCCATTTTCAACACGTCTCGTTCACCGGCTATGCACCGACCAGTCATATGCCTCATTATTTTACTGGTAATTAGCTAATTCCGTGTGATATTTTTCTTCGAGTATTCAATTGTCATTTTTATTGTGATTGTTGAAGACACGATATTAGTATGACGTATTCACATAACTCATGCTTGATCTTGATAATGCAAACTCAATTATGATGGTATTGTGGTTCGTGATGCCACCACCCGCTAGACCCAAACACCCCCCCCCCCCCCCCCCCCCCCCATCTTACCACCCGCTCATCTAAGGAGGGGTGGGGGTCATTGATAGAGATTATGCTATAATTGTGAACACTGTAAAGTCAAATGTTAATATGCTGATAATATCTCGTCGCTTTGGATCCATTTTGTAACATTGCAACCATTGGCAACAAAAAGCAAATCATAGAGAACAAGTGAACTTATGTATATAAAACCTCTCGAAAATGCATTGACAGGCGTATGTTTTGCTAATGACCCGAATACTTTGAAGTTTAAGATAATCATAACCGAAAGATGATACATTGCTTTTTAGTTTGTATCCACTATCATGAAGGTGTGACTTTTAAAACAGGAGTCGAAGTATAGGCCAACATGGCTGCCGCGTCGTCATGGTCGTACGAATACATGTATCTAACATATTCTGCAGTGTCGAATACATACCGTATACATATGCATTCCGATAAACACTCGCGTATGATATGATCATCATAGATTAACATGTGAGTGTTAAGCCACATAAAACCGACAGAATAAAATATAGACAAATCAAGTACTAACATTCAAAGTTACATACCACATTTAACACATTTATAATCAACCAGCCTTTATAAAAACAGACGATTAAAAGCATAAAAATAGGCTATATTGGGCTTTTTGCTTAAAAGCGTGTTAAGTGATATTGCTATCTTCAGTAGATAGCAATAACGTGTAGTACAATATGCGCCACACGTGTATGTAACACCGTAAGACGGTAATGAAGAAAAAAAACATGTTTTCTGCGTCGATCGGGTTAGAGTAGATAATATCATTGGACAGTTTATAACATAACAAATAATTAATAAAAATAATAATAATAAATAAGCATTTCTAATGCGCAATTTATCTAGAAACAAGATCTAATCCAAGGCGCAATTAACAAATAAGAAAACAACAATAAAGTGAAAGCAAACAAAAACAGACAACATTTGAAATCACAAAAAATAATGTTAAAGAAAAGATCATTCATTTATAATATCAATCGCAATGTACACATCATATTCTTCAGCTTTACATGGTAACGGGATCACAAACAGAGTAAAGTAAAAAAAACGACCACAAATATTTGAGGCTATAAGTTGAGTTCACGCTTGCAATGAGACGTGCGTCGGTAGACCTGATCAGTTTTCCTCGATCGTGTTCACAAATTTAATCTCAATGTAGCGATTTCTTTCTCAACTGATGATACAGGCTGTCCCAAAATGATTAGTATCCATCGAATCCCCAAAGTTCAATACATTTTTTCATCATCAAAATCAATGAGATTAGATCCGTTGTTTTTATATCATATTTGTTATTTAATGAAGTTACACTCCATTGTGTATAAGACATGGTGATTTCGCCTTTTTGGCAAAGTGCAAACAAAAAAAGTGTTTTTAAACAGCTTGTTTAAAAGAAACTAATACATTCTCTTAATCTCTTGTCTGCTAATATCTTTGGTTCCTTTCTATTTTAAACTACTGTTGTATCATATTTGTTGTTCAATCCATTAATACTTCTTCATTTGATTCAATTTGAAGAGTACAAATTGATCGTCACGCATGAGCGACCCCAAGCTTTGTTTCTATAATGAGCTATTTTTAAGGCTAAACTTGAAAGGCATTTGAACAAGTAAAGACGTGGTCATGGGTAAATAGCAGTGGCGTGCCCCCCCCCCCCCCCCCCCCACTATTGAGTCAGTCGGGGGAAACTTAGGCCAGTCGGGGGAATTGAGAAGGAGGCTAGGTCAGTGGCATCATGGAATTATGATAGTCAAAAACACAGATGAAAATTTTTCGCGCGCTACGCGCGCATATGTCGTCCCAAAATGCAATATTCTTTGGTACAAGCTTGTTTAGAGCCAAAATGTAGCTCAATCGTGCAAAAAAAGGGGTAAATTCAAAAAAATTCGCGCGCTGTGCGCGCAGTTCTTTACTAAATTAGTCGGGGGAATTTCATTTATGGCCAGGTGGCCCCCCACTCACAATATCCTGCGCACGCCACTGGTAAATAGCAGTGGCTTAGACTTCTTTTTCATATTCGGGATGCAATTTCTTACAAACTTGGTAAAAATGATATAGTCCCTTAGTGTTTAATCTCACGAAATCCATTGTATGGGAATTTTCAACTGAGATGGAAAACTCCATGTGCAGAAATTCATAATTGATAATTGGCATGCGCAGTTTATTGGAATGCCTTTAGAAGGAACCATTCCAGCTATATGAAGTTCTGACGTCGAACTATGTTTTTGGCAGAAATTCATCTTTTTAAAACCAAATCATATCGGGCCGTAATAACGCAAATTCGGCAAGTTAAAAAAGCACCGGGGACCCATTGACTGTCAATAAGTACTGTTTGAGGATGGACACGATAAGTATCCTATTCATCTGATTTGAATAGGATAATCTAGCTCCCTATTGTTTGGAATTGAGAAGAGACGGTGGCATAGTAGAAAAAAAGATTTAATATGTCTTGTTTATTAAGCGGTCCTTTGTGAAGATGAAATAGTGGAAAACTCTACTGCTTTGAATCATTCTATTGATAACGTGGTTTGTTAAGTCACTGGAGCAAATAGGCCAATGAACTATAGGTGCATGCACACTTTGTAATTTTGCTGGTTCTCCATGTTATTTCAGCCCGATTGTATTTTTAGATGTGCCTTAAATAAAACTGAATATCTGCCAAAAACATAAACCATCGTCACAAAAATAACTTTATTAAGCTGGAATGGTTCCTTTTGAAGGTATCCAATGAACTGCGCATGCCAATTATCATAAATCAAATTCTGCACATGGAGTTTTCCATCACCAGTTGATCTCAGTTGAAAATTCCCATAGCGTTACACTGCCGATAATGAGCTAATTGATTTGCATGAGGTGATTTATTACGGCGATTTTACATTGGAATTTTTTATTTGCCCGATAAAAGCATGAATTGTAATGCTTTTAAATCATGAATCTGAATAGGAAACATGAATTTATTGGTAAAAAATGTACCATGAACACAATGAAATGGTAATTGGGTCAGATGGTTTAAAACTTTGTCGACAACATATAGTGATAACTGGCAAGCTTCCAGGGGGAGAAATACTTTTGCGCGGCAGTGTATATACAGCACGACGAATGAGGGATGCGCTATTGACTGTTGGTGGTCATCTTGGCGGGCATCTTGGTAGATAGATTCAGTTTGAGATCTCACATTCTGATGCGAGTAGATGAGCACTGAAACAAAGGATTGTTACAAATATGCTAACATTAAACAGATGAATTGAACACATCAGCTTTCAAATGTTTAAGTGTGATCCTACTCAAGCAAATGTAACTTATGTTATATCACAGATCGATGCTTGAAACACCTGTGTGCACAATGGTGTGGGGCTGTAGGCATACCAATTCGCGCACAGTATCATCAGTTATTAAGAACAGGTGAGGAGTTGTACGTGGAATGTCAAGTGCGACTTTAGACCAGGTCTAAACTGTATGTAAACATGGTATATAACAGTTATAACTTTTGAATTGTGCCGTTTGAAAACTAGGTGTAGGCATACCGACCTGGAAATACCAGCAGGGTGGAACTCGTGCATGGAATGTTAAAGGGGCACTAAGAGATGTGTTGGAGACTGCGCCCTCAATTATGATAAAAACTGGGATTAGTATATTTTTATAATTGTATTACATGTATGAGCTTACACCTATAAGGATTAAGAAAAATCAGCCCTCTTTGTACAAGAAAACGTCGATTCAAAAATGCTCGTACAGCCGCGACGAGCATTTTACGTCCGACAGTATTCCCCTGCAGTACGCGTGATACATAACGCGAACCATATTTGCATAGAGGGCGTTTTTCAATAAAATGTTGCTGTGTTTTTGTTTGTAGAAACAACAATAATGGCAATTTTTAATGTTCATCTTGAATTCTGAAGTAAATTTTTAAACATTTAAAATTTTCATCACCACTTAATGTCCCTTTAAAGGTAGATGACCCGATCACATTTTCGTAACACAAAATTATTTCAAACATACGGAGATTTTCATATCATATGAAAGCTCGTATTTTTCTCATCATCATACTGAAATTTGACGGCCTAAATTGGTATAATTACGGAGAAATCGATGAAATAACGTCGAATTACCGCGAATGGTGGTAACCACCGATATAGTTTGTGTACTACTCAATGGGTACAGTTCACAGCATCTTGTGCGTCTAAAATAAGAACCATTAGAGCTATGCAACTCAAACTTTGGAACACGACTTTTTTAAGGATGACCTTTCATGTAGAATAGAAAACTTCAAGTTGAAAATCGGAACATCTACCTTTAAGTGCAATCCTACCAATGTACCAAATGTAACGTTGTTGGTTTTGTACCGTTGAGGTCAACGCTTTGTTGACATTATCTGGAAGAGTACATGTAGGTGTAGGCATACCAACGCACCCCTTATAGGATATGGGTAACAGGTGTTAAGTTTATGGAATGTCAGATACGACCCATGAATTACGTCTTGTCTTGCCTAATGTCAGATACGACCCATGAATAACGTTTTCTCTTGTCCTTTCTTGTCTTGTCTGGTCTGGTCTGGTCTGGTGCTTGGTCTTGGTCTTGGTCTTGGTCTTGGTCTTGGTCTTGGGCTTGGGCTTGGTCTTGGGCTTGGGCTTGGGCTTGGGCTTGGGCTTGGGCTTGGGCTTGGGCTTGGGCTTGGGCTTGGGCTTGGTCTTGGTCTTGGTCTTGGTCTTGGTCTTGGTCTTGGTCTAGGGCTTGGGCTTGGGCTTGGGCTTGGGCTTGGGCTTGGGCTTGGGCTTGGGCTTGGGCTTGGGCTTGGGCTTGGGCTTGGGCTTGGGCTTGGGCTTGGGCTTGGGCTTGGGCTTGGGCTTGGGCTTGGGCTTGGGCTTGGGCTTGGGCTTGGTCTTGGTCTTGGTCTTGGTCTTGGTCTTGGTCTTGGTCTTGGTTTTGGTCTTGGTCTTGGTCTTGGTCTTGGTCTTGGTCTTGGGCTTGGGCTTGGGCTTGGGCTTGGGCTTGGGCTTGGGCTTGGGCTTGGGCTTGGGCTTGGGCTTGGGCTTGGGTCGAGCTTGGGATTGGGATTGGGATTTGGTTGGGGCTTGGGCTTGCCTTGAGCTTGGCTTGTTGCATTGCGCTGCCTTGTTGCCTTGCCTTGCCTTGCCTAGCCTTGCTATGCCTTGCCTTTCCTTGCCTTGCATTTCCTTGCATTGTCTTGTCATTTTATATATATAGTCTTGTCTTTTCTTTCTTTGTCTTTTTTGCTCTATTTTCTTTTTTGTCTAGTCCTGTCTTGTCTTGTTTTGTCTTGAACAGTACCTGCTTCCCCGTCCACCATTTGTCATGTGTTAGTAGAACTAGCTATACCCTATCCAATATACCTTGCACTTTCCAGCACCCCACCATTTCCCCAACGTCATCCGTCTTCTCTGTTTTTAATTTACTCTCCCCTTCCTTATCGAGCTCTCATGTTCAATACTTCATCTCGTGTCGCTTTATTTTCGCCAATACCTAATTGTATACGGCGTCTCTCTCCCATTAGCTCGGGCTATTGTTACCGATTTTAAATTGGTGTGCCAACATAAAAGAAACGCGCAATGTATCATGGGTAACTAATATCCTGAGTCGGACAAATTGCCCCCGACCGACCGACCACGTGATCGAAAGACATCATCAAGCGAGCCAATATAGTATATGAAAGCGCTCCCGCGACCTTGGTCTTGTAGCATCTTACAGTGTGATTCTATAGCAAACTTTTTTCCCCGCAAGAAAATCACGACGACGACGAGATTGAGAAAATGATGAAATTGACAATACAATTTGTGTGATGTTATCTTTTTGATTATTGGGTTTGTTATCTTTTACCACACACATTTTCTGTTTCATTGTGTTGCTTATCGGGAAATGGTCAACAAAAATCACACTTCGTTAATTATCGAGACACTGCTAAAACTTGCAGAAGATGACGCGTTGAAATCGTCCTGTTTTCGTTAGTCGGACAGGTTTTCTCAAATACGACAGCCATGTAGAAACACGTCTTATAAACATGGCTAAAACGTTGTATTTTTGTAATATAACAGGGTTCAATACGAGCAATTTCCCTAAAATAAGAGAACGTTTGGTTGCATAACAGTTGCATGAAATGTAAGCACCTAGCTGTCTAAACCGCAAATTCATTTTGAGCGGTTCTATAGTCGATAGATCAATGTTATCAACACTATCAAAGTATCAAGACTGGAGAGTGAATATCACTAAAAAGGCATTATTCCCGAAAGATAGCAACTTTTAATATTTTAACATTCCTCAGTTTGCCATGTAAAGCTACTTTCATATGAGATATCGACTTAACACTATATTATAATCTTGGTTGCCATCCCTGAATATAGAAACTTCCACATCAGAATAGGCCCTACGTGCAGTTGAAGATGACGTTTTCTTTATGAGGACACATAAAGCCAAGTTGCTATCTACTGACGATAGCAATACTCCTTTATGCGAAAGCGAAGTTGCTATCTACTGAAACAACACCGGGACTGTCCAGCCCCGGGACTGTCCACCCAGGGACTGTTTTTAACCCTAAACCTAACCCTAACCCTAACCCTAACCCTAGTCCACCCAGGGTTGGTCGACTTAGGGTTGGTCGACTTAGGGTTGGTCTACCCCGGGTCGCTCTACCCCGGGTGGAAAGTCATGTGGGTATTTCCATTGCTGCATATTGATATATATCAAATAAAACACTTTTTATTTGGCAGTTCGCTACCTGAGGTTTCTCGCTTACGCGATCGTCTTATATATATATATATAAATTTATATACATTATATATGATAACGTGATTCTTCCAGAAGACGTTCCAGCAAAGTCCTTTTGTTCAATCAAGATCTATACTGTGTTTAGCGAGTAAACAATTTTCTAAACACATTCTTGCTATCACTTTGTCAACATGTTCAGAGGCTAAACGTCATGTGTCAAATCACTAACATTGGTGTTCAATTTCTAAACACTTACAGTCAATACGCTAAACATACCTTTTCTTTGCTATCACTTTCTAAACACACTTTTTAGAGTGGTGATTTAATCCTTGATATTGGCTGTTTAAGTGCTTTGTATGATATGTTAATTTTACATAAAAAGTCACACCTGTTCGTTAACACCTGTTTTCCGAAGAATATGTTAATGAACGCGGATGTCAATTCATGTATATCAAACAGGTGGGAGACGCAACATGTCAACACATCATTCTTCCACTACAATTTCTATTGTGTAGGAAAATCAGAATAATAAGAAACCTTTATTCCGGCGATTCATGTAATTGAAAAGTTTCTTCTTTTTTGTCATCATCAATAACCGGTCATCATCACAATTTTGACGTATGCTTCGTGCACTTGACAGAGGAGTGTTACAAAAGCGCGTGCCCTAAATTTGCCGACATTCCGTGTTTGACAACGTAATAAGTAACGAGTAGTATATAAATAATATGAAAATATATACGGATTTAAAAGCGAGGTCTATTTTCAGAAATATTGCGGAGCTAGGGGAAAAAATGTTTGAGGTTTTTTTAGCCCGCGGTGCGTTCAATCCTGCGCTATTGTTCAGCGTCGCATCTGCCGAGAAAACTAGTGCACTAAGAATGGCATGCTATTGTTATGCTTCCCACCGCCCCGCGGCCAAGCAATTAATATACAATATTTATCGTGTTCACGTTCAACGTTTTACTTCATTTTTTTGTATTTTTGGAATTGCATTTTGATATTTCTGCCTTAATCTACTGTCAATTTTGTCTTCTGTGGCTCATCATACGTTGATTCTATCGCAACACTTATAGGTTGTCCTTGGTGGTTTTTTTAATTATATTTTAAAAATATCAAACTGTTGGCATTCTTAGAAACGTAGAGTGATTAATGGATTGGTTGATTGATTGGTTGAATGATTTAAAGAGACTCAATGAGTGGATGATTACATGATTTAATAGCGGCATATACATACCCATCCTCCAACATTTTGGTTCGGAATATTTCGAAATATTTGTGTTCAATTTCAATTTAAAACATGTAGAGAAAATAATCTATATATTTATTTGTCAATTTCCAATGCATTTTATTTGTAAAATATTCGGAATTATGATATGAATTTCTCTGTTGATGGAATGTTTCAATAAATTCCTTTCGCTGTCAAATCATCATGACACGAACATTCTTTCAACAGAAACACTTGGTCTATTCACAAAACACGCACATAGCGCGTGATTAAATTTGGTCGTGATACATTGTACATTAAGCACCAACAGTTATAAAAAATGAGAGTATTGTTGGTTTGTTTGGAGTTATGTAGCCTATAAACCACATCCATGTAATTGCGTTACATGTATTTAGAGTTTTAGACGAATGCATTTATTACGCTGCAATTGCAAATTGTGTACATGATCGCAGCAGCCGCGTCGAGTCGTCATTAAACACGCATCGCGAGCCCATTACGATGGCTGATATACGGTATCTCTGAACACTTACTCATGTAACGCATCGTTACACAAACAAGCCTGAAAACCAGAGATTGCTACTTGAGCATGTTGAGAGTATTATGGTCTGGACTGTCAGTGTCAGCTATGACATCAGTACATCACACCATTTTTGTATGGCCATGTTTTTGTTTCAAACCGTGTCATTTTGTTTGGCAAGAAAACGGTTAATTATATTATTTATTAAGAACATTTGACTTCTGAATTTAGGGAAGGTAGACATCTCCAATCCAAAAATAAATATATAATCGTGGGGGGGGGGGTGTATTTCTCATGAGAATTATTCTTTACTGTCACATCTCTCCCGATGTTTACCTTCAAATCAATATAGCCATATACTGTGTACACCCGCAAATATCTTGAAAGTGTCGTGCGCTATCTACTGAAGATAGCATACATCAATACAGTCCGTATACTGTGTACACTTCGTTAATATCTCGAAAGGGTCGCGCAATTAACAATTGGTCTTTTTTTCTCGTGCTGTGTATTGGAAATGCGACTTTTGAAAATGGGATATTTTTCTTTAAATGGTGCTAATCATGGTTTATCTTTGTTGTTAGGGGGCAAATTTGGTATCAAATTATGCCTAAAAGATTCATCTAAATGCCTATCTAGCCTGTTTGGTCAAAACAAAATTGAATGTTACTCAAAATGACATAAACAAAGTGGTATACTTTCTTTTGTTGAACCCTTTATCTCGAAAGGGTCGCGCGCTGTCTACTGAAGATAGTCTGTATGTTTACACTGCGTAAATATCCCGAAAGGGTCGCGCGCTATCTACTGAAGATAGCATAAATCAATGTAGTCCGTATACTGGTGTGCACTGCGTAAATATCTCGAAAAGGTCGCGGGCTATCTACTGAAGAGAGCATACATCAATTGCAATAAAGTCCGTATACTGCTATCGATTGAAAATAGCAATAGCGATTCTTACATTATAGCATATAGAATATCTCCGATTTAGCTTCCTGGGAATGAAAGCTTATATCTAATTTCCACCCATCACGTTAAATGATTCATTCGATTTTTGTCTTGTATATTATTAGGCACGGACTAACATCTTAACCATCTTCAGGATATAAGAAAATATACACGATTGTTTTGTTTTATGCACACTACAGTATCCTATGTATCATACATGTCATAAGAACATGTTTCGATTAGTTACAGGTATATGACCCAATCACTTTTTGGGGGCTATGACTTTTTTTTCTTCACATTATGTCTGTAAAATATTAGGGGCCAGAAGTGTTTCATTTGGAAATTATAGGCTAAAATGTGGTGAATTACTGCCAAAGGTGGTTAACCACCAACCAGTCTGTTTACTACTCAATGGGCACATGTCTTTTGAAAACATCAAGTTGAAAATCGGGTCATCTACCTTTAAGTTTCTTTTATCTAGCAAAATATTGAACTCTGAAATAGTTGATGTGTCCATATTTCTGACATGTAGGCCTACATGTCAAGAGCTCTATTTCATACAAAATAAGTGTTCTTAACACTTTCTACCACTTTCTACGCGGCTAATAGTTTTACCATGCAAAACATAATTTTCAGAAACCTTTCCCAACTTTTAAAGTCTTATCTCATGAATTAATGAACCCAAACTAGGCATGTTTGTACTTATTTTAATGCAATTCTCATGGTGATTCCAACTGTGGTGATGGAATTTTGTTGTTGTTGAAATTTTGAAACTGTCGTCTGCAGACGACTGCCACTTGGAACGTGTTAAGTGACTATTAAGTTGAGTATTAAAGAATTCTTCCTAAGTTGAGCATTATTAAGTTGGACCGATGTCTAAAATTTGACATGCTGTACTTCATGGAAATTGAATTATGAATTCTTCCAACAATAATCTTAGGAAGAGTTGAAAATTTACGAAGAATCACTCTTCTTAAGATGAATCTATGAAATATATCCCATGTCTGTCATGTCTGTTTACACTTAAAAGTCTAGTATTTAAACCACCAGTTGTGTTTTACAAAAATGACACAGAAAAGTGCCCACAAAAACATTCTTGAGGATTGAAAAAAGCTATAACTCCTCCGCCGCTTGCTTGGACACCGGGAATTCAAAATATCGTATTGATCGAAAATATGTGCACTTTGTTCAATAGAAATACATAAAACACGAAAGAAAGAAAAGATTTGTCATATAATTATGTCGCAAAACAGTAAGGGAAAAGTGTATTTAAAGTCACTTAAAGAACGATACTGGTATATGCAGTATCGTCCAATACTAGAACATAAAAGTTGCCATTATCGCTCGATTACGATTTTACTATTCCAGTATCGGTTGATACTGGATTAACTGGAACACCAAATTGTGTTCCAGTATCGAGCAGCACTGGAACTTGTTTATGTTCCAGTATCGGGCAAAACTATACACATGCTACCATCGTAGTGATTTGTCCCAATATTGAACGATACTGGTACATTTTATATGTGCCATTATCGCTCGATACTGGAACACTGACTTAGTACCAGTATTGAGCGATACTGGGTGTTCCAGTATCGGACGATACTAGTAGTAGTAGTACACCCCCCCCCCCCCCCCCCCTAAAGTACACCCCCTAGCACGATACATCATCTACTTTTTGAGATACAAACATTTCTTCATGCATGTTGTGCATCAAAAGAGTCAAATAAATGAAATATTATGTTAGAATCATGGTCAACCAGTAGCCTATGATGCCGTATATAAAAGGACATTTTCTATAGGGACTACGTCTGTGATGATGTACTTGTCAAATTAATGACGCACGGGAGTGATCGGAATCGCACATTTACTGTTCCAACGGCTGACACATACAACGCAAAACCAGTCAGACTAGCTATATTGTCCTTCTTTTCAAGCCCATAGCAAATAAGATAATGAAATATGTTATGTATCTTCTATATATAAAGGTGGACGTTACGATCACTTTAGCTTTTTATCACTTCAACATATTTTTATATCAGTGAAAACACCATAAATGTACAGTATATTGTTGTTGTGCTTTTTTACAGTATATAATTAGTTTAAAAAACAGTAACATTTTACAGTACAATGTAAATTTTACAGGGGTTTGTTCACAGATGTAGAATAGAAACATTAAGTTAAAAATCGGGCTAGCAATCGGAACACCTTATCTTAGTCCTGTGTGTGTGTTTTCCCGACTCTTCTTTTGTATTCGAATTCCTCAAAAAGTTCAAAACGGTGTCTCGTGTCTGCCCGGGATTACACAAACGCCTGTGAGAATTTGAGTGCATGATTAGCGCCAAACGAAATATGTCAATGTTACTTTGGAAGGAGGAAATCTAAACATTATAAGTTAAACATTTTTGGCACGTGAGGGAAAGACTCGCAAATACATATTGAAGATAAAAACGATTGTAAGTAAGTGTAAGTATTAAAAATTAATCACCAAAGGCCTGTGCCGTCTGACAGTCACTGTTTTACTCTTATAGTATCCGCGCCCCATGCAGAATTTGAGGCTTAAACTTTCAGTCGCTGCGGCACTCATCCACGGCCTTGTCACTTTATTGAGCATGACACAATATGTAACCTATGCATTTTTAACGACCGTTTGAAGGCTTTCCTTGACGGTCGTGTCTCACAGTCTCAAAGCGTTGTATCAGGGGTTGAAACTTACAGGATAAACAAAGCTCATGTCACCCGGGACGTGTAAGATACTTAACGTAAAGTAAGTCTTCGTGGTATAAACCGTATATTGGGCCCCTGTGTGATTTTTTATTTAATATAACGGCTAACGCACCGTAAAACAAGGCAAAAAGCACAGTGATTTTATACGACTTATCGCAGCAGCCGAACCTATAGCTATAAATCGCGTATGGTATAGCAGCAGTTGAGCTTAGAAGTCTAATTTCTGAAAATCCAACCATTATAACCCCCAAGAGAAATGGTATTGTCGACTGATCCTAAAACCACCAAAGATGCTTTATTCATTTAATGGTGTGTTTTTTTGTCTTTCAGTAATCTGGTACAGACTAGTCAGCGAGTGCTTCCCGCTGTGTTCTAGCCTTTTGATGACTGTTTAAAACAACCACACTCTATGGAACGCCTCAAATGGTGTAACACCAAACGGTGTTTATGATTTTAAAATGTTATATTGGACATGTTTACAATTTTTGTCATTTTCTCTTATTTAACAGTAGGCCTATCCTATATCCACAAATATTTGAAAAACATAAACTATAATATCATTACAGGATTTGGTCAGCTGATAAATGAACATGTTCTATTTCGAACAAGATGTTAAACAAAGGAATACCTTTCTTAACACATTTTTTGTGACAGTTTTGGGAACACCATTTGTTCTAAAATGCGTCTGTGAACACCGGACGTGTTCTAGAACACCTTTTGGTGTTTATAACCAGAACACGTTTTAGGCGTTCCATTTAGTTAGAATGATGCATGATATTGTATTATTTGAAGACCTTCCATGATGATGGTTGCAAACAGATATATTGGTCTATTTCGTGGTTATCGAACAAGTGAATGTCTCTACGAAAGTGTTTATATTAATTTGAATCAAATTGAGAGATGCTGTGAAACTGAAGAGAGCACTCTTTTTTCTCTTGCTCTCCGATTAAGTTGTTGGTAAAACTGCTATCTACTGAAGATAGCAATGGTCTGAATATGTAACAATGTTTTTAGGCTTACAGTTTGAGACACCGTAACATTCATCCAGGGGCTTGTCACTCTATTTACCGTGACACAATATGTAACCTATGCATGTTTAATGACCGTTTGAAGGCTTTCCTTGGCAGTCGTGTCTCAAAGCGTTGTATCAAGGGTTGAAGCATACAGGATCAACAAAGCTCATGTCACCCGGGACGTGTAAAGATACTTAACATGACGTATATATCTTCGTGGTAAATGGCCCCCTGTGTGAATTTATTTTAACTCACTACAAAACATGACAAGAGCAAAAGGTTTAATACGAATCATTGCAGCAGCAGCCGACCCTAGCTATAAATCGCGTATATGTAGCGTATTACATACAGTTGAGCTGAGAAGTCTATTTCTTGCAAATCCAACCATTATAACTCCCAGGGGACATGGTATTGACGACTGATTCTAAAACCACCAAAGATTCTTTAGTCATTTAATAGTATTTTTGTCTTAAGCAATCGAGCATAGACTGGTCGGCGAGTGCTACCCGCTGTGTTCTTGGCGTTCAAACGTCTGTTTGATAGCAACATTGATATTGTATTATTTTAAGGCCTCCGTGTTGATGGTTCGCACAATAAGATACATGTTGTGGTTGTGTAAATATTGTAGAGCAATTGGACGTCTACGGAAGCTAGCTTTTATATTGAATCCAATCGAAAAGTTGCTATGCTATTGCTATCTACTGACAAATTTGTTTAAAATACTATCCTCCGATTTCTGTGTTGTTAGGCCTATATCTATTGAAAATTAATAATTGTCGACATGCCTTGGGGTATATACATTTTTAAAATGTTCCTTTACATACTTTGAATTGCATTTTGCATGTAAACATGAACAGTAGTTGTGGTTTGCTATCTACTGAATATAGCAATACTCTGATTACTGATGTTATACTTGCTTTAAGTTGCAGTTTGCTATCTACTGAAGATAGCAATACTCTGATTACTGATGTTGTACTTGCTTTAGGTTGCAGTTTGCTATCTACTGAAGATAGCAATACTCTGATTGCTGATTTTAGACTTGCTTTGAGTTGTATTATGCTATCTACTGAAGATAGCAATACTCTGATTACTGATTATAGACTTGCTTTGAGTTGCATTTTGCTATCTATATACTGAAAATAGCAATACTCTGATTACTGAGCACATGAAAAGCTACATACTTGTCAATTTTTATGCTCTTCACCCAAATTAAACAATTTAATTGTATTGGTGCACCTATAGGCAGGACTATGATGATGTTAGACTTGTTTCTAATTGCATTTTGCTATCTAATGAAGATAGCAATACTCTAATTGCTGATTTTAGACTTGCTTTGAGTTGTATTATGCTATCTACTGAAGATAGCAATACTCTGATAACTGATTATCGACTTGCTTTGAGTTGCATTTTGCTATCTACTGACGATAGCAATACTCTATGATAACTGATTTTAGATTTGCTTTGAGTTGTATTTTGCAATCTACTGACGATAGCAATACTCTGATTTCTGATTATCGACTTGTTTTGACTCAAAGCATTTGAGTTGCATTTTGCTGTCTACTGACGATGCAATACTTTGATTTCTGATTATCGACTTAATTGTTTTGACTCAAATTATTGAGTTGCATTTTGCTATCTACTGAAGATAGCGATACTCTGATTACTGAAGAGTATAGACTTACTTTGAGTTGCAGCTAGCTGTCTACTTAACATACCCGTTGATTTTTATCTCGTTAAGCATGTTAAGTGTGGTTCGTTTTGAAATATGTCGTCTGAAGGTTAAAGCATTCTGCAGATGCCAATTAAAGGTAGATGACCCGATCACATTTTCGTCACACAGAATTATTTCAAACATACGGAGATTTTCATATCATATGAAAGCTCGTATTTTTCTCATCATCATACTGAAATTTGACGGCCTAATTCGGTATAATGACAGAGAAATCGACGAAATAGCGTTGAATTACCGCGAATGGTGGTTACCACCGATATAGTTTGTGTACTACTCAATGGGTACAGTTCACAGCATCTTGTGCGTCTAAAATAAGAACCATAATAGCTATGCATCTCAAATTTTGGGACATGACGTTTTTAAGGATGACCTTTCATGTAGAATAGAAAACTTCAAGTTGAAAATCGGAACATCTACAGGGTGTCCCAAAAGTCTATGCACGTTTTTGAAGAGTCATATCTCATAAAATATAAATCATATGGTATAAATGTAACCATATTTTGGTAGACGAGATTTGGGAAATTATTTTGATACCAAAAACAACCCTATTGGTGAATCCACAACATTATAAAACTGGTTGAAAGTTTTTAGCCATGTGAGACCCACCCATACCAAATACCACACATTGTTGCTAAAAACAGGTGCGCATAAATTAACGGTACGAAAGCAACGTTGCGCATTAGTCACAGTTCACTGCTTACCTTGCAACATTAATGTTATTACCAAACTCGGTCCCTCACAACATAAATAGGCGTAGTAGACAACATTGCACAGCAAAAGTCTTCATTCAAGATGGTTTACAGCATAGATAAGCGAATACAAGTTTTATGATTCTACGCTGAACCAAATTCAGTTCAACTTACTCAACAAAAGTTCAGAAAACATTTTAAAGTGAAACGCGCACCAGGAAGAATATCCATTCTTAAGTTGATGAACACAGGAACTGTGCATGATTGTCTCGATGTGGTAGAAAAAAAGACTGGAAGATCAACAAGTCACATTGATATCATAAGACATGCAGTAGCCAAAAGTCCAAAGAGATCTATTCGCTGTGTGATGTGTGTGTTCACTTTTCTGTTACGTTATTCAATTTTTAGGTCTGTTTTTTTTGCATTAGCACACGTCTCTGTATAAATGGAAAACATTTAAACTAGATTTCACTATAGAAACGAAAACTATGTGTAATATAGTTTGTTATTATGATGGGATCACTGTAATGTAAAATTTTAAATATTACAATTGACGGATCACTTTCCGTGTAACCAACTCTACCCGTCTTTTTGTTAATCTCAATAGGTATTGATTTATGAACTTTATTCCTCCGAAGTATAAAATTACATCTTTGCAGTAATACATATTTTACATCTAGGGTGGCATTACAAGCCGATGTTACTCCAATGTTTGGTATCAAAATTATTTCCCACATCTCCTCTTTCTAAATATATATTCATATATTCAATACGACTTATATTTTGTGACATACAAAGCTTCAAAGTCGTGCATAGACTTTTGGGACACCCTGTACCTTTAAGGGGGCTGTGCACCTTCGGTATAGCCTCCGTAAAACTGCCGTAACTTCTTTATTATTCATTTAATCTATATAAAAGTATACATTTTTTGGCAGGAAAGGGTTCAATGAATCCAACCATGATCCTGAAATTGACCATTTTGGAAAAAAATATAAAAAACACGTTTTTTGACCCATTTTAGTTTCTGCAAAGATAACTCAAAATATATTTTGTCAAATTTTGTCGTACTATAGTTTTATTATATTCCTCATACAATTCCCTAGGAATCGGGGTTTTTTCACATTTTTTGGCACTTTCTGGTCTCTTATTAAAAAAATAATAAATAATTTCATGATCATGGTTGGATTCACTGAACCCTTTCATGCAAAAAACAATGTATACTTTTATATAGATTAAATAAATAATGAAGAAGTTACGGCAGTTTTACGGAGGCTGTACCTGAAGGTGCACAGCCCCCTTCATTCACTATATAGACGTTTGGGGATTTAAGTTCCGATTTATTAGGCTTATATAGACGATTCTCTCATTGTGAAAGTGCTTTCTTTCTTTACGGAGATGAAGACGACAATGCAAGGTAACATTATTATATAAATGTTTGCCACGATGTAACCGATGGAAAAAATAATGCCGAATTTCAAAATAAATACAATTCCTTTTTCTAATTTGCTAAAACACAAATCGAATTAAAGTAATTTAGCAAATGATTTTAATAATTCCGTTTTATATTTGTCTGTGTTGCATTTGATTAAAATCATCTTTTTTAATATCAATAATCTTCCTTATGGTCAAATCTCTATATTCGTCTTGTTATTCCCACAACGTCTTAGATGTAGAAATCACAATTCCGACGAGCCATCCATTGTCAGGTCTAGACCGTACCAATTAAGATAATAATTTGATACATTGTTGCGATTTTATAAATTAATTTGCGGTGCTTTTGTCGTGTATGTAATTAACAGAGTGTGCTTAATTGAGCGTTAAGAGGTATTATATAGTCACACAAAACAAATGTGAAAATGAATAGACTTCGGGGAACTAAAATAAAACTATTGTATCATGTTGTGCATTCATACAATGTTGTTGTATTGCATTAAGATGATGTTATTCAAAAAGCTTATGACAATCTTTAAGATGACAGATTTATTTATTTCAATGTCTTTATAATTATGTCATGTTGTCACTTATTATAGAAGGTTCAAGGTCGTGAGTTTATAATCTTGGTATTTTCCTTTTTCTGATATGCCATAGTAAGGACATATAAATCAGGACATTATGGGTTTTTTACATTGCATCAAACAGTTGTCCTAAGTAGTTCTATAATTATTTCTTATGAGTTTTACAAGTATCTTATCAAAATATGAAAGAACAACATGGAATAAAACGCAATAGCACTATTTACACATTCTGAATAACAAAGCCCGGGACATAGGGGGGGGGGGGGGGGGGGGGGGGGGGGGGGGGGGGGCTGGGGTACCGCGCCATTTTGCAATATTTTGCGAAATCGATCGTGGTTATCACGTGATACGTATCGTGGAAAAATAATGTACACTGTTTTAACGAAATGCACTGTGGGATTGTGTTACCAGCCTAAAATTATAGAGGTCGCAAACTTGCTTATATTGAGCCTAGCTATAACAAGCTAAAAGTGACATCTCTAAATGTATTACCAAAGTGTGAAATTGTTGGACACACTGGTAAAATGGTTTTACAACAAGTTTTGCTATCATATTATCAAACTGAATTCAAGTTAAATTACTCTATATCGAGCAATAATATAATTGTTTACGCATTTTAATTGTTTAGACAAAGTTAAATAAATCAAGGATACATTTATGATAGATAAATAAATAAAAAGAAAACTATAAACGCATGGGCGGCATTTATAATTGATAAAAATTGACATAACAATGATGTTACATTAATATACCATCAAGTTTAAAAAATAGAAAAATAATGGGAAAATTCGAACCCGTGATTTCCGATTGCTACGACATGGCCAACCTACGCACGCCACAGAGATTTACGACTGTAATTGTGATAGTTTTATTATTTAACTATGTCCATTTATTTATAACGAACGGATTTTTATTGTGCCATTTTTGCCAAATGTGTGTGTAGCTCTCGCACAAAATGTGTTTGTAATTTGATTATAATTCTTATTTTTAAAAGAACGGTAATTTTTTTTGACATTTTCGAGAAAAAAATGGCGTAACCCTGATACGGTAAACGCCAGCAGTGTGGTGTCCGCGTGGGCAAGCATACAGATGATGCTAAGCAAATCCAGCATATAAAACAAAAAGTGCTCCTAATGGGACTCGAACCCACAACCTCTCGCTCCTCAAGCGACTATCTTTCCACTAGACTAACCGTGCTAATTGAAAGAAATTAACGCAAATAATTTATTTATATAATGGGTCATGGGTTAATGCACTGTGTTAAATTCTACAATCCCGGCCGCCACTCTGTTCAAAGGCACAAAAAAGTTGACTTGTTTTATGCTTTTTTTGCAATCCTGAGGTGTGCAGTTCGATTTTCTTTCTCGAATTGTTTAGAAAACCATCCATTTTAGAACATCTGAAATTTAAAATGAACTGCACACCCTGGAAAGTATGATGCCAAGGGCATATTTTTTGCACGTAAATCCAATACAAGAGTTCTGAAAATCGACAAAAATATGACGTCATAACCATTGCTTCGGGACAAAATGGCGCGGTACCCCAAACCCCCTACCCGGGACACAGCTCTACTACCCCCATAGCATATCATTTCTGTTTAGCTAAATTAAACACGTATTTCAGTGAGCTCATCGAGTAAACTGGCAAATGAACGTCCGAAATACATTGACAATTGACAACATTCAGATAACAGGTGGCCATGATGATGGTGGTACTGCGTAGGCCCTTAGCGTCATCAAAACCACCTGTTAACGGAATGTTGAGGTACAGGCACGGGACAACGATATTTCTAACCGTTGAAAAAAGATGAGTTCTACTAACCAACATTCGAAAAATGACCTTGATACATTTACCCGTAGCCCCCAATACTACACCTGTTGGCGGAAGTGGGGTACAGGCATGGACGACATTCTAATGAATATCAGAAACTTAGACGTTTTTGGTAGTCCCTTTGATATAGAGCCATAGCAAAACCTGTATTGCTGGAATGTTGCTACATGAGGCATTGTCGCGGCAGGGCGACCGCTTTGGAAATAATCTCCTATTCTACATGCAGAAATGAGGCATTGTCGCGGGGCGACCGGTTTTGAAAAGAATCGCCCATTCGCCGATCGGGAAACAATCAACCAGTGTTTACGGATGTAGCATAACGCCACCTGTTAGAAGGAATGCTGGAACCAGCTGGTCCAAAACAATTGAATAGAATTGATAACATGTGCATAAGTCGGGACAGAACAATTATTTACAATTATCATATTAAAGTATGTGTGTGTAGGTCTATTATATAATATGTGAAAACGTGGGCGTGTACATGGTGTATAAGGCCTCTAACATGCTATAGCCATTTTAAAGCGGTACCCGGACTGGAGAAAACCTGGGGAAGATTATACCGTTTTCCCTCTCGGATGTCTTTAACGGTGGTCTTCATTTGGAGTTGTCCCCCTTTTGCCATGATTACCATTAACAGATTAAGATATTATACAAAAGCCAAGCGAACCCTTGAGTATATAAACTATTCATTTGCCTTGTATTCATTGTTTTTTCTCTATATATCTGTGGAATGGATTTGTGATAGTTGTATTTCCGTTTTATTGACAATCTAATGACGAAGTCCACATATTTGTATGTTCATCTGTTTATTAATTGAGGGATTCTCTAATAGATAAGGTTTAGTTACCTTTGAAGAAAATAAAAAAACATCCTTCAACATTTGTTTAATTTCTTTTAGTAAAGGAGGAACATTTACATGTATTTAAATAGTTTGGCTAACTAACTAGCTAACCAAATAGTTCGGCTAACTAACTAACTAACTAACTAACTAACTAACTAACTTACTAACTAACTAACTAACTAACTAACTTTATAACTTACTAACTTACTAACTAACTTACTAAATATAATAAATAAATATCCATTGAGGCATACGAATAAGCGCCCTTGAATTTGTTTCCTTGAAACATCTCTGAATCATGATTACTGAGAGCAAATCTTAACACGTTTGATTTAATTGGCGTAGTGTGAAAATGCGAAAGGTCTCCCCTTTTAACCTCAAAACCAATCATGATGTTATCGTATGCACTTGATAGTTTGTTCCCGAAAGAGCTAAACGGTTTTGCATGTCACAACTTGACATAACTTCCTATGTAAAAGAAATACGTAAAGTAATATCAACACATTTGATACACAACAAATCACCATTTCTCACCTTCTAAACCCAAAAGAAATGATTCGGTTATGATTTTACTTGTACAGTATATCCAATTTGTTTGATCCCGAATAAAACAAATGAAGGGCTTTTGCATGTCACAACTCGATCCATTAATCCAGAAAACAAAATGTAAAATGTTAATTGTTCTTTATATTTTACATTTGATATTCATGGTAGTTGCTCGACTTATATTATGATGTGTATTGATAATTTTATGATAATTATTCTTTTTTAATGTATTTTTATCTTTTGGATGGGGCCTTTTGCTTGTAAAGCGCCCAGGGACCAATGTTTTGGGCGCTATATAAATACATTATTATTATTATTATTATTATTATTATTAAAATCAATTTGATAACACAGGTGTGCCTTGTAAAACAACTGCTTTTAAAATAAATTGTTCGCTAATTCACGTCTTTTAACCTCGATCCCGAAATTAAAATAAATAAATATGTTAAGGAATTGCATGTTACAACTCGAATTTACTCACCAACTATAAAACATGTTTAAAAATAAATTCAATTTTACAAACAAAAAGTGTGCTTTTTAAAATAACTACTTACAAAAAAAGTTTACGCCTCATTTGGACAAACACTCTCTTGATTCCGGAAGAATTGATGCGGTAATGGCAATTATATAGTGTTTTATAGCATTTGCGAAAAAGACGACACATTCTCAGGCGTCAAGAGTGTGAGGAAACAGGGAGAAGCGACGGGTTATACATACATGTCACAACTCGATTCCTCTATAGTAAACATTACCACTTGAAGGAGAAAACTGAACTGTTGTATACGGTTCATTAAGTAAAATACTTTACAATTAGGACGGATTGATGTAATGGTTAAAACTCGTCGACTAAATAACTGTTTCATTATAGAAATCAAATGGAATTAGGTGATATATACAAGTCGCAACTTGACCTTCTTATAAGAGACAGGGAAGTACACAGCAGTGCAACTTACTGTTCCCTCAAAGTAATATACATCTACCAGCAGTATACGGTTGTGAACTAGCGTGAACAAAATCACTATATTTGTTTAAACAAGACTTTGCCTATTCCACGCGGCAGGCGTCTGCAGACGACAATACAAAATTGCTCGATATGTTTCAAAAATATCAACATTTATTAAATTTCATTACCATATTTGGAATCAACATGAGAAATGCATTGAATTAAGTACACACACGCCTAGTATTGGATCATGAGATAAGACTAAAAGCTGGGAATGTGTCTGAAAAATCTGTTTTGTATATGGTAAAACTATATAGCCGCGCTGAAAGTGTTAAATTCATATATTAAATAAAGGCATTAGTTAAAGGTAGATGACCCGATCACATTTTCGTAACACCGAATTATTTCAAACATACGGAGATTTTCATATCATATGAAAGCTCGTATTTTTCTCATCATCATACTGAAATTTGACGGCCTAAATCGGTATAATTACGGAGAAATCGATGAAATAACGTCGAATTACCGCGAATGGTGGTAACCACCGATATAGTTTGTGTACTACTCAATGGGTACAGTGCACAGCATCTTGGGCGTCTAAAATAAGAACCATTAGAGCTATGCAACTCAAACTTTGGAACACGAATTTTTTAAGGATGACCTTTCATGTAGAATAGAAAACTTCAAGTTGAAAATCGGAACATCTACCTTTAAAAGCTAGTTGATATTTTATATTTCTTGCATTACAACTCCAATACATTATGTGTTGACCAATTCGTATAAATCCAATTTTGTAGAGGTTCATTTTTTGTCCCGATAACTGCGTCCTTCATGGTTTTACAGAACGTGGATTGACTTCATTTCTAGAAAAAGTGTTTTTTGTTTTGCTTAGAACTGAAAATATCATGAAACGCTTGACACAACGTATTCCTACTGTGTTCTTTACACTTACACTTCAAACAACTTGTGTTAGAGAAACACTTGATAAATGTGTTTATGTTCAAAAGTAAATGAATCAATGAATGAATCAATAATCAATCAATCAATCAATAATCAATCAATCAATCAATCAATCAATCAATCAATCAATCAATCAATCAATCAATCAATCAATCAATCAATCAATCAATCAATCAATCAATCAATCAATCAATCAATCAATCAATCAATCAATCAATCAATCAATCAATCAATCAATCAATCAATCAATCAATCAATCAATCAATCAATCAATCAATCAATCAATCAATCAATCAATCAATCAAATTCTGATGTTTCAATCAGTGAATATCTTCACAAATCCATGTTCTCAATGGGGGTAAAAAATACAATATTTTGTTATAAAACTCATGAATGTTTAAGACTAAAGGTCAAAGTCGTGAACAGTTAGCTCTAAGTTATCCTTAGACACATGTACATTCTAAAACTATAGTATTTATTAGATATTGCAAACTTCGTGATACCCTTTCACAATATCATTGGCATTCGGAAAGACCTTGTCTTGTGTATAGGCCCTATATTTTATGAAATGCATGTCACAACTCGATTTCATTTGAATTTAACAAACATTGTTGCTTTTCCATTAACAGAAACGTCTTAAAGATGTTGACTACAGAGCGTATACACACATGCTTCATCATCTTCCTATACACAATTTTACAATTTTAGAGAGTATAGTTAATGGGTTCAAGTGTAACAATGCCGAGACGCAACTCACTAATTTACACTATAACGCCCGTTTCTCTGGTGGTGATTAGCGCGCGCTTTCCACTGGTGACTTCTCGGACTGGGTGCCGCACTCAGGTATTTTACGCCTGGTCGAGCTAATGAGCATTGTATATCTAAGAAATGCATAGAAAAAAAGACGTTGTTAGGAGCGTCTTATACAAGTGGAAGTTGTTATGATTTTAAGTGTTCTTTTCTTCTCATCATTGAAATATAATTCTGCCCTAGATCATGATTGACAGATTGTATTGTAAGACAATATAAGACTAACGTACGTATCAAAAGAATTAAGTGATTGTATGTCAAAGTTTACAGCGTTGGTTTAATAGAAAAAACCAAAAACTTTTGTTTGTGCAAGTCTTATTTCAACGTCAAGTTTCAACTTGCATGTAATATAACTTCATGCATTTAAATCAGATAAGCCCATGTTGTCAATATGCAAGTGTTTATGTTAACATACCATGTGCATCAGAAGAAAGATGTATTGACGGATTTTCAATGTCCAAATGTATCCCCTTTTGATTAAAGTATTAACTAATCGAATTTGTGTAGGCTATGTTTTAACAAACCTTTCGGAATTTAAGAATTTAAGATTTACCATGTATGGCTTATTAATATTATAGGCATATACGAGTATGCCCATGTTGTGTTCGATAGGACAAATTGCTATCTACGGAAGATAGCAATTGTGTACACAATTAACGGTATAAAAAGGGATGAAGGGTTATTCTATTTGATACCCATACTCCCCGTAGCTATAGGAAGACAGTGAGTGTGAATTTGAAATAAGTGTTATCTGCATGGGTGACTCCATTTGAAATCTACACTCCCTGTGTGGAAGATTAGGTCATGTCTTCCGTTATACGTACGTGTTGGTGTATGGATTTCAAATTGAATCGCCAAATGTAGAGCCTACTTGCTTGAGTGTAAATCTAATTGCATAGATATGGATGTAAATTATTTTGCTCATGAAGAATTACGCACTTACAACTTTCCTCGTGGATATTAGTTTACCATAATTATACAAAACAGATTTTTCAGAACCCTTTCCTAACTTTTAAAGTCTTATCTCGTGAATTACTGAACCAATTTTAGGCATGTTTGTACTTGTATTTCTCATGGTGATTCCGAATATGATAATGAAATTAAATAATTTTGACATCTTTGAAACATTTTGTGAAACTTTGGAATGTCGTCTGCATGCAGACACCTGCCGCGTGAAAAGAGTTAACTTCGCAGATTTGTATTTTGCTAATGCATTTACATATAGTTTTCGGATTTGCAACGAGAGCCGCTCCAATTTCGCTTGATATCAATTCATGATAAAGCTATCAAAATACACTCTCTTAATAATCACAGTAACGATTGATACCTCTTCAGGGCAAAGGTCAATGTAAAACACTCTAAGAGGATCCTCTATTGTGTACGTAACAATTCGGTGCAACTGAATATCTTTGCTTTTCTCCGGGTATCAATTTGAGCTGTTTTTGTGCGACGACTCGGCAGAGCTCTGATAGCTTCTGCGTTGCAATGGGGTATTGTCTATCCACCGGTGGAACCTGTAGCTGATGAGACGAGACGGAAATACCACGTCCTAAAACGTTGCACCCGGGGGCTATCATGCAATCACACAGAGCCATCATCATCCTCATCATCATAGCTAGCGATAGACAGACAGGTCGCGCTTTTCAAGTGTTAAGTGGGATGTCGTGTTCATCTTTTAATCTCAAATCAAAAAGCCCTTAAGGTTGATTGGTTTTGGTAGGTTTGTCTGATACGGGTGTCCCAAAAGTAGTCACTGAAACGCGGAGATGTTGATACTACACTTGTTGGATTTCATTCCAACAGGCCATATCTGTAAAGTAATACCTGATAGGATATGGGCTATGCCCTGGGATGAGCTATTTGATAGCGATTAGCTTTAATAATGATTGCTAACACCGACGATATGACGGACCAAGTGCTATGGAGTAGCAGAATATGAAAGAAAACCGATCTTGACAGTACTGTTGCTATCTTCTGTAGATAGCAAATATATGCAAAAATGTAGATAGCATAAATCATGTGTGCATTTACGATATGAAAAAATAAATTATGTATAAAAGCAGATTCTTTCGCGTTATATTATAGCCTACTATCTTTATAGCTTTTACATTTCCATGTATACGCACATATTAGCAAGGCAGGCTTTGCGTTTGTAGTCATCGTGTTGGCTATAAGATATTGCGATTGAACTGCATTAACCGAGTTGGTGGAATTGTTTCCATACACCGCGAAGGGCGCGGAAATAAAACTTCACTGAGTTCATATGCGATGAAATTCAACAAATTATACTACTTGCATATTTATCAAACACTAACACATCTTTTACTGTCAATGTTGGAAAATACGATAGTCATGTCCCCAGATTGTTAATGGAGGCCATCCACGTGTCGGCCATATTTGCGGGAACTTAACTCTGTTTCAAAAATTAAAAAGACCAACACCACAGTTAATATCTAAATACCGATGTGACCAACAGTTGCTATCTTCTGTAGATAGCAAAGGCTTATGATATCATGTGCATTTACGATATGAAAATTCAATTCGGTATAAAAGCAGATTCTTTCGCGTTATATTATACAATCTGTGTAGCCTTGATGAAACTCGTTCAAAATAACCCGCCAAATTTATAGCTCATTCTTTGAACAGTACATTTGTATTTGAAGGTCGTGCATTGAATTGATCTGACCAATGACTACATACGGGAACGAGAACCTTTTGTGACAGTTTTGACAAAAAAGGGGTAGGCCTATCTCACAAGGAAATATATTACCAATGGATGCAACCATGACACCCGGGGTCATCCCCTAATCCCATGTAGTCTTAAACCCACCGTATCCTATGGTGCATCCCGCCTGTGGTGATTTAAGAGTGTTTCAGGGATTCGGTGTCGAAAATGGCCAAGATTGCGAGCAATTACATTTATTGCAGAGGGCAATTGAGTGTAGGATTCCTATGAGACTGTACGTCCATCTAGTAGATTGCAAATAGAAACGAACAATACAAATAGCCGGGGGAATGCACAGATTTGGAAAGTGCCCGAAGATATTTCAAAAGAACCTTTAATCAGTGTGAAACACCTTGTCATTAATTATTATAGTTGAACATCACCAAACCCACAAAAAAGGCTTTACAACACGTGTCAAGTGGCTTTAGTTAAGCCCAAAAAAATCAAATAGTTTCTCGTCCTAACTTTTGAATAAAAGGAGGATGAGGGCACTTTTTTTGTAGTAAACAATGCAAAATCACCATTACCGGCGTAATGTATTGCATGATTGATTGCGTAACTTGAACATGTTGAAGAGGACGAGGCTTTTGTAAACTCTTTTTATGTCATGGCTCTAGGGGGTTGGTTAACACAAACCCTGATTTAAAATGCTCATTGGACTAAAGTAAATCTATTACCAAGATATCAGCTTTTTAAATATTTTAACAAAAAAGTTATGGAAAGAATTAAGAAGAAGAAAAAATTGTAGAATTTCTGAAACATGATGCGCGAGGGGACGAGAATCTGCTTGATTTTTTTACTTGGCCTTATTTGTACGCTATTTGTACGCTATCTACTGAAGATAGCAAAAGTATAGGTCTACATATCTAGGGATAATTTATATCATGCCTTTTTCAATATACCATACTATCTAAGATGGCAAAAGTCACACACTAAGCTGATTTTATATTATTCACTTTTTGATATAACTTTTTTCACTGTACTATCTACTGAAGGTAATATAAGAATAGTCAAGTCTGATTGTGTGTACTTGTAACAGCGTGCGTGTCAATGGTGCGTGTAGCTGTGCGTACGCTTGGATTACTTTTTCTAGCGGAGAGATAAAAACCAACTATTTCTCGCCAATTTTGAATTGATTAAACTACAGTGCTCGCTCACTAAGTGTAATCCTGCGATCCCACACCCTGGTTTTATCTAGAGTGGTTTGATAGTTAGCTTAACTAACTAACTATAAATGGATAAAATGTATTGCACAATACATTATTCCAAATTGTCAATACGTCGATCCTTACGGCTTTGAGTCTAGCTGTTATATATTCCGAACCTAAGTATGGGATAGCAAAATGCAAAATGCCGCGGGCAGCTTTCAAACAAAAAGTCATACATTGTTGACAAATTAGATGCTTCAAATTGTTAATTCGTATAAGGCTTTTCCATTTAATATACACGTCAAGAACATCTGTGTGAGTCAATTACCACGACATGTTTTCTATAAATATTGCCATAGCACTATTCAAAATATTGCGGAGAACTACTTTTTATATTTTAGTTATTTTTGTCTGAGTCTGTATATTATTTATAATGTAAAAAATGAAAAATGCACTTGTCAATCACCTAAGATTTAGAGAAAGTGATTGTTCTTGACTAGCGATAAAATTGTTAGACTTATCTAATCGTAACAATGGCAATGGCAAAAAGAGAATAATTGTGGTCATTCCCACTTACTGACCACAATAAAAGAAACACAAAGTTTCATTTTTTATCTTTGGACACGGTATATTCACTCAATTGGAGTTTTTTTGCGGTCAGTGTACATACATGGTGGACTTTTTTGTTCGGCCTACGCTTGTATACAGTCAATTAACAATTTCGGGGTTTTATTTGAATGTCAACACTATAGATTAATAGAAATTGACACAGTTATAAATTTGTTAACTCCAGTGGGAATTTAATTTGGAGTAATTCTGTTCTCTTCACAGAGGCATTCATAGTGCGTGATTTTTAAGAACGACGCATACTACCGATGTTGGTGTGTAGGGTATAACATAATTATGCCTTTAATTTAATATGGTAAATATACACGCTTAGGGTAGGTTTATAATTATAGGGTATGCAAATAAAATATTCTTACACATTGATGGCTTTGTAAAATGTTAATCATTATTATTCTGACCCATTTCAGTGCAACTGGTAGATAAAGCAAGCCTAATAATTTAAGCATTGGTTTTGCTATCTCAGAAACCGTCAATAATCTAGTAAATATGAAAACATACAATATGACAGAGGGGACACGTGTTTCAATCTTTTTTAACCAATCAGATGATATAGTCATCACGTGACTCAAACTTTTAACCAATAAGATGATAGAACGTCGCTATTATGACCTTCATAATACAAACACATACGATAATGTTTTAATGTGAAACGAAAACTTTGCCTATCCGGGTGGTTCAAAAAGAAGTTGACCCAAGTTCAAGGTAACTTTTCAACCACATTTATAATTCCAAAAAAAGGTTCTTCACTGGTTAAAGAACCTTTCTTGGTTCTTTCCTGATGACCCATGGGTTCTTTGTATAGAACTAAAAAAGGTTCATAAGCCAAGAAAATGGTTCTTTGTAGTACCTTAAGTATAGTGAAGAACCTTTTTAGGAAACTAGTAAAGAACCTTTTAAGGTTCTTGAAAAAAAGTTTCTTTAGCCAAAAAATAATATGACAAGCGCAATGCTCAAGATAAACTGAGGTTTTCTAACTAAGAAATCTTAATAAACTGAGTTTTTCTAAGAACAACTTAGTTTTTCAAGTGATGAACTCACAGGAACTTAACTCTGTTTTTTCTGAAAACTCTGTTTACCGGGATAACTCTGTTTTTCAAATCTGAAAACAGTTTTTCAAGTTCAAACAGATAAGTTTTCCAGTGAAAAGCAACGTTTTTCAATGAAACTCACATTATCACTGAAAAACTTAGTTTATCAACTTGAAAAACTGTGATTTTAAAGTGGTAATTGAAAAACTGGGTTTGACGAAAAACTATGTTTTTCACGGATAAATTTAGTTTATCACTATCAGGCTAAAAAAGCATAGTTTTTCATTTAGACAAAACATCATTTTAACTTTTTTTCTTCAGAAAAACTATAAGTTTTTCCCTTGAAAAACATAGTTTATCACTTGAAAAAGTTCATGTGATCAACAAAGTTTTTCTAATGTAGCTTTATCATTGTAGCCTATATAATACCTCTATCTAGTCCTTTAGTATGACACTAATATTTTTCTCGACCTCAAATTGAAAATGTAACCGCAGTGTGAAACTATGATAGCACACCTTTAAAACAAAACCGAGAAAAAAATAAATTACCATTAAAATATGAATTTTTTTTCTCCCTCCAAATCTTTAGTTTCGCAAGCTGGTGGCTTTAACATGTGCGTCATGCAGACATGCGATGGATTATAATAATGACGCCGACTGGCCTATTGTGTTTAGAGAAACAACCCTCGCACAGATAACAATAGATCACCATGAACTTGCAATTTCTGTTTGGAAAATTAATTTCGTATATATAGAGGGAAAGGTCGAGAGACATGTTATATTTGATAATAATGCTAGTTTCTTTTGGATGCTATCAAAACAAATCGTTTTCAAAAGAAATTGGTGTTTGTTGTTGCCGTTACAAGTGCTGTGACAAAATCATATTATTACTATTATTTTGTAGAATGTTGTAGGACCTTGGTTCTGTCATATAAATGGTGTGTGTTTGGTCTCTTAAAATGAACTACCGGTATAGTCATTTGAACAAAATGTTAAAGGTGTATGTTCTTGATCACTTTTTTGGGGGCTATGATTTTTTCTCACATCATGCATCAAGATAATTTGATATCAGAAGAATCCCCATTTTGTTCTCATTATGTCTGTAAAATTTTAGAGGCCAGAAATGTTCCATTTAGAAACTATAGGCTAAAGTGTGGTTAATTACTGCCAAAGGTGGTTAACCACCCGCCAGTTTATGTACTACTCAATGGGCAAATTTCTTGTGACTTCGTGCTTTTAAAATAAGAACCATTGGAGTTATGCAACTCAAACTTTGGAATGTGACAATTTTAAGGATGACCTTTCTTGTAAAATATAAAACATCAAGTTGAAAATCGGGCCAGCAATGAGAACATCTAGCCTAGGGGAGGATGGGGCAACTGGACCGGTTAAGCATATTTCATGATATAAAAGCTTAAAGCTCGTGTAAATATTTATGGAATTGCTATGAAAATATCACCCATGTAACTGTTTACATGTAACATATAATCAATGTTAAAAAATATCCAAACAAAAGGCCAATTGCCACTAACTAAAAACTTTACTTGGCACGTTCCAGTTACCCCATCGTTGGGGCAACTGGTCCTATATGTTCCAACGGTTAGAATACACAGAAATCATTGATTAACAACACGGTAACTAAGCAGTATTTTCTTTACAAACTCATTTCCATATTATTTAACGTGTAAAAATGATACAGGTCTCATGAAACCCATGTTTTATACAGTTTTCGTGGTTAACGTGTAAAACCCAGTAATACTAATGGTGTACAAAGCAAGCGCAATTTTCGACTGCACGTTTATTAGATAAAACGGTATGAACCTAGTTAAATGGTTACATGGTTGTGATATTCAGACGCCCCATACATTTGTCTATATATACCCCTTTCTTTAATGATTTTATTTACTTCATATAATCATCATTTGTATACTTATAATAAACCATCTTGATATTTAGCCAGCTTTTCATGTTACAGTGGAAGTTAGTCAATATGACAATGATGACCCAACGGTTGATATACACAAAAAGCAGTGGATAAAATACATAAATCATGATATTTCGTCATAGCAAATACCTTTACAGACACCATTCAAAATATAATAAAGATGTAATTCATAATACCGAGGTTTTAAACCATTCTAAAGCAATTTCATGTCATATTGTAATCCTTCAATATCAGAAATAGTGGTATTAGACCCGAAATGCCCCAAAATGTACTTGAAAGAACTTGAAAGAATGTGAATTATTTCATATTCTATTCACATTTCAATACCGAGTTATGTTTTATTGACACTAACAACTCATTTTCAAAATGAATTTTACAATTTTGATTAAGTTTTTGCAGGCGGTCCAGTTGCCCCACACCCCTTCGGACCACTTACCCCAACAAATGACGTAGCACTTTATGAAACGTTATTAAAACACGCCTGTGACGTAATACATTTTACGCCAAAATGTTTTAAAACATACCACCATTTGTCATAATAATCAATAACTCCAATACATTTCAGAAAAAAGGGAAAACTGCATTTTTGTTTTTAGCCATTACACAGATTTCTGTAGCCAGTGAGTATCTTTGAATTCGCAAATATTACGGCGTTCGGGTCCTACAAGTAGACAAGTGTCTTTAGATAAATAAGAAATGGTGTACTTTGATTTTTGCAAATTCATGAACTAATAACTCTACCAAATGAATACCCGTGATAATGATTTAAGTTGAAGCATTCTTTAAATGATAATATTGATCGGAAATCCAAACCACCAATGTCCCAAATTAGCAATATGCGCCATTTTATGGTCATTTCAACTACAACCTATGGTTTTAATCATATTTCGGAAAGTCCCTAAGCACACTACAATATAGCACCCATCAAATGCAATATGCACCTAGTATCTTAAGACGACTGTACTGCATGTATATATTTATTGTTGCATATCTGTCAATCACATAAAGTACATTAAACATGATCTAAACCCATCTTCATATATCGCCCATACTATCTGTGAATTTTCAATAAGTCACTCAAGGAGTTAGCTTCAAAGATATGGAGAAAGATCACATGTGTAAATATCCTAAAGTTCCAAATGTTTTGGATTGTAGAAGGTAAAGATATATGTCAAGCAGGCCCGTCAGATGGGGGGGGGGGGGGCGACGGTTGCGATCGCCCCCCTTTGATTTTTTTTTTTTTTTTAAGGTAAAAATTGCGTTTTTCTTAGTTTCAAATATCAATGATAGTAAAACTACTCATAAAACATTGACTACAGTGCTTTTTGGACTGCGAAATTTTGTGTCCGTGCGAAAAATTTTGACGTGCGAATTTTTTTGACTTCTCAATGTTGGACAATATTTTAGTATAGCATCTGTATCATTGTTGCTCTTTAAGAAGTGTGACACGGTATTTGACTCAAACCCCTCCCTCCCCATAATCTCATTGGCCCAAAATGGTGGCGTTTATTCTGAACTGACCTGTAATGTATCCTAAATGAACAATTGAAACGTATAATGTCTGTATATACAAATGATGGGTAGGTACAGACGACGCTGTCCGCGTCTCGGACGACCCAATATGGCAACGGGAGTGCACCATTTTGAAATATCATCCATTTAAAGAAAATAATGCTAACAATGCTAGCTTTCGAAGATAGCAATTTGCAGTAATTAGTAAAAACCACTTTTCGATTGAAATAATACTGCTGAACATAGCATATACCATTAGTTATGTTAAAATAACCCCTTCTTAAACCTTCAAACAACTGGTGTTGTTCAAACACTCTGCTTGTTATAATCATTTTTAAATGACATTTTTGCTTCTGTACGTACCGGGATGAGAGACACGCTATATACTGAAGATAACAGCGCACGGGAATATAGCTTAGCACTCTTTCCGATGAGAGAAATGTCATCTATACTTTAACAATAACAATCATGCAGTAATAGCTATAAACACATTTTCGGATTATAGAAATGCTATCACTGAAGATAACTTTCCCATACATGTAGCTGAACACATTTACTGAAGATATATTAACTCCCCATCATTCCCCATCGCCATAGCTATAGATACATCCCTTCCAATTACATAAATTAGATATAATAATTTCAGTTAAACATAACTTTCGATTTGGAGACAATGCTATCATACCTATATTGAAGATAGCGATACATATCAGCCATTTCGTTAAAAAAGCATTCTCCAAATGGAGAAATTCTTTATAATACTAAAGATGAAAATCGGCTGTCACGCTCGACACACTTTCCAATTGAAGAAATAATATATTCAAAGAAAGATTCACAGTAGACAAAGATGCAATGTAAAGAATGAAATGTAAAGGTAGAAATCCTAATTTATACAGCTGAACACTGTCCAATTAAAGGACTACACTGTAAAAATGGTGTCTTACAGAACCATGTAAGACACGTCTTGACAATAGACATGTTTTCAACAATAGATAACAAAGAAAACAAAAACAAGTGTCTTGCCTGAAGACACATTGTAAGACATGAAGACATAAGACATGAAGACACAAGTCATGTCTCTATGGAAGTCATGTCTTGACAGAAGACACATTTGTAAGACGCGTCTCATGTAGCAGGGAGGGAGACGCGTAAGTTTAGAGACATGTGTCTAACCAGCAGACATGTCTTCTTGCGAGATGTCTTGTATAAATACATGACTTGTGTCTTATTGAAGACATCTCTTAACCGACTTAATTGAGTCATGTCTTACAAAGTGTCTTCAGGCAAGACTCTTGTTTTTGTTTTCTTTGTTATCTATTGTTGAAGACATGTCTTACATGGTTCTGTTAGACACCATTTTTACAGTGTACTCATCCTATGTTTGGCTAAAAACAAACAGTCCGATTGGAGAAAATGCTATCTACTGAAGATAGCAAACCGCATTCATTATATTATAATATCGAAGCTAAATACTCCAATTCGAGCCCGTTTTCTACCCTCAAGGAAACGTGGTAAGTGCTAAACCTGCAGGATGCAGAGTGTCGCAAGTGTTGATATAAAGTGCGTGCCGTGGATTAGAACCCCATTTTAGGGAATTACCCTTCATATTTAATATCGTAATAATACATGTACGCCGTAATCCTTTGATAGGTTCCACTGATCTATTATGTACGCGGTTAATCCTCATTCAATATACATGACATGTTTTATACAAGCGTGATATGGGGGATTTGTTTGGAGGGAAATACTTTCAATTAAAGGAACATTGTGTGATTTCGAAACAAGAATTACATGTATTAGACCGTTTAACATTCTTTGTAAAAAATAGTTTTTAAATGCGTGAAGTTGTATTATACGTATAAAGAATATAGCCTTATATTTATCTTATTCAACCGTCATAAGTTAAATATTATATATTGCGACACCTTTATCCAAATATTCACTTTTTTTTATTAATTTATGATACGTAAACATTTACTTGTGGTGAGTTGATAGATAATATGGAAACAGAAGTGGGTGTCATTGAAAGAATTTATTAATATAAGAAGGGTTTAAGGATGAACATTTTTTTATTTATTTATTTTAAATTTATTCTATTCAGCATATTATCATAGGCCTTTATCATAAACAAAATAGAATTGCACGGTTTACAAATATAAACATTTAGAATACAATAAACATAAGAGCTAATGATGTACACGACAAGGATAACGACGTATAGGAACTTATGTCCAAATGGGTCCTTCAAAGAGCCGCAAAACATTAAAACAAGGAAATATAAAACAAGATATTCATGTGATTTAACAGGTGAGTTTTAGCATCTTTTTATAAAGTGGATTTCAGTGAAATGGATTTAACATTGTCAAGAAGTCTGTTCCTGTCATTGATTGCATTGTAATAAAAAAAAGGAGGCAGAACTGGTGGTCTTAACACTTTCCACGCGGCAGGCGTCTGCAGACGACATTCCAAAATGTCACAAAATGTTTCAAAAATTTCACAATTGTTGAATTTCATTACCATATTTGGAATCACATGTAAATGCATTGAAATAAGTACAAACATGCCTAGTATTGGTTCGGGAAATCTTGAGATAGACTTTGAAAGTTGAGAAAGATTTCTGAAGAAAAAAAATCTGTTTTGCATATGGTAACATGATAGCCGCATGGAAAATGTTAAATATAAACTTCTATACATTCAAATCGTCTGGGCCTTATATACTGTATGGAAGGCACCCTTTTAATTAATCTCCAAACTTCGTGAACATTATATTTCCTCTTAAACGGTGCTTTGCTCCTTTCTGTTTTGTCATTCCAGGACATTAAAGTTATACTCTTGTGGAATATATTAGACGTTTCCGAAGATTTAAATACCGTATTGGGTAAGTAAAAAATTGTTTTAATTTGACCTATGTTAATGCAGCATCAAATTATTGGACAGGTTCATCGTTAACGTTGATTTCTAAAATGTTAATAAGGCGAACGAACACAACAAATAACCTGTTCTGCGGGCAAACGGACCTCTTGGGTAGGGTCGGTCGGTCGGTCGTTTTGTTGTTATTGTTGTTGTTGTAACATTTGAAGAAGCATAGTCCAATAAATTACTGAAATCAGTTGTTTTTTCTTGAGTTTAGATACTGTTTAAATATTGGAAAAACATTCCATCCAGGAACAACTTGGCTAACACCATCATTGGCTAACACCATCATTTTCAAAAGTTCTTGAAAAAAAACCCAGTTATGCGGTAAAATGCTAATTTTAAAAGCTACTCAAGTGGTCTTTAGCTGAGACAAACTTCTTTTTTATTAGTCAGTATTTAGCAATAAAGAACAGGAAATCTCGTATATTATTCTTGGGTGGTTATACTCTCTAAATGTAAAACGAGTGGAAAGAGTGGAAATTCACTCGAAAAGGAGTGAAGGGAGTGAAACGCAGGACAACCCGTTTTAGAGTGGAAAATTTCCACTCTAATATGAGTGTGAAAGTTAATTTTTCACTTTCAATAGAGTGGAACATTGTCATATAAGATCCCCTTTCACTCCTTTATAGTGTTTTTCTACTCAAAACGTGTTGTTCTGCGTTTAACTCATTGAAAGAGTGGAAAACCACTCTTTTACATTTAGAGAGATAGGCCTCTAGGTTTATTATCTTTGGTAGATAGCAAAGCCAAAAACAAACAGATCCCATCTTTTGATTTAGGTAGTTCAAAGCACATATTATAAATATGCATGCAGTTTGCTATCTTCAGTAGATAGCAATGCGAAGAGAAAAAAATATTCTTTTCATTCAGTGTTTTATTCCATAGAATCATCTATCTTCAGTATACCGATACGGACAGAAACTACATCATTTAATTTTTAAGTAAAGTTTTCTATCTTCAGTAGATAGCAATACGTACAGAAAACCCCGTTGTGTAATATTGGGCAAATGATAAAGTGTGCATGAAGTCCGGAGTGGTATTTTATAAAAAGCGGGATTGACTCTTGGGATTAAAATGTCCTGTTTTGAGGCTGCGAATAGTCAGTCATTGTCATCTCAATTAAAACTCAATCCAAAGGCCCTCGTTGTCCGCCCATTTTGACTTTACTACTATAGATACATCTTGTAGCCTATAGTTTCTAACACCTTACATCCTGACTGTGAAATCCCATTAGTAAGTCTATTTCAGTTAAGCTGTATTCCAAAAATATTTTCCTTTACTAATCATAAAGAAACGGACATTTTGAAGTTATTTTTCACATCGTTGAGACATTCCTTAATAATACACATTTACCTCTAAGCATAAACTTATTAAGACAGGGGAATAACTCCCATCAATTTTCGATTCAGTCATCCACGCATACAAGGGGTTAAATGAAAAGACGACGCCAACCTTACACGGTCCCTAGACATGATAGACGTTGGTATCGTTTCCCCGTGTTGGCGCTTTATGTTCCCGTCGACCGGTGCATTACCTTAGGACTTTCCACGCGGCAGGCGTATGAGACGACATTCCAAAATGTCACAAAATGAATCAAAAATGTCAACATTATTGAAGTTAATTACCATATTTGGAATCACTATGGGAAATGCATTAAACTATAAGTACAAACATGCCTAGTATTGGTTCAGTAATCCTTGAGATAGACCTTGACGTTTTCGAAAGGGTTTCTGAAAATCTGTTTTGTATATTTGGTAAAACCAATAGCCGCGTGAAAAGAGTTAGCTGTCTGTCTGCTCAATGATAACGGAGTCCGTCATTTTCCCCCTCCACTTACACACCATAACCACCATGACGACGAATCGAAGGGCTTTGGGGAGTTGGGTCGCTTTTGAATATGATCCTATCCTGGATGTAATCAAGGTATCAATAGACAAAAACACGTCCGCTTAATTTGATTACGGCAGCATTAGGAAAATGAAGACTAGTGGTTTGAGCGAGGTCATGGACTCAATCGCGGGGCGCTTTCTCTTTTTTACTCACCTTGCAGGCCATCTACTCCCTGATATAAAACCTGTTCATGTTCCCCACTTCATCTTCATCTAATCGGCTCTCGGACTGGGAATTGCTATTATTGTAAACGCGTGTAAATTACAAGCCCTCAAACCTGACAGTTGATGATTGGATTTTTCCCGTCCACGTCTATTATTAGATGTGACTGCCTGTCTCCTTTTTCCCCCTCATCATAAAACGCCATTTTGTCAACCTCGGTCTACACCCTCTCTCATACTCTTTCCCTTCTTCTTCCTATATGCATACACACTCTTAATCGGGTTCAGCCCTTCTCAACATGGAAATAAAATGGCTGGGTCTCGGAAACCCTATAATGTCTCGAAATCCTCGAGTATTCCTCAATTTCTTCCATGGGACAATATTGTCCATTTCAGGCCTTTACGTATACACTAGTGCACTTTTGAAATCCAGGAAGGGAAATTTAGTCCCTGGTTACAATTTGTTAACGCATGACATTAAGAAAATAAGTAATTGTCTTAAGTTCAAATATTAAGTTGGTGCTGGTCTGCAGAGCCCTAACCATTAACCATGCATAGAACATTTATAGGGCCTGTCATCGATTCATAGTGTCTAATTTGTAGCCTTGGTCGAGGGATGATATGATAGTGTTCCTAATTTTCAACCTAAGGTTGAATTTAATCATTCTTGATCATAAAATGTCTACACAAACTACAGAACACATCAGACGCTTCACAAAACACATTCCGACGTGTTCTTCACACGTTCAGGATGTGTCGGAAGCGTCCAAATGTAACAGATATAGAACATGTTCATGTGTTCAGATGTGTTCTGTAGATGTTTTGTGTTCAGTATAGGTGTTTTACCCATCACCATGTGTTCTGCATGTGTTCAAGGGCCATTTCTAGAACACATCAAGAACACATCTGTAACGGCCAGGAACATGTTCTAAATCTGTTACATTTTTTGAACACGTCCAGACGCGTTCTTGACGTGTTCTTTACGCGTCGATGTTTTGTGTAGTATTTGCAGTGACGTAGGCCTACCCATTTTTATCATGACATACCGAAACCCTTTTCTATAGTTTTCCTCTGATCAAATTATCGTATTTAATGTGCATTGCCGATGTATCTAATATTCTGAGGTTAAACAATCATCATCATTTGCATCACACGCACCCCTGTATAGGAGATACGGGGTTGACATGGGGATTTACCGACTTTCATCATGTTAATTCCGTATAGGATTAGGAGAATAAAATCTCGTTTTCGCATGCTTATTCAAATTCGTCAAATTTAATTTATCAAAACTGCCCTTCCTTTGTCATGGTTGTGATCATGGAGATGGGGAATAATGTTATTTTTAGCTATGCCCACACGTCATAGACAAAATTGTAGGCCTAAATATCACTGATTGTATCATCAACTTGGATTATTTTTACGTCTTTTTAAGATTTCAATTGCAGGTATGACATTTATTTAACTGTTTTGAAAAACATTTTATGGGTCGATCGGGCGGGCGTTTTGTTTTGGATTTTTTTTTTCAGAAACTTTAAAAGAATTTTACAATTTTCAAAACAGTTAAAAACAAATTCCCAAACAAATTCCAAAAAAATGTTCGAACTGTTTTGAAAAAATTCAAAAGTTTCCCCAAAATTAAAAAAACCCCGAATACCTTGGTTCCTTTGTTTTTTCTCCGTCGCCTAAAAGCTGAGATAAACTCCTCTCGCCAACATCACACCTACCGGTTTATGTGCTGTATAATCGGCAATTTCTTTTGATAAAGCATATAATTATTGTGTATAGGGATGAAATGAAGTCAGTCGAGATTCCCTTTCTAGGATTCCCGCAATACATGTCATCTTAGATCTACATCATCCATTCTGTCACTTTCCCGGATTCATGTCTGTCTTTTCTAATCGCCAATGAAGCCGAAAAACGACAACAAAAGCATCTTCTATAAATCAAATCTATATAAACCCCATTCTTCGTCTTGTCCGTCCGTGATGTCGACAAAAAACAAACCGCACAAACGTTGATTGGAGATGGCACAAAAGAATGAATTCCATGTTGTACCTTTAAAAAACGGACAATCAATGCTCATCATCAGACCACAATGGGAAGTTGAAACAACCATTGTGTCCTTGTTTTGTGACAAGATATCGACGGCCGGTTTATATAGATCGGGTTTGTTTACGGGATTGCTGTTTCGGAATCATCAATCGACCCTTTTCTATTGAGCTGGGGGATTTTAACAGGTGGATTTGGTATGACTGTGATTTTTAGGGGGAGAGAGAAGTCAAGTGGAAGATTGGTTCATCATCAAGTTCAAGGGTATGTTAGTGATTGTTGCTTGTTATATACGCTTATTTGGAGCCTGTGATTAATATGAACAGTCGGACACCTGTAGCTAGATCAAATACACTCTTAAAACCGACAGGGTAAATTTTGACTACTGAAACAAAATCGTTGTTAACTATCTTCAGCATAGACAGCAGTATACGTAAAAAATTGTTGCGTTAGATATGGGTCTACTTAATGATCTTTTCGATACGTATTAAACAATGACATAAAGTGTTTATTAGACTATTGCTGTAACCTTCAGTAGACAGCAATTTGAGTACTATTTGTGTAATATAAATGGCATCAATTGTCTAATACTATTTTGCTATCTTCAGTAGACAGCAATATGGCGTAAACAGTTTTGCGACGGTCTGCATTGATTTATTGCTAATCGTCAGTACGTCTAAACAACAAAAGTGGCATGAAGTGTTTAATATTGCTATCTTCAGTAGACAGTAGGATGGCATCATTTTTTGCGTTACCACTGTACATTGCTATCTTCACTAAAAAAACATAAATAATATATGGTGTGTTTAATAACCAATGGCATAGTTTGTTAATGGACTTCATCGAAACAGTCAAACTTATTTTACGGAATCAAATCACGATATTGTGGGTACACCAGATTTAAGCGTTCTTAGTTTCAGTTCTACATCGCATTCATCAACAGAGCCTTATATATTTCATTTCGTAATGTTGTGAAACTAGAAGTAAACGTTGATCTGTCGTCCGTATGAGCATACAGGGTGAGTCAAAAAGAAGTTGTACGGGAATGAATATTTGTTTAAAAATAGACCAAACAGATTTGACAAACCAATGAGACACGTATTCAAAGAGCAACTTATTCCGCTCATATGACAAAAGAAATCATTGAAATCGATCAATTATATCAGGAGCTATGCCTGTTTTAAAAAAGAACCCCCCTTTTTAGCTGTCCACGAAACGCTTAATTCTCTTGATATCTACCCACTCTAAGTGGGCAGCAAAATGTACACACGGTCATTCATATTCAAATAAGATTAAAGCCCGGGAGTTTCAAACACAGGTGGGAATGGTGTGCCTAAAATAAATAATCAGTGACTACAATAAGACTTTAACCTTCTCTTTTTGACGGATTCTATGATTTTGCATTATGAGGAATAAAACAATTACTTCCTGATATGATAATGATGAGTTTTAAACATTTTCTTTACTTTGTTCTGTTTTACGTATCGGTGGACAGCTAAAAAATGTGCTCTTTTAGTAAAATAGCTATAACTCTGGATAGGAATGATCGATTTCAGTCATTCTTTTTTTCAGATGATCGGAAGAATATTCTCGTCAAAATATCGCTTGAGTTTTAGGTCAGTTTTCTTTTTCTTTCTCAGGAAAATATATTCAAATCCGTACAACTTCTTTTTGACTCACCCTGTACAGTCAACAGATCATCAGCCCATCATCGCTCAGCTCACAATAATCGGGAGCCGATTCTCAATAGTTCAACGGAACTCGCTTACAGCTATTTACAGTGCAACGAGGAAATGCTACTATTATAAGTACACTTAAAACTGAAACAAATAATGATAATAGTTTTCAATAGAAATCAATACAATAATTTCGATCATTATTAATTACGTGCAATTGATAGTGATAATGGTTAGATCATCGGCCCATTATAGATAGTATAGAATTTCATCTGTCGCGGGGGAATATAATACCATTACAACAAAAGTGCCAAGCACTCTCATCGTGGTTCAAGGTCGAATGTTTGCAACCTGTTCTATGTGTTAATTGATATCATTACCAAAGGACCGGTGTATGTTCAGAGTGCATCTCTATTGTGGAAAGATTGTTGACATCGAACGACAATTTCGAAGACAGTTTACATTTTGCAAGTCAAGGAAACAGGCAAATTCGATGTGATGTATACACTGTTGAGCATGTTGAGCGTGAATGTAAAGACGTCAAGTCATGCCCTTGCGGAATAGTTGGGGAGAGTCTATTGGGCTTTCAATCATACATGAATAAATAATCTGGCTGTTTAAATGTTGCAAAACACTTTTGAGGTTCAATGTCGTTCACCAGGTGCTTATAAACAAGTATAATGGGTTTTAGCAGATGTGTAAAATCGTTGTATCAGAAATCACATTTTCATTGCAAGATATTTAAGTTTTCGGGTACAGTTCTTTAAAATGTGTTCAAGTTCATTTCGCGATCTAGAAATAAAAATTGCCATGTCTACTAATTGTTTGCATATTTAACATCATTACCTACAATGGCTTACGTAACTGATTGAAAAGCTAAGAATGTTGCATTTTTTGTCTTCAATTTCATATTGTTAACGAAAAGATTACACGCACAGGTATAAGCCATATTCATAGAACAAGCAATTGTATAATTCGGACCAATTACAATGGATTCGGATGCACTGATTAAAATCAGTTTGAAATGTTCAATTGTTGTCTTGTATATATCTCACTTGCATTCTTGTTAATGCCTTCAAATGCGCCGAAGCTGTTAATAATACTGGATCATTCTAGCATTAGTGCAAGTACAATCATCAAACATTGATGAGAAATTTACGATGTAAACATGGTAAAGTTGCAATGTTCGAAACTGATCAAATGAAAGAGTAACAAGTCATCAGCCGTTATGTTGAGCCCTGATCAGACAATAAGACATTCAAACAGTGCCCCCTGTTGTCGTGTTTGAATCGTAACAATGAAACATTGGTTAGTTGATCGAGGGTTCGAGGAAAAATCAATAAAGTTAAAATAACAACTCTCACCACTGGGAGATAATAAACAAATAAACAACAACAATAACCAAAATAAATAAAATATTAGAACAAAAAAATAAGCAAAATAAATAAAAACAAACCGTAAATAACAATTTCTACAACAATTAAAATAAAAGGTATGCATGTTCTGGAATATGATTCTTTTGCAATCGGTTTAAATCACCAACCATTTTCCATCGACCTTTCTGCCTGTATAGTATCATGACTCTTATTGCTTAGGTCTTATGGATGATGATTGCTTTTACAATTTCTAAAAGCATTCCCTGTGGTGCTGGTACACCGTGATGAGTCCGGGGCACAATGATCAATAACCATGGCAACGGCGCTTGTTTTCTCTAGAGTAAAGTTAGCAACTGAAAAAAGAAGCTTTTTACGGGTTTTTTAAATACAAGATGGGAGAACTGCTACAATGTAGGATTTCGCTATTCAGTCAGTAATGAAAGGTTCTGATTTGAAAAGACACTTATAGAAACGGGGGAGTCGAACAGAAAAGGGTTGCTTGTGACATATCTGTGAATGGCAATACGGCTGGGAGGGACTTTGATTTTTGAACAATTCTTATTCCGCTTATATAGAAGCGTGCAGTTGTTCCCGTGGATCAAGGCCTCCGCTGGGATACACAGGTAAACTATGGGCATAAAACACAAATTGTTCGTTTTTGACAATTCAGAGATTTTTTTCTCTTTCACTCTCTGCATTACATTTCTCTTACTGTTCGATACTACACGGCTGTTACCATCCCAACCTATTCTCATCGCCTATTCAATACAGTGTCTAACAATGGCCCGATGTTTCTGTGTATTTGTGTGCGATTTGTATAAAAAAAATCAAATAGAATATATCGACAAGAGGGATAAAACAGGGCGCTGTTCCGTTAGTTCCCATTGTCCTAGCGATGAAAATCTATACGTTGTTAACAATATGGTATAATGAAAAGAATTGAATACCCGTGCCTTTATCCTTGGTTTTCCCTTTGAATTATGTTGTTTTTAATATTGAAAGAAGTTCAATCTTTTCTATCTATCTCTTTTTTTTGCTAGCTATAGGCCAATACAATACCTATTTTTTCACACGTATAAGAGAGAAATAAAGGTGGTGCGCGCGTGTGGAGCCGAGCGATTCAGACTTGTTTTTGCTCGCTGTCTAGACCCCCGCAATTGGAGGCTGGGACTGGAATATAGTTTTGCGTTCTATTTCGAACCTGATCTTGTCGTAGGTGAGGTTCTTATAGAGAAAATACGAAGGATAATCTATTTATCAAAATGTGGAAAATAATGAGATTATTGAAGAAACAATGTGTCATCAAAAGGCGTTACACATGGCTTATTAGAGCGTTGCAAGATAGCAAATAAAGACTTCGTCAGACATCGGATTCCCTTGAACTATTACCAGTTGCATATCGGAAATACTATGGATATCATATATTCAACTGGCTTATCTTTGTAAACCAGTGTTATACCAACTTCACGGGGGTTTGCACACTGATCTGATGTTTGGAAAACAAATCGCTCTGGGCAATATCTGTTAGCATCCACATGATCACCCCGTCATCTTGCGTTGACTGCTTTTGGAGAGTGTATGTGTCGGCAGATGTACATTGTATGTTAAAACATCTGTCGACGGTATGAACTGGTCTGTTAGTGTTATCATGGTTCACGAAGGTAAGCCGTGATGTCCGTCCCCCTCCTCCTTATACACGTTTTACAGCCGTGGTTTATCAGCAGTACGTTGGGTCGGGATATATTATCAGATTTTATATTGCTAGCGTGTGCGTGATAACGATGCCTCGGGCTATTTTGACGTATAATTTTTGCCCGCGTGATACTGCAGGATGCTTAAGGGAGAAACGTGGTGGTTTAAAATCACGTAATGATTATTAAGCTTAATGCTTTCCACGCGGCTGGCGGCTGCAGACGACATTCCAAAATTTCACAAAATGTTTCAAAAATGTCAATATTATTAAACTTCATCACCATATTTGGAATCACCATGAGAAATTCATTATAATAAGTACAAACTTGCCTAGTATTGGTTCAGTAATTCTTGAGAAAAAAATTTGAAAGTTGGGAAAGGTTTCAGAAAAATCTGTTTTGTATATGGTAAAACTAATACCCGCATTGAAAGTGTTAATATATGCCTTCTTATACAACATCCCGATATATAATTTACTCGCCCTTACCTATAGCATCTAAATTCTAAAATATCCGTTCGAAGATACATGGGGTAAATAAATATATGTGCGAGTTGCTATCTACTGAAGATAGCACGTCTTTGAACTGAAATAATTGAGTTATTGATATCCGGTCGCCCTGCACACTATTTACATAATGTACAATCCAACAATTACAATAGAATCATAGTCAAATAAACATCTCTATAAATATGATAAACATACAGGCTGTCCCAAAATGATTAGTACCCATCGATGCCCAAAGTTCAATAATTTTTGTCATCGTCAAAATCGATGGGATTAGGTCCGTTGTTTTTACATCATCTTTGTCATACTGTACTATTTTATTAGAATTTTAGATCATGAAAATCGGATTTATCAAACTCAAGATACACTCCATTATGTAAAACATGGTGATTTCACCTTTTTAACATAGTGCTAAAAAATATTGTGTTCTATTACAGCTTGTTTGAAAGAAACTTGTGTATTCTCATAATCTCTTGTCTACTCAATATAATCTTGTGTGTCTTTCTGTTGTAACTGTTATTAGTTATGGGTGTTCAAATTATTAATAATTCTTCTCCTTAATTCAATTTAACGGGTAAAAGAAGTTTGTCACACTCGAGTGACCCCATGCATTGTTTTATTTGACAAGTGTTTAGGGACTTCTAAATGAAGTGGAATTTGGTGAATCACCAGTGGCTTAGATTTCATTTTCAAATTGGAGAATGTATCTCGTGTGGTTAAACACTAAGGGACTTTATCATTTTTAGTAAGTTTGTAGGAAATTGCATCCCCAATATGAAAAATAAGTCCAAGCCACTGCTAATTACCCACGACCACGTCTTTACCTGTTTAAATGTCCCTCAAGTTTAGCCTCAAAACTAGCTCATTATACTTATAGACACAAAGCTTGGGGTCGCTCATGCGTGACGATCCATTTTTACAACAATATGATACAACAGCAGTTTTAAATAGAAAGGAACCAAATATATTAGCAGACAAGAGATTAACAGAATGTATTAGTTTCTTTCAAACAAGCTGATTAAAAACACATTTTTTTTGCACTTTGCCAAAAAGGTGAAATCACCATGTCTTACACAATGGAGTGTAACTTCATTAAAATAAGTCCGATATTCATGATCTAAAATTCTAATGAAAGGGTACAGTATAGCAAATGTGATAGAAAGACAACGGATATAATCTCATTGATTTTGATGATGAAAAATTTTATTGAACTTTTGGCATCGATGGGTACTAATCATTTTGGGACAGCCTGTATAAAGGTGACTGTTTTGCTGGTTTCATGTATTTCACCGTTTATCATGGCGGAATGTGTGCGCCACTATAGTTGCTAAGCTACTTAAGACAGCTCGTCGTTCAACTTCACTTTAGATGTGTACGATACGATTTTCCCAGCATCCCATCCCAACTTTTAGATGTGTATCATTTTTAAAAGGTCATATATTTCTCATTGCCCTTGCAACATTCTTCCCCTGAGAGATGTAGGCCTGTCCTCCATGCATATAATGCTATCGAACATTATATATGCGAATTCTCTCAAAATATGTTATAATCGCACCTAATGTTTGCGTATTGTTCTACAGGGTGACCCAATAAAAAGTTTACCCAAAATGAAAGTGATATTTTTCCACTTCCTGTAATTTGATATCTGTGTTTTTTATTTTATTATAAAGAATGGGTAATGGAGCATCTACCCTGAACAAAATATTTATTTTGGTTGGGTGGTTTTCAAGATATGGTCCATTGAACATTACTTCAGCAAAACAGACTTGTCCATGGAGCTTCACAAACCAGGTTTGGAACCGGCAATAATTATTTATTTTGGTTGAGTGGTTTTCAAGATATGGTCTATTGAACATTGCTTTAACAAAACAGACTTGTCCTTGGAGCAAAGGCATGATTGAACACAAGTGAGACATCAACACTCAATTATTGCCGGTTCAAAACCTGGTTTGTGAAACTCCGCGTGGACAATTCTGTTTTGCTGAAGTAATGTACAATGGACCATATCTTGAAAACCACCCAACCAAAATAAATATTTTTTTCAGGGTAGATGCTCCATTACCCATTCTTTATAATAAAATAAAAAACACAGATATCAAATCACAGGAAGTGGAAAAATATCACTTTCATTTTGGGTAAACTTTTTATTGGGTCACCCTGTATGGGCAAATTGTCTTCCCCTCTATTATTGGATTAGAACTATACCAAATAAAATGTATCTCATATATTGGAGATGTACCTTCATCCAAATCAGAAAACACCAGGTGACGAAAGAATAGTCACGCGACCACATTTATTAAAGTTTTAAACACATATGGATGGGCCAGTTGCTATCTACTGAAGATAGCATACTGTACATGTAACTCCACATGTTCTTGCTTCATACAGGGTGAATAAAAAAGGGCACGGATTAAAACGTCCATTTGACCTTGATGTGTGCATTGAACCATACAATTGTTATTGTTTGTATAAAGCGTATGGTTAATCTAGTTTATCTTCTCAAAAGATAAAAGTAATCGACTGAAAAATAAGCAAACTGTGACAAGTTTTGTAAGCTGACCTCGTTTTATGCCATTCCAATGGGATGTACACACAGCAAAATTTGGTTTGCTAAAATGGCCATTATCAATCATCACACCATTTGTGAAAATGTTTCTAAAAACATTAATTGTTTAACTCTGAGATAAGCAATCACTCTTCTGATACCAAGGTGTTAAATGAAAAGATAAATCTGAATACCAGCATCACCAGTCAACCTCCAAAAAGTGGAGGCACGTGTCAGAGCTGAAGTGACATACCTAAACGCTGCAACAGGGGAATGGTTAGGCGAGCTGTTCGCAACATGTTGGACAGAGCATTAGGCATGTATTCAGTAAAATGGTGGCCATGTCGAAGGAAGTCTTCGTTAAAAACTTATATCAACAAACAGAAATAACTTATTTTCATTTTAAATTGCAAGGAAGCTAACATTTCACATTGCTTACAAAAATAAAAAGAAAGAAGAAACACTGAACTCAGACCGTATAATTTGTGAACCTGACAAATATTTTCTTTCAAAAATGTGAATGAATTTTAAGTGCAACTATCAAGAAACGAAGTGTCTTCAGGGCAACATTTTATTTGTGCAATATTTCAAGTATGTGAGGTATTTTCTTCTGAACTATTTATTTCGACAGTGTTTGAACCACTCTTGGTTCATCAGGCACAACAATGCCTTGCTTGTAAACTCTCACTCCATCATGCTATATTCATGTCTTAACTGTAAATCCAATTTTAATGGCGAAAAATGCGGTGTGCTTACAAAACTTGTCACAGTTTGCTTATTTTTCAGTGGGTTACTTTCATTTTTTGGAAGATAAATTAGATTAACTACGCTTAATACAGACAATAACAAATGGCCGTCATCAATCTATGCACATTCTTTTTTTATTCACCCTGTATGCATCAATACCACACATGACTGATTTGCAGAGAGTATGCACATATTTGGCATCTATTTTTTCTGCCATTTTACGCTTAAATTGGTCTAATACTAACTAATTTGGTATGAAAATGCGCGCTAGCGCGCAAAATTGAGCTTTTTATGCTAAAATTGTCAACATTTGGTCTAATTTATCCTAATTTAGTAAGAAAATGTTCGCACAGCGCTGAAACAATTTGCCTTTTTATGCTAAAATTGTCTATTTTTTATAATTTTAACTGAATTGCGGGCGGGCTATTATGATGAGGACGAAAATCTTAAGATTTTCGAAGCCGACTCCTTGGTTCGCTTAATCATAGGAAGATCGGGACTGCCACTCTTATTGCCTTCCCTTTTATATTTTATTCCCACGCCTATAGGGTGTTAGGTTAACCTTCTTGGACACCGGTTTTTTAATAGAAAAAACAACATAATACATGTACATAGGCCTACATAATTAACAATCCTTCAAACGTGCATCTGTCTGCAGCGCAATTTGATAGCGTTAGGTATGTGCTATTATTTGAAGGACGCCTCATAAAACAAACGCTTTCAAAACGGTAAACAAAATAATGTAACGACGTTACGCCACTCATTAACTCAATTAAGACAATGTCAACGTAGACCACACGTTATCCACACAATGCGAGTTGACATAATAAATGCACTTTCATTTGTTTGCGTGCATAAATGACCAAATTGTATTTGCATAACATTTTCATAAATCTATTGTTTGTTGAAGCGATTTATTATTACGAGACATGTTTGTCCACAGTACATGTACACGTACTTGGGCGAACTGTTTGTAGTGCAGGCTGTGATTTTTAATCGAAAACCTGTCAATATTTTAATTTGAGATTAATATCAAATTTTATAACGGCTATAACAACAAGGTTTGTATTGTTCACCATTGTGGGAAAGTGGTTGTTGGTAGGCCTTGTGAGAGTGTAAAACAATGTATAATCACACACCTTTCTTGTTGGTACATCTAAATATTAATATTGTATTCAATTGATGTTTTCATCAGCGTTGTCCTCGTTAGTGGTGGTATTGTTGTCGAAATTACTGTTGATTTTTTCGTCTTCATTATAGTGTTGTTGTTGTTGTTGTTATTGTTGTGGTTGTCGTTGTTGTTGTTGTTGTTGTTGTTGCTGTTGTTGTTGTTGTTGTTGCCGTTGTCGTAGGTCTAATGACATAGCACCAACTGTCACTATTAAAAGGACAACATGGTATGAGTGGTTTGACATGTATGCCATCTTCAGTAGATTTTTATTTTTTAATAAAGCATTATCGGTGACATTCATGACATTACTTGAATATGAGAATAGCTTGAATTACTATTGGTTGTTGTTGCTGTAATTGTTGTATGTTAGCATTGTTGGCATTGATCAGTTATTGTTCTTGGTTCGTGTTGCTGTTGTGGCCTACGCGTTATAATTGATAACAATTTTCAATATAATTCACATTCTGAATCTATAGGCCAACTCGAATTAACTAATTAATTATACTTCGTTTTTATCAACTCTGGATCAATGGTAACACTTTCCACGCGGCTAATACAAACAGATTTTTCAGAAACATCTCCCAACTTTCAAGTTCTATTTCTCAAGGATTGCAGAACCAATACTAAGTTTGTACTTATTTCAAGGCATTTCTCATGGTGATTCCAAATATTGTAATGAAATTCAATAATGTTGACATTTTTTAAACATTTTGTGAAGTTTTGGAACGTCGTCTGCATGCAGACGCCTGCCGCGTGGAAAGTGATAATAATCAGATCAAGCTGTTATATCTACCAACCTTTATGTACATCCTCGATGTACATCCTCGATCCACAATAAATCAAATGAGTTTGTATTTTGGTTTTATAATCGCTAACATGTCAAGTTCTTTGTAATAATTTAATGTACGCCAGTTTTTCCGAGTCTATATATTATTTATGATAATTACAATTGTCATTTTCGGTACGTCGTGATGCGCGCGTATAACATTTAAATGTCTTGCTATCTACTGAAGATAGCACGTGGTGGTAAATAAGACGCCAATGGGTGTTTTGAAGGAGGGGTGAACAGGCAAAGGGCATGTAATGATAATTATTAGTAGTCGATATCACTTATTATATATGGATTTTACGTGGCACTTTCAACTCAACACATTCTTCAAAAACCATCACATTCTCCCCATGAAAACTTGTTTATCAACATGATATTACAGTGGGTTAGCTTAACACTTTCCACGCGGCTATTAATTAGTTTTACCATAATACAATACATATATACAATACATGTGGATTTTTCAGAAACCTTTCACGATTTTCAAAGTCTCAATGATTACTGAACCAATGGAAGGCATGTTTGTACTTATTTCAATACATTTCTCATGGTGATTCTAAATACGGTAATGAAATTCAATACTTTTGTTGACATTTTCGAAACATTTTGTGACATTTTGGAATGTCGTCTGCAGACGCCTGCCGCGTGGAAAGTGTTAAGAATAGGCCTTCTCTACCCATGTTAAGCAATACACATGGTGCGCGATTTCGCTTCTAGCATTATCAAGAAAACAAAACAATATATTCGTGATGAGATTGGTATATTCAATCTGAAATTATATAGTAGTCCTAGGCTATCGACACATCCTGAAGTGACTTTTATGAGAAATTTTCTGAAAACAAAACCCGTATACTCTTTATTTTTCGACATATCAATCCATGGCTACCGGCGATGGAGTTAGAGCACTATTAATACAGAGGACAAGATATACGAAGTAGGTGGGGAAAAGGCGGGAAAGAAATAGATAATAGAGTATGGAATCTCGCTAAGTCAACACTAATATCCAAAGCCCTCGTCCCAATTATACCCGCCCAGTTCTTCGTCATTTCTTAACTTTATAATGAACGAGGAAGACGCAAAATCTCGCGGTAACGGTGAGATAATAAACCTATGCAAAACAAAAATCCAAATGTTTTTGTTGATTAAGAAAACTTCACGCGATATTGTAATGATAATTCACGCTTATTAACTGTTTTTTGATTTGTCTCTTCTCCCCCTCTTTCTCTCTCTCGCTCTCGTGTGATGTTTTGATATTTTTTATCCTGTTGGCCAATGTAAATCATCAATTCACCAACGGTCTCATACAATCAAAATAGTTCTAACTAATAATGAGATAAGATAATAACGTCGGTTGTATGTTTTTACCTTCATTTTCCCATAGGATTGACATACAGACGAGCGATTCAAACATCAAGGACGTTCGTATAGGTTTTTCTGAACGTCCCGTCATCAAATTTTGAACTAATTACAAAAATAATTGAGGTGATTTTTGTGTAAAGCACGCGTGCAATGCCGTTGTCAAATAATTCATCATAATTACTGCACTATGATTGAGTTTGTGTATAGAACTGCAACACATGTGCTAATAATAATAATCAAATGGCTTGGCCCAATAAATGGGTCATTGCCAACTTTTTTAGTATCTGAAATGAAATATTGTCATAATTAAAGAAGAGTTCACCCATAAAAGATATAGGGCAGTTTAATATGATATTTATGGAATACATATACAGGCTTAGAGTTATGACTTTCAGTACAACGTATCTTTATAGGCATGCGAAAAGGTGACGAATTGTGAACAAAGCAGCGCCCTCTGTTGAAAATCAAATCCAAGGTGAAAAACATAAAATATATCGGAGCGAAATTTGAGAATTGTGTACCTCTTTCCTTCCTGGCCCCACCATCTATCGGCAAATCAGGATATATAGGCTATCGGCGAAACATCGGTGTAGAGAAATATTCAAAGAGAAAAACACGAGAAAATCATGAAACAAATTTTCGGATAAAATTCCATACTTTTCACCTGAGAAAAATATACCTAAAGGTAGGCCCTATAATGATTTTCAGTCCCAGTGAGTTTGTCACAAGCGCTCCGCACAAAATATTCATAAAAAATACAAAATATCTAGAAAGCGTTTTGATGTGTGTGTGTATAAAGCGGTAACAAAATGCACACCTCGGTCCATCCATTTATAGCCTATGAGGGACTACATTTAAACTTGAACGTGGTATTGGTAGACTATTCATTTGTTAGAGCACTTGATCGGGTTTCCATGTTTTAGACGATATTAAAACGCACACTATTGATCCATTTAGTGTGTGCAATATACCCACGGATACCATGGATACGAGGAGGAGAAAACACGTGTTGGTGGTAAAATCGAAGAACCAAATATTACGTCTCATTACCCCCGTTCATGATGGGTTTGTCATATTAATATTATTATTATCAAGTTATTATCAACGAAACGCTATTTTTAATTGGTTGTCCGACAGTTTTATCACTCCTTCAAAACGTTTTTTTAAATGGAGCATTTTCATGTTCATCTCTGTATATAAGCACAACCACACAGATAGGTTGATGTGACTTGTGTACACTTATAAAATATTTCTTGTCATCTGACACAATTAACTAAACATTAAAAATAGGTGTACACACTATTGGAGCACGCCCTCACTGTGATAGCTTACTAAAATGCTATCTTCAGTAGATAGCAAACAGACATACATTGTATAGTCTTTATTATATTCTAAACTGAGCGTGAGCTACCGGAGGTTTGCTATGTTTAGGGTTATGTTTAAGACCAGGGTTAGGTTTATAGTTACAATAAGTGTAAGGGTTAGGGTAGGGCCCAGAACACAGACCTTTTTGGAAAAACAAACCCAATTCACAATTCGGAATAACAATCTGCAAAACAACTTGAACCTTTGATACAACAAATCCAAATCGTGTCGAGACTCTATTCCAGGGGTTCTCAACCCGGGGTTCGTGACCCCCATGGTCGTGTGGGGTTTTCCAGGGGGTCATGAAGGGGTCATAAATATAGCTTTTTGGGTAACCATTTTAATATTTCGCTCTAAAAAGGCTTAGAAAAACCCCAAAAGAAACTTTCAAATATAAAAAATGTCCTGCACGCTACGCTCGCATCATATAACTAAGCTTCGGTTTGAATACATTGGGTGATTTTTCCAATTTTTTTGTTAGGGGTTACAAACGGTACTGACCAAGAATATCAAAATGGGTCGTGGGCCAAAAAGGTTGAGAACCACTGCACTGCTCTATTCAATCCAATTCATATGTAAGGTGTTAATTGAAAGATACTTGTCATGAAACAATCAACTAACATTAAAAATAGGTGTACAATCTTTGGAGCACGCCCTCATGTGATAGCTTACTAAAAATGCTATCTTCTGAGCGAGGACTAGGCTTATACCTGAGGTTCGCTACATTCTGAATTAAGTTTAGTGTTATGTTAAACACGCGGCTATTAGGCCTATTCTGTTACATGCATATACAAAACAGATTTTTAGAAACCTTTCCCAACTTTCAAACTCAAGAATTACTGAACCAATACTAGGCATGTTTGTACTTATTCCAATGCTTTTCACATGGTGATTCCAAATATGGTAATGAAATTCAACAATTTTGACATTTTTGAAACATTTTGCAGACGACTGCCGCGTGGAAAGTGTCAAGACTAGGGTGAGGTTTATGTTACAATGATAGAACTTTTTTTTTGGAATAACAGACTAAATTCACAATTTGGAATAAAAAAATCCTTCAAAACAACTTGAACCCTTTTAATACAACAAATCTAAATCGTGTCGATACTCACTCCGATCCAACATGTACTGATGTTAGGTGTTAATTGAAAGATTCTCTCTTGCAATTCAGTGACAACGTCCGTCCGTACGATTCTGTCCGTGTACATGAGGCTCGAGTAGTATATGAAATTTAATTTAAAAACCTCTGGGCTTATTGGATATCCACACTATAGGAAAACATATTAAGAGACGGCGCGTTGAATGACATGTCATACATTGAAAAACATCATAAAAAATAGCGCGATGATTTTCGAGAAGTTATGAAAACAGAATTGAATAGCACTGTGTAATATTTCATTTTAAAACGGTGCGAAATTGGCATGAAGACAAATTGAACAAAAAAGTGCCATGACATGCGGGCCACGCCGGGTGAAACACTTTGCAATAGAAAATAATATATAACCCGTGTCGAATTTTGACGCTCCGGTATTGAAAAAGTTCAATAAATCGTGAAAAACATGGAAAAGACATTTCTTTTATATGCCTCCCGATCCATCCATCCCATCCATACGAAATAAAATTTGGTAAGATCATCCATCTTGAAGGGTTCTCTTTTTCTTTATCTCCCCATATCCCCGTGACCCATAATATCTCGCTGACTTTAGCGCGCTGAATAACCGCACACTGTCATCCTATTCCGCTTCTATTCAATTCCCCGCGAGTTGAGTTTCACTGCAAACAGGATTGGCTATTGAAAATTTAAGACTCGTCGGGACGGGATTTGTATACAAATAAAAAATCTGCAACGAGAAGAGGATGAAAATGAAGCAGCAATATCATTCAGAGTTTCGCTCGCTCAAGTTGTCTTGTCAAAATGACTCTTTTATGATAGTGTTTGAAAGGTAAAGCAGACTAAACAAATAATGGGTCATTTTTGTTGACGGACCAAAGAGATAATAGGGGCTATTTAGAGGATGGTTTGCCCAATTTGGGCGATGCTCAAATTACGAGTTTCGGGTAAAAAAAAGGATTTTTTTTTTGAGAGCCGAGACTGATGGTGAAAAGTAATCGCGTTAAACTTGACAGTGTTATCATCGTCCATATATGACGGGTCGTTTGTTGTTGAGATTTATGAGCATCATTGCATTTACATGAGCGGCGTCAAATTCGGGGTTTCATTAGAATTCTCGCTGTTTCTGTATAGTGGTGGGGTCAAAGATTGCATTTATACACAAGTTGGACGATAATCACAATGGTTATATTTGAAAGCATCAAGTGCCAACATTTAGAGCACACTGAACTTATTTCTTTACATTTATTTCATATGAAAAAATCTTGTGCAGTGAAGAAAAATAAAATGAATAACAACAAAAGCAACAAAAAAGAAGAAAAAACACCACCACCACCACCACCACCAACATCATCAACAGAAACCAAAATGCTATCTACTGAAGATAGCATGGATGTCAAACCGCTTTTACCATTTTGTCTTTTGTCATTTACCTGTAGTCAAATTAAATCTCAACGTCATTATGAGGGAGGCATAATGAAAAGCAGATCATTTTAAATATAGATTGTATGATACGATAGCTATTTTAACATGTTTACATACAATTGCATTGAGTTCAATTAAAGCTTTTCTATAATAACTTAACACCACCATTCGAAAAAGTTCAAAAGCTTTGTTTTTTGTTTTTGTTTTACCTGTTTACAATTGCTGATATACTCATCTCCATCTTCTTATCCGTTTACAAAAGATCCAGGTCACAACATTTGCCTGTAATTGTTTATAGATTTGCTATCTTCACCCTTACATCACCATTCGATATTAGACGCGCTATAAGGTGGACTTTTAATGTGGACAAGGAGGGGTGGGATCTCCACAGAGATAATAATAATAATAATAATAAAACCATACTTATTGAGCGCATAACACAATTAAGTCCCTATGCGCTATCACAAACAAACAAACAAACAAACAAACAAACAAACAAACAAACAAAACACACAGTAACATGAGTAACAAAAGACAAAACAAAAATAAATTAAACATTAACATTAAATAGGTAAGTTTTTAGCAATGATTTGAACTGTTCAAGAGTTTTGGCGGATTTAACATGATATGGTAAATTGTTCCAAAGTTCAGCAGAAGCATCTTGAAAAGAACGGCGACCATATGAAGTAGAAGGTGAAGACACATGCGCAAGAAGATATTTTGAGCCAGAACGAAGATTGCGAGTGGGCTCGTATTGTTGAATAAGATCTTGCAGATACATAGGAGCAAGAGCTCGAGTACATTTAAATGTTATCAGAAGAATCTTGTAGATAACAATAAGATGGCAAAAAGCGCTGCAAACAGTTATGTTTCTTCTCGTCGAGGAGCGGACAAATAATTAAAAAGAATGACAGGATTAAACAAGGCAATCAAAGCTACTTGCCAGATGTTGATGAACACCAGTGGCGTATTTTGTTGTTGCCATTGGGGGGAGGGGGTTGATTGACCAGTGGTGGCACCAGCAGGGGTGAAAGCGGAGGGCAAGAACACGATGCTGGTGAATAATGTGTGCGAAGCGAAGATGTGCACGAAGGTATAAACCCATTGAGAACAATGACAACGAACCAATTGGAAGAAGGATACATCATTTCTCGCACCAGTAGAATAATAAGTGTATCCCTGATAAAGATTTGAGTGCGATATTGTAAAAGCTGTATTTTACTGCTGATGCAAAAGTATTGTAATTAAACACTGATTAGAGGTTAAATACTGCGTACTGGCTGTGTTGAGGTCATTGTTGAAAATCAAAACAAATGGTTTTAGGCCCAAGGAATTTTCCCGAGGGGCGAAGCCCCGAGGGAAATTCCGCGGGCCTGAAACCATTTGTTTTGATTTTCAACAATAACCGAAAATCAGCCGGTACAAAGTATTTAACCTCATTCATTATCAAATATTTTTATATAATTGGATACAAATTCTCCTTTTAGAACTCATTTTAAGGAGATTCTGTGAGGGATTATATTTAACATTAGTAAACAATAGATGCTCTTCCCTGTGGCGATAATGATTCAAACCATTCGATTCCCGGGGAATCCCCATCCCAACCCCCAAATAAGGTTATATGAATATGAATGAGATGTGTCACTTACGAAATAAGCCAATCAACGACTGTTGTCAAGGGAGAAGCCGTCGTAAACAGATTCAGGGGCCCAAGTAAGTGTTGCCTGCCTCCACGGTTATTCAGCAAGGTCAAGGACGAAAAATGACCACACTGTTGTTGTGGATGAATTTTTAACATGTTTAAAATTAAAGCTTCTGTAATCGTATTTATTCTTCATCAAAACCTAGATAAAAAAGATGCTGTAAGTGTACAAATGTAACTACTTCGACCACGGCCTAGGCTTTTTCAAGCTAAATGCTTAGCTAGTATCAAAGTATGGTTGTAATATAAAACTTTAATAATAATAATACTAGCTCATTCAAAATGGCACACGCATTCATGAACTCGGAAGTTGAGAGAAGCCAGATGTCAAACTACTTTCTGTAACCTGTCGGTAACAAAAACCACGGATGGAAATATAAGAGAATATAAATTGGAATATTATATTCTCCGACGGTCAGTTTTGGTTAACAAAGCCTTTTCTTCACCAGGTAAGTTAAAATGCTTGACCAGGCTAGGCTAGGCCTAGCGAAACATATTTCTAAACTAAAGCAGTAAATAAAAGGCATTCGATTTCTAAAACGTGATGATAGGTTTAGGCTTAAATTAAATCTAACTTTCCGAATCGTAAACTCTGATTGTAAAACTGGTCTCGACCTGATTCGGTATATGATAGGGATTGCATAAAACGTAGTCCGTTAATTCTTGTCACTCAGTGCAGTGCATGCATCAAAACTTATCCCTGATCCGTGCAAATCATGGCGTGTCATTGACTTGCCTCTTGTAATCTTGTAATATTTTCGGACATTTTCTTCTACTTTTTTCTGCTAGTTACGTCGCTATTTATTGTACCGTAGGCCTAGTCATAGTAAGGACTCAGCCGGGCAAATCGTCTGCACTCCAGATTAATTTAAAGTTATGGACGATGGTAGGCCTAGTCATGGACTGATTGAATTGATTATATAAATAAGCTTTTTACTAATACAATTCTGAATTGACAGCTTAAACTGTCCCTCTTTCGTCAGAATATGTGAATAGGCCTAAGTTTATTTTATATCTGCAAGTTTTAATAAACGCAGGGGCAAAAAATCAGCGTAGAATCAGCACCAAGAAGCGTACGATACCATGAGAACTTGAATTTAGCCTAGGAATTCTCCGGGGAATGCTCTTTTGAATAAGCTTTTTTAAATTATGCTTTCGGACAAAATCGGAACATGGGAAATCTTCAGTAAACATTTAGCCATTTTGGCACTGTAACACCACCATATAAATATGATAAATACAATACAAGGTACAGCAAATGTAGGTCTATGCTGTTTCTGTCACTGTAAGATTTCATAATTTTATATTTTATCGCCATTCAAAATCTGCTCAGTAAAAGTAAAAATTGTAGTTACAAAATAAACAGGTTCAGGGCCAGCGATGTGCGCGATGTTTGCTGCGCTTTGATTGATGTACGCTTGTGACAAATAAGGTTCGCGCCGCGGTCATCTGTTGTGTTTCAAATACCTGCGTCCGCGTACAGTATTTGCGATTGTGAGACATTTCATTGGGCCACATCTGACATACATATTCATGAGGTAATGAATATACATTAAACACTGTTGGATAGGGGTTGGAGGGGGAGGGGAGAGGGAGAGGTTGAAGGGAATGGGGGAGGTGGTCGGTTAAAGTTAAAAATACGTTAAATATACAGTAGAAAATTCAGGGCGGTGATCCACGGCTGCCACGATCCAATACATATACAAACAGTTCGGTGTATAAATTCTCGCAGTCGTCGCTGGCTTGCCGTCACCCGTGATTAAAACATCGCGGCTGTTTGTTGACAGCAGTGTGCCACACATGATATAGTGTTTGCAACCCGATAGATTCGGCGTAATATGGACCTTTTGTTTTAAAACTCAATCCAGGGAAACTAAAACAAGCTAAAGCATCCGGTTAATATTTTAACCCATCGATGGTATACACCTAACGCAAAAAGTTCCTGACCAGGTGCTTTAGGTTAGGGGAAGGTGGGGTAATGGCGGACACATTTTGTCAGAGAGGTATAACACACATATAATACGTCATATAACAATAAAAATCATGTAAACACAAAGCACTGTGAAGGTTTTACCTTTTATCAAGTTTTTATCAACTCATCATTTTGAAATTCGAAGCTACGACGCAATAAAAAAAATATGGCGTCGTCCGGCATTACCCCACACTCTGGGGGTAATCGCGGACGTCATTTATCAATGGCAGCCCTCTTTTTATTGGAATATAGCATTTCAATGGGAGTTAAAAAATACCCTTTTTAAAAGTGTAGCAGAAATCAAAGAACAATGTCACATATTTATATGGTCAACAACTATTACCGATTTATGATGTTAAATTGACCACGCCCATATTGGTTACCATGGAAACGGTACATGTCCGGGATTACCCCAATCCATGTAGAATGTATGGGCACATCCTCTCTTATTATTATGCTTATCATTGTGACTCCGAATTCATTTCTTTTTTATCAGAAGGTATCATACATTACATAAAAAAAATAATAAGACTTTGTTTTCCTTGATGTAGAAATACCAGTTTCAAAGAGAAATGAATGCACCAAAATATCAACTTGCCCAAAAAGTGATTTTTGTAATTCTCGCGAGAATTTGCGAGACAACCATCCCATTTAGGTTTTGTGTAATTTCAATGGAGAGGCACCTAACATCATAGGGTGGCAAAATACCACCTACTTTCACCTGCCTTTAGATACAGCCCTGTCTGCGATTACCCCGCGTCCGCCATTACCCCACCTTCCCCTATGTAATTTAAAATCCATTATGGGTACCAAAATCAGATAAATACATAGGCCTATACGGGGAAGAAGAATACAAGTCAATTTACTCCATATTTATTACACAATAGTCTGTTTCGCCTAGGCTCATAGGCATGATAGGTGCCCCTTCCCCGTAATTATTGTGCTCTCTTTCATAAAAGTAAAGTGATGGATAATTTCAAAGTTATGATGACTCAAGTGACCGGACATGCCAGATCCAACGAAGGTTGTTTTCTATGATGAGATAGCATTGAATTAGTGTGTGCTATATAATCTATATACTAATTTTCGGAACATGGCTTTATTAGATAGTTCAATAAAATTTTACACTCGCGTCCCTCTTCAACTTAAAAAGCGTGGTAATTGCGCCTCTAATACACGAGCTAATTAGATAGTTCAATGCCCGTATTTTTTCGTTTTCAGACATGCGCAGAAAGGATCACAGGTCATAATCCGAAATGTTGAATTTCTTTTACTCGGGTAGCTACTGTTCGGACACAAATTGTGGTTTTCGGAGTTAGTGATGACATATGGTCTTCACCCAAAATATTTTCTTCAGGGATATAGCTACATTTCTGTATATGCGGCTGTTTGTGATTCTTAAAGAACGCATAGTATTAAGCATTTATACGGGACTAATACGTCCGACAAATAAAAATATTGTACGATATTTTCTAAATGTAAACAAAAACTCTTACACAGATCTTAAAGTGACACTTTCACATTAGTAACATAGACGAACGTGGAGTTTGCTAACGATAAAGAAACTGGCGGTACCATACCAACCCTATGTTGTTGCTACGCGACCGCGTTTAACATGGCGCACGCGATTCGGCGCACACGTAATGACGCAGACAAAGTGTGTACGCGTTTGTGGCGCAAACTGTACATTGTAACGGGGCAGGGTGAAAGCAGGCAGTCCGTACGGTTACTCCGCGGTGCATACCGTACAGTGCAATACAAGGTATTAAACGAGAGCAAGACACAAACAAAACATTAATCATAAACATGATAAAGCCAAGACCTTTATTTTAATAAAGAAACTGGGAGCAAGGCGCAAACCGTATCCAGGATAACATGTATTAAAGTGACTAAAGTGGCTGAAGGAAAATACATTTGATGGAGTCACCCGGATGCAGTTGTAACCCCATGGCTGGTCATGAAGCTATGGGCTGCCCCCCCCCCCCCCCCTCCCCCCACACACACCCCCTCCTTTCATTTTCTTTGTGCGACTTATACAGCGGTGCGGCTTACTGTATACTATGATGAGGGCTGAATCTTAATTTGAGGTGCTGCGGCTTATTCCCCGTGCGGCTTATAGCACGTAAATTACGGGATTGTCACATCACACCCTAAGGTCTAAGCCCCCTTCCCCCGCACTTCCCTTACTTGATAATATGGATAGTGCGGCCTTACTATTAGGCCACATGGGGTATCTGGATAAACGGAACGTGCGGTATTGCCCCATCATACCCTAAAGTCACCTCCTCCTCCCCGCACTTCCCTTACCGTTGATACTCTGGATATAAGGGCACATGGGGCATCTGGATAAACGGAACGTGTAGTATAATATTATCATGATTATTATAGAGTATCTGGATTAGTAAGGGCACTATAAAACGCAGATAGTCTCAAACTACCTGGATATACTATGCGCAGGTGGGCCACCTGTGATAACTGGATTGTAAGGGTGTATTAGGTAGTATCTCAGGAGGCTTTATTTAGAACACAACAAACATGACAAATACGTTTAGGCCCTACATGCCTATTGGAGGAATAATGTATTTAATGTAATTTGTAAATAGGCCAAACAAAACCCGGATGGCACACATATAGTGTTCAAGTAGGCTACAAGCATGGAATGGTACAAGTGATCTTGATGATAGACTCCGCCGACCATTAATTAAACTAAACGACCGACTATAAAACTATAGAACCCATATATAACGCTCAGAACGTAGGCCTATACCTGGATACATTATGTGCATGGGCAGTAGAGGCACCAGCATCAACATTTTAAAGGAGGAAAACGGGGTGGCGGGGCAATAAAAGAATCGGGGGAGACAATTTAAAGCTAATTTTAAGTTACTTTCAGTTTTGACATTAGAATTCAACTTTTTATTATTTGGGGTACAAAGTGGGTAGGGACATGCGCTGACAGGGGGTAACTGGGGAGGAGGGTGGAGGTCACGACTGGGCATTTCCCCATACCGTTAGTGCCGTCACTGCACCTGGGGGTAGGTCTACCTGCTGGATTAAAGGTCACATGGGGTTACCCACCCATGTGTTCTATAATTATATTAACATGATTAAGGCAATCCAGATACTCTGAATATTCTAAGTATTCCTACACTTGAATAACCATTCAGGTGTCCTTATTATTCCACGTAGGCCCTATACACAGTTATCACGGGTGCCCTTAATATTCGATTCAAGATAAACCACATAGTCCAGGGAGGTCCTATAGGCCTATTGGATCACTACACAATTGAATAATCAAGGGCACCATGTGTTATACATGCATGGCGTACATGGATTTCTTAAGGGCACATGGTATTATGGTATATATGGATTATTAAGGGCACTGTGGTACCAATGTCAGTATTAAGGGCACCAAGGATACATAGAGTATCAAACGACATACTCTTGCTGTTTTACAATACTCTCATCAATCATATACGTTTTGATGTGACTAACCACCCGCTATTATAGCTTCGGCACCTATACCTGCGCTTTCCATTATAAACTGGATATAATACGGGCACATTGGTATGGATATAACGCTGGCACATGCGGTACCTGGGTTATTAAGGCCATCTGTGAGGGGTAGGGCCTAGGCCTATACTGGGCAACCGGTGTATTTAGAACACGTGGAGTACTTGGATTAGGAACATGGGTATCTGTATTATTTAGAGCACATTGGGCCTAGGCGCATGGTGTATTAAGGGCACCATGTCACTTACATTATCAAGGGTACTTTAGGTAGGCCTACGTGAATTATTTAAGGACATACTCTTGATATTTATATAAACATTTATAACGCTTTGATATTACTCACCACTGCCTATTGTGATATGACTATTAGGCCTACTGCCCGCTATCTTCGGCACCCGCGTTTAATTTACTTGAATATGATAAAGTAAGGGCACCTGGGTATCTCGATATAACGGCACACTGCAGTACCTGGATTATGTGGTATCCGGTGCATTATTAAGGGCACCTGTGGTAACTTAGGGGTAGGGCTTAGGCCTATGGGGTCCCTGGATATAATGGGACAACGGGTACCTGCATTTCAGGTCACCCGGGAGGCCTACATAGGTATCGTGATACCTGGATTATTTAGGGCCCGTCTGGATTATGTATACATGTAGGACATGTTCTTGATATTGTATCAAATTTTCTTAAAGTGACGCTTTGTTTACTTACCTCCCCGTGAAATCTTCTAGCGGGTCCGCGCAAAGCGCGGATGCCCGCTAGTATTATATAACGCATGAAAATATTCTAGCCATCTGATTGGCGGATACTACATCAGATAACAAAAAATAGTATGGTCCATTTCATGCTTGATGTCACTTCCCGGTCTTTTTTCTTTCTTTCAAAAAGTACTATTGACCGGGCGGTCAATAGTACTTTTTGAAATAAAAAAAATGCCCTGCCTCTTACGATTTTGCCATAATGGCATGGAGTATCGACTCGCCTATAAGATCTTTTTCATGTTTAATTGATCAGGAACTTTTTGTGTTAGGTGTATACTTTACGCGTATGGGTAGACGGTTGAATTTGCAGATGAGTCCACACCACTAAATAAATAATGGAACAGTCCACGAAAGGCCTGTTGAATTGGGTGGGATGACACTCCTATTAGTGAAATAAAAATGCTAGTGAAAAAGTAATGTTGTTGGCTAAATTGTTTTTGGATTATCTTGAATGAAGATTATCAAACAATATCAGTGCAAATGTTCTTCTTTTGAACAATTTTGTATAATTTTATAGTCATTTCAGAGACTTCAATAATTGATTAGAATCGCTTAGACCTATAGGCATGATAGGCTAGGCCTGGGCGTTCTAAAAACACGCGTATCTTCGACGGCGCATTCTCGACAATTTTGCCTTTACCTTATTTATTGTTGTTGTTTACAGGAAAGCCAAGACCATGATCTTCATCCAAAATGTAAAGTTGAAGCAACCAGTCGCTTTATAAGCGAGAAAATGGCGTTTAATTATGGCCCATTTTACACAGTATGCATGGTATAGGGGATTTATTTAGTGGTGTGGATCCTGATGCTATATCAGGATGTTGGTATCACAACATCTTTTTTTAGCAGCGCATATTTAAAATATATTGTTCGTTCATTTGTTTGTTTGGTAACGCAATACAGTGTCTTTGTCATCTTATTTGACTAATAGTGTCCTTAAAATATGAAAAAGAATGATTAATAAATTAGAGGCGGGGCACTTGATTGGTTAACTTTTATGTGGCACGGTATATGGATTCCATCGGATTTGCTCCGCCCCAAAAGTAAAGAAAAAGATCTCTGATCAGTGTCAATTTCGGCGTGAAATTTAACGTGACTCGTATCATTTAAAGTTGTCCACCCGCAATGTTTGTTACGCCTGTATCAAATCACAGGCCAACACAATGTTGATTGATGTCTAATGTTACGCGTTTGTAAAAGGATTCTTTCACCAGGTCAACACGGGTACCACTAGTTGCAAAATTGAAATGTCGACTAACTGGGGCACGTGGATGCATTGTTAAAAGCAATACATGACACCTTTAACAACTTACATGTGTCTGGATGTTTAACTAGAGACTTGTATTAAATTATGGTACTGTGATTTGGAGAGCCACCGTTTGCTTAAGACATGGAAGAGTTCGAGGGTTTTTCCAAATTATGTACAGCCCGGTTTTAACACGTGTTTTCTCCTCAGGAAATTAGGAAGAAGAGTGAGAGAACTGAGAAATTGTGTAAACAATATAAGGTTTTTTAGATGTCTAGCTTCGGGGTGACATGTGATTGCCTTAGGCGGATACCCCTTCCACAATTCCACATAAACCAAGTATGAAACATCACAACTTAAAGTCCCTCTTAAAGTTTGTAACCCATTTCATAATTATGCGAACTATTCAAGGCAAACGAGGCTTGTTACTCTCTTAAATCAAAAGATTGACAAGTCAATCTTAATTGTGCTTAGGGAAAGATCTTGAAAGATTGAAAATGTTCAATCTAATAGAGTGAAGTTTCAGTCCAATATATTGAAATTTCACTCTATTAGATTGAATATTTTCAATCTTTTAAGATCTTTCCCTAAGCACAATCTTTAAGATTGACTTGTCAATATTTTGATTTAAGAGAGTAGAGTAAGAACATGACACATAAAAGATTGATTCAATCATGTTCTAAAATAGCCGTTCCTTCAATTCAGTAGATCCATAGTAAACGTAAGAAAATCGAATTTGATGAAGAATCGACATTAGGCGACGAGAAATAACAACCCGTTTTACGGGGTTTTGTTGGGGTTTTTTAAACAACTATTTGGGGAATTTTGGGGGCATTTTCAATAAATTTCAAACATTTTCAAAATAATTCAAAAAAGTTTGGTTTTTTTTTCTTATGCCGCCTTAGGGAATTCACAATACCACGATACCGAATGTTCATTGGTTCCTAATAAGTCATGATGAATCAATGATGTAAAAAAGAAATGCACAACCCTTCCTCAAAATTGTCAAAATGAGGCTGAACTAAAAGAACAAACACGTATTTTACTAATGCGGGACATATTTCTCTTGCCCCCGTAGAAGTTGACGCCCATGTGATTGCGAGCTTTTCGTTATCAGCAGAACAACTAGTGCGAAACTCATAGTAACCATAATGTGCCCATAGTTATTTAGTGGTTCCACAATTGGTGGAGAATCCGGGTTGTTTGTCGGGTTCTCCACCAAATGTTTGTACATTGATCATGTTTATGGAAGTAAAGTCACAGGATTATTACAACCCAAATCGGAATGTGTTGGTAATTGGGCGAGACTTACAATTTTAAATTTCAATTAAAACTGTCGACACATTAAATGTGTCGACAGTTTTAAATTTAAATTTAAAAATGGTCTTGCAAGGCAGATAATCACCTCGCCAAAGCGAAACTGATCAATAGATGCATCGTAACGGCACCAACAATGGTTGACCACTAAGTAGCCTACCTTATATGCGTTAAATACATCAAATCAAAATTAAGTTCATGGTGTTTCTTGACTGACTGAATGGTGTCGAAAATCAGGAAATACAATAATGAGTCCTTCTGTAAAATTATACGATGCCATGGCTACACACGTCCATGGAATCGAGAATGTTAGATTAAAAAACACACAGAATATTGCAAAATAATAAAAGCAGGGTTTTGTTTCACCTCAACTCGACCAATGACCGTGTGGATTAAGCCATCGTAAAAGTAAGGAGTAACTCATTGCATTGGTAAAATGAGACTTTACTTTAACGCTTTCCACGCGGCTATTTTTTTTACCATATACACAAAACAGATTTTTCAGAAACCTTTCATAATTTTCAAAGTCTATCTCAAAGATTACTGACCAAATACTAGGCATGTTTGTACTTATTTCAATGCATTTCTCATGATAATTCCAAATATGGTAATGAAGTACAGTAATTTTGACATTTTTGAAACATTTTGTGAACTTTTGGAATGTCGTCTGCAGACGACTGCCACGTGGAAAGTGTTAATAAATCCGTTGCATAATTTAATTTTCCACAGATTTATTAGTTATAAGATATTGGAACTATCTACACTTTATGGATGTACACATTAGCTAAAACTATGACCGGAAAAAGGAAATAAAATGCTGGGAAATTAATTTGGGCCTTGTCAGGCGTACTGAGCGGGCAATAAAATTGAATAAGTCACACTTTAGATGTGCTTGTAGAACACTTGAAAATGTTCTGCCATTACATTACGGTATATGCCTTCTGACATGCGAGCCTGTCTGCGTTCTTCAACATTGCTTACTTTATAGATTCTCCGGTGTTGAGATTCTTTTTGGCGATCCTCGTAATAAAAATGATAATAGTGATGCTTGAAAGTATATTAATTAATTTGGTTCATAATAACGGTGCCATTTTAAATTTGGTGTATTGTTATAAGAGTATAGGGCCTATGCTAAGACATGACGTTGTTTTCTTCCTGCGAAGTCAGGTTTTGAGTTTCACAATGTTTCAGGGGTTTTGTCCTTATTAACGCCTATTTATGGCAATTTAAATAAATATCTTATCATGATTAGGCCCAGTTCTGTTTGAATTGTGCCTAGGTCTACAGTTCAAATTCACGCGAGGACCTACCAACATGGTTTACCTCTTCATGTGTATATATATTTGATTTTTGTCTCTTTATTATACATGGTTTTGATTTTGTTTGAACTTTTAGCCTATGTGCTTGCACCCTTTTAAAGAGGGCCGAGTGATCTTAGATTTGGGTGGAAGGGATAATGGGAGGGGTCTGGGTGTTTTAGTGGAGCGTTTTAGCCTATATGGTTGGGTAGTTAAAGTGATGGTTACAAAATGAGTAAGCACCTGTTACTCAATTCTTAACCATAACATATACAATCGCAGTCAAAGTCAACTGCATCATTTAAAAGTCAAAGTTACTTTCTTTCACAAACATGACAACAACAAAAAAATCACGACCGTACAAAAGCTACTTGCCATCGCTGAAGAGAGCGATATATAGATAGCGACACCGGCACGCTTTAAGTAAAAGTGTAAAGTCATCAGCCTTATAGCCTTTATAATGTATACTCCTCGCTCCGACGGCGATGCGACATGACGATTGTCTTTAATATTGTACCAGACACCTGCATCAATGTCATCCCGCGATTAATAACCAGGCGCGTCAATAACTTCCCGAGCAAATAGTCGCTAAATTGAAATGTCTTACTTGACTTTAGGACGACATATGAGAGATATTAACGGGGCCAATATACCAGAGGCCAGAGCATATAAGTTTGAATCGTTTCTCGTCATAATCGTTTGGAAAAAATGTTAAGGAATTGGAGAGTTTGTAATTTTGGCTTTTTTCATTTGCGCGGGAAAACTAGTCTCAGCGAGAACGAATCAGCATGAACTATGACATACTTGGTCTGTATGTGTTCAACTCCAAGCTTGCCAAATTCAACTCCAAGCATGCCAAATTCAAAGTCTTCATAGCCTCTGCCTTACCAAAATGGAGCTGGAGGTCCTAGACCAAGCTCGCAAAATGTTTTAAGTATAGGCCTAAACGTGATGGGACGATAAACATACTATTTATTTCAAATTTAGGCCAGACATGATGACACGCCAGTGATATTAAGAGGGGCCAATATATAGAAAATCTCGACGCAACGAAAATATATCTCGGTGTCGTGTGACGGTGGACATGGCTTCATGTACGTTGATACTATCTTTGAGTTTGGCTTTCAGACGGGGTAGCAGGGATTCTTTGTCCCCCGCGAGTAAGGGCTATTGTTGCGCGGGTTTCGGGTTACCCCTCCCTCGCGTCCAATTTAGCACGTAAATATACAAGTTTCCGCTGCTGGATACGCGATAGTGTTTTTGAGGGCAAATCAAAAAAAAGTTCAACTCTACAGGGAGATCAATGCATATATCAGATCAAGCCGTTTGTATGTGTTTGGATGCAGCATGCATTTCGGTGGCACAGTCTCAATTTACTAGGCGTAAACAAGGGATTTCAAGTTGTTATAACAAGTTGGTTTCATCTTTTCTATAACCGACTGGGAATTTCCTTTTGGGGGAGGTGGTATCGGAGTAATTCCCTCAGCACAAATTATATGCTACTGATTACAGTTTGAAAAGATATGAACGAAATGAAAATATCATATCTCGTCATATTTGTAACAATTGTGCCAAACCGTTTGATTAAGTAGGGTCTCAACAACCATGACAACGGCATCAGATCTGCTATCTTCAGTAGATAGCAACATACGCTCTGCGGTTTTGAACCATGTACGTTTTGTTGTCAACAAGTTTATGGCAGGCCTATTGTAACATGCCCATGTGCTTCAAATTCTGTATTTTAAAAAGTAATAGCTGATTACTATCTTGCTGAAGTAAGTAGGCCTACTGTACCGTCGTCAATCCAGAGGGCGCACTTACTTGTTGAACCAGCATATTGACCATTGACACAGGCAGATTCGTAAGGGGTCGTCCAAAATTATCGCCATTTTCACTTACGTACAGAGCGTACGTAACGTTTTACCCCCCTCCCCCCCCCTTGAGTTACGTACGCAATAAATGGCGTAATTTTAATTTTAAAAAAAAAATCCCGCCTCTCAAGATCGCCATTTAAGTTACGTACGGTTGGGGTATATTTTAACCCCCTCCCCCTGTTACGTACGCTTTGTACGTAACTGAAAATGGCGAAAATTATGGACGACCGGCCTAAACAGAAAAAGGCCTAACTTTGTTACAACGATAGTTTTATCAAAAACTTGATCTCAAAATATGATAGTTTTATCATATTTAATTGAAAGAAGGTCCTTTGCTACTAAACTTGAGATTGCTGTTGTTTATGTTGTCATTTTTGAATTTGTTGAACAATCTCTTGAACTTTATATAAATAAATAAATAATTCAATTAATAATTAAAAAGCCCCGAATATATAAATAAAGATATAATGGTGTTAAGGTGGAAGTGTATACACTTTAGTGATTTCTAATTGCTTATATACAGACTATAGTCCATTAAATACAATCGACATATGAACCCGACCAAACCCTTAGCTGCTTAGGGCTCACACACTGGCGAGTGTCCTACTTGACGGACTAATGCAGACCGGGAGGTGCATGCCGAAAGTGCTAAAATGAGGCCACAATTATTATGTTGTATTGGCGTAACCCGTCCGATCCTAATTCACCCCCCCCCCCCCCTCTTTTTTGCAGAAGAAAAAAATAATAATAATAAAAAAAATTTAAAAAAAATCTTGGGTGCTCCCCATCAAAAAGGAATACAGTCAGGGCAAATCTGATGATCCCAAATGGCCTCATCACATTTAAAAATGGTCTTGTTGTATGAAGGCAGAGATAATGGTAGATTTGAATCAAATTGATCACAACTTTCGACGGTGGAATCTGTGAGATCAAATTTAGTAATTTATAGTATAATACAATTCAAAATATATTGTTTTAAATGTCCCGCCCGCCCTTCCCTAATTTTCAATGGTAGTGGCATGTACGCCAATACAACACATTTTTGTTGTTTTCCTAAGCGAAAACTATTGCAGGTGGATAGTTATGACACTGATGCTATCTACCGTAGACAGCATAAACGATAGGATTGTCCACTGCAGTCTCAAGATTTGCCTCCCACATGCTACACGTGATGTGTACAGTCCTCAAAATAAGTAACTGACCAGGTAATTAATATGCTCTCAACTCCAAAACTATAGCTCTTACGTAAAAATAGCTCTTACGTGGTGGGCGACCCCCCCCCCGCAATATTGACGTCGTGTCGGTTGAGATTGGCAGTGTCGGTTCATTTGACCACAGGAATCATGGAATTATGATGGTCAAAAGTACACGGATGAACATCTGTCCCCAAATTGCAATATTATTTGGTACAAACTTGTTTAGAGCCAAAAAGAGCTCAATCGTGTACAAAAATAGGTGTAAATCAAACAATGTCAATAAATGCTATACGCGCGCATTTATTGACTCAGACAAATCTTGTCGGTTCATTTTCATTTCTCGCCCCCCCCCCCCCCCCCCCCCCCCCCCAATATGAATAACCTAGCTAGCTACGCCACTGAGGCCGATTATTGATTAACTGGTAGGATAACTCACGGGTTGATAGTAAGATGAGGATCGGGGATGCTTCAATTGATCAATGCAGCACATACACATACAGTACCTGTCACACTGTCCAGCGTGTTCAAAACTTAAGTGTGAAAATGTGAACTGCACTTTGTTCTATCCTTATCAATGTAGTGTTCTCACTTATTAACCGATCTTCATGAACCATGTCTCACATTGAAGAAAAGAGATTTCCTTACAAATTCATAATCTAATATTTTTACGTAAGAGAGTATATTTATTAACTGGTCAGTTATTTATTTTGAGGACTGTATATCACCTTGACATTGCTATGCGAGATGGGCGGGTTGGCAATGCATTTGAAGCATCCTCTTAACACTTTCAACGCGGCTTTTACAAAACATTTCTTCTTCTTATAAACCTTTCCCAACTGTCAAGGTCTATCTCAAGGATTACTGAACCAATACTAGATGTGGTTGTACTTATTTTAATGCATTTCTCATGGTGATTCCAAAATATTGGAATGTCGTCTGCAGACGCCTGCTGCATGGAAAGTGTTAACAAATCTGTAATCTTACAATGGATCTTCATACCGGGTTCAAACACCTGTAAACAACATTCACATCCACATCGCGCTATTAATAGTCTGTGGTATGCGCGTAACAGGTGCATACAGCTGCACTGCATTGCATGATGCTATCTACTGTAGACAGCAGGAATGTGGCACAGGTGATAGATAAAATGCACAGCCTAAATGTGTGGCAGCACTATACATTGTTTGCAACATGTTTCGCATCCGTGTGAGTGACACTCTACATTGTAGATTGGAAGATAGGCAAGGTATTTGCCCGGGTATTTGAGCACTTGAAAATTTGATACATCCTTTAAGAGTAATTATTACCTTATTTGGGCATGTCGTATGAATCTTTCACAGACGAAAACATACGCCTAAAAAGCACATTACCAGATAACTGTTACACAAGACAACAAAGGCTATCTACTGTCTAGATAGAAAGATTCACGCGAGATGATCTTAGTTTGGTGTATCACGGGAGGCAAGTGGGGCTAAAATAGCACAGAAGAATTGTTGTCTCGAGAAAAGTAAGTTCAGTTTCTGCATTGTTGAATCAAGTTTTCCATTTAAAAAAGATAATTATTCCGACCAAACACTCAGCCTATGTCGTTCTATAAGAACCCTTGTCGCTATTCCGAAGGGTAATCACTGAGAAAACAGCGGCAAATCGGCCATATGTTTAGGTAAAGGTTGAAAGTGTTTATAATATAAAGTTGGTCATAATCTGTAAAAATGGAACATTTTTCTGGACATGACAATATTTTCTGAACGATTTGGTAACGTTGTCTAAAAATTGGAAACCTCTTTTGGTTGAAAAATATGATTGTTTTTGAAAAAAAATGTTAAAACTGATCTCATATGCATCCAACAAGTGACTCTTTATTAATCGCCCTGCGGCGTGTAATAACATAGTTAATATCCTCATCTTGACGCCCTGTCTACCGGCTCATCTCGCATACGCGGTGCCATCACGGTAGCATCACTGATAATAATATGCCGCGCCATCAGTCCTTAAAATCAACAGGTGTTTCTAATAGGTTCAGCTTTAGGGCATAAAATCAAAAAGTGCACAAAACTCAAACATTAAAATAAAAGCAATGACACATGTTTTTGTCTGTATATAAATGATATAGCTTTTGAACTGTTATTAATGCTTTTAATTGAGTAAAATGTACTTTACATGATCAATGATCGCAGTTGCCGTGTGAACCATTAAACAGTACATTGTCGATATGTTGTTCCTAATTAGATAACCGATGGGAACAACTACTTAATCGCAGATGTATTTAAATGCCTCTGAAGATCCGAGATAATTAGCACGTTATAATATTACATGCATGGTGATTGCAGCAACTGAGTAGCTTTACCAAAAAGGCGAAGAAGATTTCTTTTGCAGTCCAGCATGCTTAGCACCACTGCCAACAGGGCTGCTCTTTCCCAAAACAAACAGTGAAAAACATGTGTTAAAGGGACTTTCACCCTATTGTACAGATAGGCATACTTTCCAGAAGTTGAATCCCAACCAAAACCTGCATTATGTTAAAAAAGAGTCTTTAAGAAAAACAAGTGAGGACTGAATTGAAGTCACTCACTCACTCACAACAGGATTGAGTTAAAGACCCTCGTTTAGCCACATTATGTTCCTTTCATTGCAATGTCAACGGGAACTAGTAGACACTGGTGACAGAAATCAGTAATGCACATTGCGGAAAATCGACCAAAATATCCCCCCGAGATTTGATCCAGGGACCTCTCGCACCAGAGGCGAGGGATTCCACACTTCACCACGGCTGTCAAGCACAGTTCTGGGCAGTGTATTGCCCAGACTGTATGTATTGGGTCCATTTTTTCATCAAAAAACTTCCACGCCGGGTGGTACCAACGTGCCCAGTCGTGGTATTTTGGGGTATATGGTAGTGTTAGGGTTATGCCTTGCAGTATAATACATGCCCAGCCACATGAGCTGCATGTCAAAAATATGATAAAAATGTTGATTTCACTCACTCTTCAGGGCCGTCAGCAACTTTTGCCCAAGGGGGGTGCGTTTTCACGATTTTTTACCGGAAAGGGGGGTGCGTTTTCACGATTTTTTACCGGCAAGGGGGGTGCGTTTTCACGATTTTTTACCGGAAGTAGTAGTATGAAGTCAGAGTGTTAGTGCTGCAGCACGCTATACAATACATACAATACAGAAAGCATTAATTGCGCCATTTCCAAAAGGCTCAGAGCGCTTACAAGATAAAACCTTAAAATTACAACTTAAACTACAAAATGTGAGTGTAACATGAGCATAGTACGTACAATATATTATAGCAATTACAAAATAGATTAGAAACAAAATATAAACAGAAAAACTGTTTAAGGGAACAAATGAGTTTTAAGAGCTTTTTTGAACACACTTGTAGATGATGATTGTCTAATACAGATAGGTAGCTTATTCCACTCTTTTGACGCACAAACTGTGAAAGTTCTATCACCAGCTAGAACTCTAGTGATAGGGTATTGAAGACGTAGATAGTCATTAGAAGATCGGAGTGGTCTCTTTGGAACATATAATGATAAACAATTTGACAAGTAGATTGGTCCTTGGTTATGAAGACATTTATAAACACACAGACGTAATTTAAAGATGATCCTTTGGCGTATTGGAAGCCAATGCAGTGATTTTAAAAGTGGTCCAGGCGAATGTTTTCGGTCGACTTCAAATACAAGACGTGCAGCCCAGTTTTGCAAACGTTGCAGGCGAATGATGTAAGTAGATGGTAGCGAAGAGAGAAGGCCATTACAATAATCGAGACGTGAGAGTATCAATGAACGTACAGCATGTTGACATGTAGGTTGATCAATATATTTCCTGATTCTGCCGATATTTCGTAAATGGAAAGTAACCGTTTTGCTGACATTTGTGATATGTGATGACATGGTCATTTGTGAATCAAAGAAGGCGCCTAAATTCCTTACGGTCTTCACAGGTTGAATGTTTTCATTTCCAATAGAAAGAGTTATATCAGATGGCAGATGGTGTTTGCGATTGTATGTAGATGCGGCAATAAAGAACTCTGTTTTGCTATCATTTATCTTTAATTTGTTTGCAGTCATCCAGTTCTTAATATCAAATATACACTTTTGGAGTCGAGTTATTGCACTGTTAAGGTCACCCGGCACTTTGGGATCAAATGATATGTATAACTGCGTATCATCGGCATACTTATGATGAGACACATTATGATGATTTGCAATGTCACCAACTGGAAGGGTATAAACAGAATATCCAACAGGTCCGACTACAGAGCCTTGTGGCAAACCAAACTGCGAGATGATTGGATCTGAAAGTTCACCAGCTATATCCACTTGGGTAGACCAATCATTTAGATAGGAACGAAACCAATTTAATGCAGTTCCTTTGACACAAATCCGTTCAGAAAGACGTGAAATTAAAATGTCGTGGTCAATCGTGTCAAATGCAGCTGATAAGTCTAATAACACAAGAAGAACAGCTCTATTAGCATCTAGTGAAAACATGATGTCATTTTTCACTTTTAGAAGTGCTGATTCAGTACTGTGTAGTGCTCTGTATGCAGATTGGTAAGGGTCTGCAAGATTGTTCAAATCCATATGTTCTGTGAGACGTGAACATGCGATCTTTTCAATTAATTTACCAACAAAAGTTATATTGGCAACAGGTCTGTAGTTCTTCAGCGTATTTTGATCAAGAGTTGGCTTTTTCAGTAGAGGCCTTATAATTGCAGAATGAGCTCCTTTGGGAAAGACTCCGGTAGAAAGAGAGACATTTACAATATCAGCAAGCACAGGAAGAAGTTGAGGCAGGTTGTCTTTGACGCTGACGATGCGAGCGCCTCTGGCGCGAAGCCAATAACGGGTGGGGTCCAGGGGCCCGCCTTAGGGCCCATTGATTGATTGATTGATTGATTGATTGATTGATTGATCGATTGATTGATTGATTGATTGATTGATTGATTGATTGATTGATTGATTGATTGATTGATTGATTGATTGATTGATTGATTGATTGATTGATTGATTGATTGATTGATTGATTGATTGATTGATTGATTGATTGATTGATTGATTGATTGATTGATTGATTGATTGATTGATTGATTGATTGATTGATTGATTGATTGATTGATTGATTGATTGATTGATTGATTGATTGATTGATTGATTGATTGATCGATTGATCGATCGATTGATTCCATGTAAACGTTTGATCTTACGTTACAATAATCAGTATTATCTTGTCACAGTTAAAAATGGTAGATTTGATTCAAATTGATCACAACTTTCGACGGTGGAATTTGTCGCAAACGTTCCAAAAATTGTGTTCATTTAGATCCGGGACTACATCTGTTACAGTTCACAAAATACAAAATCCTGCGCATATGAATGTAGGCAACATGATCAATCACTATCATATAAAACAAAGGAAATATTGAATAACAAGAACAGTTGGTAAATATCGGTGTCCATATATGAAACAATGACAAAAGACCTATATCGAACAATAGGCTCAAGTATGAAACCAGGATGTATATATGGGAACAAAATAATATGAAACCACCACTAGGAACGCTGACAATGACATAATGCATTGGTAAAAACAATCTGAGCCAGGATGTTATTCCGAGTATCCTTTTTTGTCCTTATTTTGGTTTTGGTCATAACAAAATCGCGAAAGTCAAGAATTGTGTTTCAGATAAAGCAACACGTATATGGATTGGAATGGTTCAATGTATTTCGTACTGCATTGTACCAGATTGATTCAAGTCAATTAAACGAATAATAAAGTGATGTTAATGACCTAATCATTCTAAAGTTGATATCCGTGATTTGACAATAAAATAAGAAGCAAATTATCGATCGGTTTCTGTGTTGTTTTTGTGTCTTTGTTTGGTGTTCTTTTGTCGGGGGTGTATTCTATTTTTGTGTAACCCCTGACTGAACTGACAATTGGTCAGAAAAATGGATATGTCATTTATTGCATCAATCAAATACATTGTTAGGATAATTGTATCCATGATAAAGAGCGGAGTGAAATATTTTAGAAGCCGTCTTTTAATTGGTTATTACAGTGAGTATGTCTCGCAATCAACCAATCATTAACGCTGGCGAGGGGTTGGTTGTTAAAGTTAGAAAACTCCATTAGATTTTGTGTTTAGTTTTTGCCTATCAGACACTCTCCATTTTACTATTAATAATTATTATTTTGTCGTTTTTTATGGGCATTCAACTTATTGAAATCTTTATAAGCTATCTACATGCAGCAATGATAGCCTGACCTATTTTCTTGCGCACATGGTTTAAACTTAGACAAAGTTTGTTTTAATCAGAATTTTGATGAAGTTAAACTGGCACTGATTGACAGATCGAAAGTAGAAAGTAAATATGTATGAAAAACTAACGAGACAATATTGGCATTATAGAATGTGTGCACAATCCTAAACTGACCCCGTTCTACCAAATAGGTAAAATGGAACATTAAACATATCCCCTGTCAGGCAGTTATGGCTAAGAAATACATGGGACTACTATCTACTACAGCTGCCATGTGTTAAACTCATTGGACTCGAGTAAAAAGCAAAGAATTTTGTCTGTTATTCTTGACTTGTTGATTATTTTGAAATAAAAGTTATAGTTAAAAAAGAATTGAAAGAAAACATGAAGAAATTCAATAATGAATTCTCAAATATAGCATGCATGTGCATGGTGTTGTATATTGTTGCTATTTGAGCGGATATTTATGTTTTCACACTGTAATTCTTCATTCTTCAATTCTTCACCGCGAGTTGGATGACCAACTATTACAGCGGGCCCTGAAACTTAGGGACATGAGTTTTTGTGTACAGGCAACAGACCCGGGATAATCCCCTACTCTTTACGATGAGGTCTGCAACTATTTTAACGTGTTCAGGGTAAAGCGTCTGAATACACGGGACCAACAGCTTAACGTGACTCTCCGAGCCACGGCGAACTTCACTTACTGTATATACCTGCACGTTGTACACAGTGAATGGGGTAGAGGAGAAATTTTACATAAATAAATAAATTATAAAAATGTTTAAGTTCAAAAACAAAAGAGCAAGAAATGTAAAAACAGAGAGGGAAAGAAGAAAACGCACTAAAGAGACAGGAGAAAGGGTAATAATACTAAAAAGGGAAATAGCAAACTAAAACAAAAATGGTCATACTAAGTATTCCTATTGTTATAAATATTTCAAATTTCAGCTTAGCACTTTTGTGATTTTTTTCTCCAGAAGAACGGTTCTTGGATCAGATTTACAATATACTTTGAATCGACAATTTTAAGGTCTTCAATCTACCTGCAGTTTTCCTTCAACTAAAAATAATAGTGATAATAATAAAAATAAAAATAGGAGTATATTGTAAGTCGTAAGCTATAATCACGTTACTTTTAATTAGTCGTTGTTCCAATGACATAAACACCACGATGACGTCCCAATGCTTCAAAATGTGTTGGAATTCATTTTGTTATATTAAAAGAATCCTTCAACATGCTCAATTATGGCATACGGCAGCCTTTTTACTGATGGCCCTTATTGCGCTAACTTGTTCATATAACTTGACATTCAAACAAGTTAAACTAAGTTAATTCTATTTGCCTGGTTGCTAGCAGCTATCGTGTACTTTCTCTCGAATGTCTTAGCCCTTGATGGAGCTGAGGAAATCCATGGGAAAATTAAGCATGTTCGATATATGGGGTAGGGGGATATGTTCATCTGCATTTCCAAGTTTTCATTATCAAGTTGTCAAGTTTTCATCATCAAGTTGCCAAGTTTTCATTATCAAGTCGCCCAGTTTTCGTTATAAAGTTGCCAAGTTTTCATTATCAAGTTGTCAAGTTTTCATTATCAAGTTGCCAAGTTTTCATTATCAAGTTGTCAAATTTTCATTATCACTAGTTGCCAAGTTTTCATTATCAAGTTGCCAAGTTTTCATTATCAAGTCGCCCAGTTATCGTTATCATTCAAGTCAAGTTTTCTTCTGTGGTAGAAAATGGGGATGTGTTCTTCAGTTTTACTCATATGGGTTACAGCTTCTTCGGATTCGACAATTTCATCTAAAAAAATGTTGCTAACATGCCGTAACTGTTTAGAACATGAAAGAGACTTTAACAACAATTAACAAAATCAGTCTTTTTTAATGCGAGGTAGGCCTTTGTATAATATTTGATAAAAACTCATAAAATGAATTGAATGTAGGCCTATATGAGGCCTAAGATTATAAGAGTGAAGACGATCGGTCTTTACCAATTTATTGAAATGTTTTGATTTTTCTTCTTCTTCAGTAAGTTATAGGCCTATATGCCTATTTTTATTCAGTTTGTCTATTATTTATCATATAACAATTTTTTCATGATTAAGTTTGATTTTTGTGTATTTTGTTTGCATCTTGTTGTCTTTTGATTATTTGCTTAAGAGCAAAATACTCTTTTTCGTAGAGAATTGAGGCTTTTCTTCATGAACGATTATCATTTTTGTCAAAAACCTAAAGAGTAAATAGTGTTTCGTTGAATGCATAAATATTAATAAATGGATATGAAAACACAATATCATATTGTCCTATGATGTGACACACGGGTTATTAAGAATTCCCCTGATACAAAATGTCTTGACTTCGCCGCCTATATTTATAAATTATTGAAAATCATGTAGTGTCTGCTTGACTTGACATTCAAATGCTATCGCCTTCCATTATAAAATCATGTATACGCTTGGATGCTTGCTCTTGCTCAATTTAACACGGCTATTTTATTAATTACGAGCAAACGTTTCACAGATATGGGCCTTTAATGGATCAATTTTTAGCTTCGACAACAAAATTACGTGGCTTCGCATTACGGATCGACACTTTTTTAGAAATGAAACTTCATTCAACCTAGCCCTCATTTAAATCTTATCATTTTTTTTTTGCGGTTGTGGCGATGAAGTCGGGTGACAATATGCAATGTGGTCTTTTTTGCTTCATCGAGGCATCGGTGTAATTAATGCTAAGTATTTTTAAATATTTCGTCAGCAAGTAATCTGCGAGTTATGGGGCTACCCTAAAGGTTATCCATGTTTTGGATTACCTGCAGCCGGGAATATAAAATGTGTATAAGATTTTCAGAAAGAAGACACACCTGTTTAATATGTGTAAGCCAAATTGGTAAAATGAATGCAATGAATTAGAAGTCATACACCGATTCAAGGGATTTTTTTCTAAACTTGAAGAAAACAAATATGAAAAAATGAAGGGAAAAATAAATAAGTGATAAACAGCCAAAGTGATAAATATATAGATCCAAAAATAAATAAATGATAAATAGCCTAACTGATAAATATGTAGTTACAGGTTTTTCCAGGGTGTCTTGTCTCAAATCTGCATTTTCTTCTATTTTTCTCACTATTTCTTATAATCAACAGACTGGAGCACTGATGCAGTAGCCTACATTACATTGCCATGATTGTGATAATAATAATAGTCAGCCAGTCGTTATACAATATACATAGCCAGCATCGAACTCTGAAATTAAATTTGCAATTATGATTTTTACACCACTTATAGTAACCCGCCTCTACATTATAGCATCCTTAACCAAACATACTGTGTATCAATAACGGTTTGATAGAACCAATGCCAATAAAAAAGTAGTGTCTAGTTGTCCATCCATTTAGGAGAAGAAGATATATATTTTGCATACTTTTTTAAGGAGAGAGTCTATATAAATACTTATGTAGGGGGGTCTGCATTTTTTTCTCGGAACACTGACACCTATAAGAAAACACCACTTTTATGTGTCTGACACTTTTTGACAGCCCCCTCTGAAGAACCAACCCCCTCGTTATACACTTTAACACTTTCCACGCTATAGTTTTACCATTATACAAAACAGATCTTTCAGAAAACTTTCCCATTTTTTAAAGTATATCCCAACAATTACTGAATCAAAAAAAACTATACCCAACTTTGGAGGCCATTTTCTCCTAGATGATAAAATATGTTAGTAATTTGGTTTGCATATTATTAAAGCATATATCGTTGAGCATTATTGGTGAAAATAGGGAAGATATTACATTAATATTTTTTGAGATATTGCTATTTTTAGCGAGTATGGGTAAAAATGGCTTTTCCACGGGAGCTGTCAATGCATCAACATGTTTGAATATGATATGACACAATAATGTAATGACGCGATAGTCCTTTGACAAATGTTTTTGCGAGAGCTTTTATTTACACTAAAATGGATAAATAATGGATAAATAATACTTTTTAATATTAATGCAATATCTTCATTACATTATTGTGTCATATCATATTCAAACATGTTGATGCATTGACAGCTCCCGTGGAAAAGCCATTTTTACAAATAGCAATATCTCAACAAATATTAATGTAATATCTTCCCTATTTTCACCAATAATGCTCAACGATAATGCTTTAATAATATGCAAACCAAATTACTAAAATATTATATCATCTAGGAGAAAATGGCCTCCAAAGTTGGGTATAGTTTTTTTTGGACCACCCTGTAGAAAGGAAATTCAGTCGATAAACAAATATCTCTATTTCGCGTGGCCTAAAAAGTGATTCGCTGTATCTAGCGATGTTTAAATGAAGCGTAATAAAGTAAAATGGTTCGTGTCACATTGCAGAGAACTATTACATGTCTAATATTTATTATTAGATATTGGTACGGTGGTGTGGGTCTTTATTGCCTTCGATTTTTTCAACGCGGTTTATTTGCCGCATGGTATATGCTACAATATTTTGTGGGTTTCTCAGCTAGTTGATTTTTGCTTCGTTCATGATTTTTGTGAGATAGTTAGGGGCTTGATGGGAGGACCCGGATTGCCATTATATTCCTAACGATTCTTCTTTCCTTCCGTAAGGTTTATTCTGGATTGATATAACAGTCATTATTTCGATTTATGGAGATGTTAGATACACTCGAAGAACAATTAAAGGACCTGGAGAACTTTTAAGACCCACCACAAGTCAATGTTCCTAGATAGAACTGACAAAGGGCTCTATAATATGGAAGACTTCCACTGAGAAGAAATATTTAACATGGTTAGACCCTTATGAACCATGTATTTATAAATGTAACTTTCGGATAAGGGTCAGGGCTTTAATAGAGTACAGTTGGGGAAAGGGTTGGGTCAAGATTTAAGGGTTCATGCTCAATTCAAAGTGTTAAAGGGGCGTGTACATCTCAAGTGTTTGTCCTGGACAAAAATCACATGACTCGCTTCGCTCCCAAGTCCTGGCGTGCCCGGCAAAAAGCCCATGATGCAATTCTTAGTCGTAAAAGATGTGCACATAAATCGACAAAATGCTGTACGAACGAAATATAATATATCTAGAATTGTTTCAAAAAGTAGTGTTATTCGTTACATTTAAATCAGAATTACATTCTTTAACAGTAAATAAACAACTTTTGAGCGAGAAACTATCTTAAAACTGCAAAGATTAAGAAATATAAAGCATTTTAAACATCTAATTTATAGAAGAGTGGTATGTTGAACCATATTACTTTTGTTTGTTATCGAGTTCACATAGCGCATGGTTGGCTCAGCGGTAGAGCATTGGACTAGTAATCCGGAGGTCGTGGGTTCGAATCCTATCACGGCTTGACATTTTATTTTAATCGTTTATATACATTTTTTTAAATTAGTTTTCGATATTATTTATCATTTCGTATAATCATTCATTATTGTTCCATTATAGTTTATTTTGGAATGTGGAATTATTTACGATTTCATTTTAATTTTCCACTGACTGGTTAGTGTGCATGGCATCATGAAAGGTGACATGTACCGCGGTATACCACCGCACTGTCCTACTCATGCAACAGGCCAATACAATAGAAACTCGTTGTGTGTTATTATCGATTGAGCTAAACTTGTAAAGTAAATGCCAGCCGTTATGTAATACAAATCAATGAGCCTGTATTATTATTATTGAAATAAATACACCACCATTTGTAGTTTCTGAGTAATATATTTAAAACTAGCTAGGACGGTTCACGGATTTCGCGGCTCGAAAAGGATGTTTGAATTTGATCTCAATATAATATAATCCAGCAGCAACCCTTACCCTAATCCTAACCCCAACCCTAACTCTAACTCTTACCCTAAGGCCCCTTGCAAAAAAATGTGAGTTTACTGTTGCCCGCGCGCGTCCAAAAGTCACCCGCGTGATATATGTAACATTTTAAAAATATTTAATTATTTCATTGTTTACAGCTTTTTCATAAGCTTTTTAACACTTTTCTGACGATAAATTAACCGATGAGCCGCATTGCAATACTTCCGGGTTGGAAAAACATTTCTGGGAAGTAAAAAACTCTGCACGAAACTTGCAACTGGCGCTTTGTATTGAAATGTATGCATTTGAAGCAACTTCGTAGGCACGGCAATTGATTACTGCGCAATCGCTTCAGCGCATGACGTCACATCAAAAACTTCTTTGGAGTTTCCTAGTGCATTCTGGGTAATATTTCAGGTTTGTTTACGATCTTTAAAATTCTCCGAGCTAGCGTAACGAGAAACAAAAAATTACAAACATTGATCGAATATCACATTAATATTCAAAATATGGATGCAAATATGAGTAGACTCCTTTATAAAAGAAACAAAATGCAAAGCCAAGGCAGTAGGTGCTGGTAGGACATAATTAACAGCATTTGAATTGTATTTGAACCTTGGATAATTATAGTTAACAACGCCGACAATTTTAAATCAGGTGACTTTACCCCAAAATATTACAATATTAATATTAAATAGTCACCTCGTCCTACTTTTCAAAAACACAACAGTAAACTCACATTTAATTGCAAGGGGCCTAACCCTAAGGCCAACAAAAGGTAGGGTCGGTAGGTCGGAGTGTTAAAAGATCTTGGGGTTTTTTATACGGATATTGTATTTGGGAATTTAAATTCGGCATGGATACTGTGTCCAAACACAAAACACAAAACACATCGCTTTGACAATAAAAGTAGAACTCTTGTTCATGAGTTTGCGACATTGCTGCTTTACTCTCGGCCACCTTCACACTGCTGATTTCGATCTCCAAGTAAGTGTCGAATTGGTTGCAACACTGCAAACTCGTTAAAAATATAATTTTTGTACCAAGTTTGCAACGCGCAGATACCGTGTAGGTCGCCGCCATTATTACAGAAAGCGAAAGAACGTTGTGTTGAAGTTTTGTTAGAAATATAAACGTGAGAGTATTACTAAACCTATTTTTCCTGTACTAACTACCCCAACTTTTTATACTCTGTTGAAATTAATATTCATGCCGTTGAGCAACATTTTGGGAACCAATATTAACCGTAACTAGATTTCTTCATATTTTCTTACAGTATAAAAAATGACATCACTTGCACGTGCGAACAATTTTCATTTAGTCCTTTTAATAGTCCCCGCGGGTGCCAAGTTCACGCAATAAACATCATGTTACACGAGATTGCGCATTGGGGGATGGTGTTATAAAGACCAGATTGAATATGTCATACGAAATCAGGAATAAAACGGTCCGTTTGGCCGTTCAAATTGCTAAAAATGTTGTTTTAAAAAAAGAATCGAAAATTAAAAAAAGTCGGCACCACAGGTACACGGTCGGTCGGACGTGGACAAACAAACAATTTATTTTTCTTGGCCTAACCCTACCTTACCCAACCCTAACCCTAACTAACCATAAGGCTAACCCTAACCCTAACCCTAACCCTAACCCTTACCCTTACTTTACCCTTACCCTTACCCTTACCCTGACCATAACCCTACCTAACCATTACCCTTACCCTAACTATAGGTTGTACAGTCTGGTACCATAGGTTGTATAGTCTGGTGAAGCAATTGGCTACCCGATGATAGGTCGTATAGTCACTTCCATATAATAAACAGTGGTAGATTTGTCAAGCAATTGAAGCAACGGTGTGTGGTTAGTCCACTGTTAAGTTGCGATTTTGTCTCAAAACAGAATGAACATATAAAATGGCGATACATTCTTAGTTTTTACTCAAACCCTGGTATTTCAAATTTGGGCATCGATGGGTATCATTTTGTGACAGCCTGTGTATGAAATTGGAAACAGACAATTTTGCGCATTTGACTTAAATGTTTTCTGAACACTTTGGAATACGTTTCATTTATGTAATGTTAGCATAACACTGAAGTTTTGACAATTTCTTTTGCAAAAACCCACATGAATGGAATCTGAAGAATGAGCACGTGTTTACCATGTTTGAAAGTGATTTCAATGTGTATTGTTTTGAGTTATACAATCAAACATTTTATAGCTCATGGGGCCTCAGAAATTGTTAATGTTAAAAACTTATTTTACAACTTATTGAGCCACTTGTTGGCGCACCCGCTACGACGGTCGCCTCTAATCATGTTTATAATGTTGAGTTTAAACATAAAACTAGTCGGCATACCCACCTGTGATCTTTTCCAGGGGACGCCCTCAATCCTGGAAAAATTGGAAGCAGATTTTCTTGCAGATTTACTTTTCTGATCATAAATCATGAATATATTCCAAGGTACAGAGTGATACGATTCCTAATAACCTCAAAATCATAGTTTTAGAGTGAATTTAGAGTAAAATTTAAAATAAAAAAAAGATTGTACCGCTCGGCACAATCTATTTTCAAACCATGCATGATTTTGAAGTAATTAGAAATCGTATCGATCTGTAACTTAGAAGATCTACGATCAAAAATGCAAATCTGCAAGAAAATCTGCTTTCATAGTAAAATCAATGATAGAGGGCGCTACTTGGAAAATATCACATAATATGCCTTTAAGTCTCACAGTGTTTCACAGTACAAATAAAATATCTGTTTCACCTGTGGTATGATGTGGTCAAGACGAGAGAGAGAGATTTTGGACAGCGAAAACGGAAAATTACCCTCAAAATGTATACAGTCATGTTTTTGCTGTTTTTCTCCGTATTGTATCGATAGATCTAAGACTGCGATTTCAACACAGAAAATGGAATTACTGTTGGATTATATCTAAATATAATATGGAACGATCATATTGCAAGAGTTAAAGGTTTTGTACTTGCAGATAGCATAATATGAACTCCAATGTATTACTATGCTTTTAGCATATCTGGAATATTTCTAATCGGTCACATTCATTGTAAAATGTATGTCATAGTGATGCCTCTTATGTTAAATCTTTAGAATCTTTATGAGTTTCTGTGTGTGCAACCTTCAGAATAACCAATCAGATAGTCAACCGTACAGAAAATCAATTCGTGAAGAGACTTGAATCATCTTCAGTTAGTCCTGTAATTGATATATCTCAGTTCAAAAACAAACTACTTTTGCAGTATTTCTTATAGGGGAGGGTAAAGCTTAATGGTTGTCTTGACCTGGATCTGGATAATCAAAATGCAATTTAATATCAAATTAGCCATTTCTATTGTTTGCAGTCTGTGAAGTGAAAGAGATATCTGAAATTTAGACCGGTTATATTTTACCTTATTTCACAGAAATTCACACTAAATGGAAATTTGGTTTTCACTGAACATATTATGGTACTGATATCAATATACTTGTAGCTGAGATTCAAAGCTACAATTACGGAATATTGCGTAACACTTTCCACGCGGCTATTGGTTTTACCATATAAAAACAGATGTTCAGAAATCTTTCCCAATCTATCTCAAGGATTACTGAACCAATACGAGGCATGTTTGTATTTATTTCAATGCATTTCACATGCTGATTCCAAGTATGGTTATGAAATTTAACAATTTTGACAACAGTTTGAGACATTTTAGAATGTCGTCTGACGCCTGCCACGTGGAAAGTGTTAAAACTGGCTTATATAATAGAAAAGGTAGTTAGCAAAAAAGGAACAATAGCGTAACCTACAATTTTTCCTGATCTTTGTACCATTGAAATTGACAACAGAGAACTGTAGTCAATCTCGGGGGAAAAATACCTTTACTTTTGACATGTTTGACATTGCTGAAAACTGACGAAATGAAAATAATGTTCACTATTGCAAACTATATGCAGCGGGATATACATGTACATTGTATCAAACACCATTGTAAATTATCAGGTGATGTATGTATTAGACCAATAATATGGACAACATCTAATTCATTTGTTCTTGTGGAAAATTAAGACAAACGAATAGGCCTATCCTCGCATATAATTTTATTTGTTCAAAATGTGTATAATGTTTTCTCATTTAAGAAACCATGAAATTGTGAATAAAAGGTCCGAAAAGGTCATCGACTCGGGCAGTGACTTGTATCTGTTTTATTTACAGTCAAGGTTTAAATAAAATAAAATTCCGAACAACTCACAACTCGTATCATTTTATTTTAGTTATATCGAAATAACCATAATGAGCACTATATCTGTATAGTTGCGTTCAATTAGATTATAGTCGATATGACACTCAAGTCAAGTCTAACATTTTTATTTATTTTATGCTCACGTGATCCTAAAGCAATTAAGCTTGGTTGCAAAAATTGTCAATTTAGGCAAATCTGATAATTTTCACGAATTCAAAATAGTTCCATTATAACGTTACGCCAGCATTTTATAATTACGCTCTCGCAGCAATGAGCATGATGAGTTCAGCACGGTATCAAATCCACGCCAAAACTGTCGCCCAAATCAGGCCGTGAAAGCCGTGAACCGCGTAATGTACTTTTGAAGATACAACTCTCTTTTCTGAATTGTGAAGCAAATTACAAATATCGGTGGTGTAGGAAATATGAAAATCGATTCAAGGACATACGCCGACTGGCTTCTTATTTACATAACAATTGGCCTTTGCAGATCATGTTCATAGACTAGCTAGGGCCATTCAATGTAGGCCTACGGAGTAGTAAACACAATTATATTTACAAGACATTCTTTATCGCAGTGAAATTGCAAAAGAAAAAAAGTATCATATTTTACATTCAATAAATATAGCGAACGATAAGCAGTCCTGTCAATTTATAAAAACAAACAGTGTAATAACAAAACAAAACAGAAAAGAAAAACCCCATCCCCAGGACTCGAACCACTGACCTCATGTTTATAAAGCCGGCGCTTTGACGATTGAGCTAATGAAGGCTATACATAAACGTTATGAAAAAAAGCATTACATAGAGTTCAAAATACAAATATCTCTTAAATCGGAGGCTAAAATGCTTTATATTTCGATTGGTGTGCATTTTTAACATGGGTTATCGCCCAAAAGTTGATTTTATGCTGAAGGAGATTGTAATTCTGATTTCATTATAATGCATAACACTATTTTTTGAAACGATTCTAGACACCTATTTCGTTCGTAAATAAATTTCACCATTACGTTTGATCGATTAAAATTCGCGGCGAATCTATTGCACCATGGGTATTATTACTTGGAAACACGGAGACTCAGATACATAGGGAGTCATGTGACTTTTGTCCAGGACAAACACTTGAGATGTACACGCCCCTTTAAACATACTTGGGAGTTTTTGTCTGTGCAATCTAGCTTGAAGTTGAAGACCAAGTGGAGCGAATGTCACCATATTTTATAATAACACAGACGATGAAAAAATGTGTCAAACTTGAACGAATTGCACTTATACATCGAAATGATATCTTCAAGTGTGTGTATTATGTAGACGAGTAGGTTTTGAAGTGTTCCTAAGTATCCACTCAGCGTTCACTCGCTCAGCGAGCTGGTGATGAGTGCTTTATTATAGTGGTTCTAATTGTTGCTATCTACTGAAGACTGCCGTTGATGACTTCGGTGCATGGTCAGTCACTATTAAGTCACGCAGTGCATATGTAGCCTACTCTCTTGTGGTGTAATTGCATGGTCGTTAGGTCATTACATAGGCCTACATGATATTAGTCTGTCTGCCCAAGACCTTGGACATGGGGAAATGGTAAGAGTCTGCTGCCTTACACTGTAAAAAGAAACGTTTATATTTCTGATAACACTTAATAAACACTTCAACACGTATATTTTTGAGTTTTACGTGTAAAGGTATAGGAGGCATTTCATACGATAAACGTTTGCATAAACACTACAACACGTTTTATAAAGGTAATTGTGTAATATTTATTAACACACCAACATATTTATATCAGCAATAAGAAACATGTTGGGGTGTTAATAATTATACAACAAATACCTCTATAAACGTGTTGTAGTGTTTATGCAAACGTTTATCATATGCAATGCCTCCTATACCTTTACACGTAAAACACAAAAATAAACGTGTTAAAGTGTTTATTAAGTGTTATCAGAAATATAAACGGTTATTTTTACAGTGTAGTAGAGTATGGTGTTTGTATTGAGATACCCACTGCGAATGGGACGGGTTGATTTGAATAAGAAATCAATTTTGTTAACATATTTCAAAAATTCTCAATTTGTTTTCTCAAAAAATCAAAAAAATCAATCAAATATTTTCGAACATTTTCTCTTCTTTTTTTTTGAATTAGAAAAAAGATGAGTCAGTCTGGCCCGTAAAACAGGGTGGTTTGCTGTCGCCTAAACACCGCGTGAGATCCGTATCCATAATTAGAAATACAAAATATCGATAAAACATTATGCACGGGGAAACCCTCGTATATACAATTAAATCACTATAGCATTCTTAAATGAAGCCACAATGATATTAAAAATAGCCAGACACGTGGACAATGTCATTACATTTTTATAATTAAAGGAGGGCTATTGATTTTTGTTTGTTTTCCTTTCAACCCTAGACTTGTCATGATTATGTTTAGGGATGGTTTGCGGCGGTACCTTCTACTTCATGTCCGGCATCGTAACGTATGCACAGCACGTGTTTCAGTTGTAATTAAGCATATGGCTAAATTATGTTCATTTTAATTATTAAAATAATTATTTGAAGAAATAAACGAAAACAATAATGAAAATGCTCCTAAAATGTGTTTTCCTTTTTTTTAAACTTAAATTTTAAGTATAATTTGAGTATTAATTATAATGCAGGCCTTTTATCTAATTAGAAAGTGTGTTTATAGCTAAGCGGTTTGCTATCTTCAGTAGATAGCATTTCTCTTATCGGAAAGTGTGTTTAGCTATATGAATGTGTGCTATCTTCAGTAGATAACATTTCTCTAATCGGAAAGTGTGTTTAGCTATGTGAATGTAGCATTTTCTCTAATCTAATTCTCTTATCGGAAAATCAATGTAGCTCACTCTTTTCAGTGTCAGTGTTCAGGACGATGAGATAACATCTAATCGGTCGGCAAACCATGGAGCTAAAAATGTCATGTGGATTGCTTTCATCAGTACATCGCATTTCATTATCTGAAAAGTCAGTTTAGCCAAATCATTTCTCTAATTGGAAAGGAGTCAAACTAAATCACTGCAAATTGCTATTTCAGTAGAAAGCATTTTCTGTATAAATCGGAAAGTGTGTTTAGCTATATGAATGTGGATTGCTGACCTTAACTAGTATTTTCTCTGATCGGAAAGTGTGTTTAGCTTAGCTACTTTAAATGTGTGTATTGCTATCTTCAATAGATAGCATTTCACTAATCGGAAAATGTCTTTAGCTTAGCTACTATATGAATGTGTGTATTGCTATCTTCAGTAGATAGCATTTCTCTACTCGGTAAATGTGTTTAGCTATATAAATGTGGATTGCTACCTTCAGCACATAGCATTTTTTCTACTCGATCTGAAAGTGTGTTTAGCTTAGTAACTAAATAAATGTGTGTAGGCTTATCTTCAGTAGGTAGCATTTCTCTAATAGGAAAGTGTGTTTAGCTATATGAATGTGGATTGCTGCCTTCAGCACACTAACATTTTCATCTAAAATCTAAATCGTAAAGTATGTTTAGCTTAGCTACTACGATATATGAATGTGTGTATTGCTATCCTCAGTAGATAGCATTTATCTAATCGGGCAGTGTGTTTAGCTACATGAATGTGTGTATTTCTATCTTCAGTAGATAGCATTTCTCTAATCGGAAAGGGTACTTAGCTTCGCTACTATGAATGTGTGTATTGCTAACTTCAGTAGATATAATTTTCTCTAATCGGAAAGTGTTTAGCTATATGAATTTGGATTGCTATTTCAGTACATAGCATTTTCTCAAATCGGAAAATATGTTTAGTTTAGCTGCTATATGAATGGGTGTATTGCTATCTTCAGTAGATAGCATTCTCTAATCGGAAAATATGAATGTGTGTAGTGCTATCTTCAGTAGATAGCATATCTCTAATTGAAAAAAGGTGTTTAGCTTAGCTACTATATGAATGTGTGTATTGTTATCTTCAGTAGATAGCATTTCTCTAACCGGAAAGTGTGTTAAGCTTAGCTACATATGAACGTGTGTATTGCTATCTTCAGTAGATGGTTTCACACCACTAAATAACGTCTGGCCCTACCCCCTTAATTGAGGCAATAGTCCAAAACCGGCCCGTTTCTATGCCGAAACGGGAGACCTCTTCTAAATTACAGTTTAAAATTAGGGTTTTTATTACATGTTATGGCGAAATTAATATAGTGTGAATTTTGACAGACACATCAGCGTTCTTCAGGTCCAAAAAAATTGATGCAATGATGATTTTTTAATATTTTAACAGAGACATTTGTGTTCAGGTCATTTCCGGTAGCTGACGCCATCATCTAAATCAACAATTGCGTGTGACCAGGAAAACCCAACTCGTAGTTTTTGAAAAGGCTCTAGCTCAAAATTATGCCGGTTACCCCCCATATATGAGTTGTTGAGTTAGTAGTCATGGCTTTCATCTTCAAGTTGAAACCAAATTCCAAGATACCAGTTTCTTATAACGTCGAGAAATATCCATTTTAAAATTGTACATTTCACGTGTAACCCTATGGGAGATGTATTTAGTGGTGTGAAACCTATAGGTTTCACACCACTAAATAACGTCTGGCCCTACCCCCTTTGAGGCAATAGTCCAAAACCGGCCCGTTTCTATGCCGAAACGGGAGACCTCTTCTAAATTACAGTTTAAAATTAGGATTTTTATTACATGTTATGGCGAAATTAATATAGTGTGAATTTTGACAGACACATCAGCGTTCTTCAGGTCCAAAAAAATTGATGCAATGATGATTTTTTAATATTTTAACAGAGACATTTGTGTTCAGGTCATTTCCGGTAGCTGACGCCATCATCTAAATCAACAATTGCGTGTGACCAGGAAAACCCAACTCGTAGTTTTTGAAAAGGCTCTAGCTCAAAATTATGCCGGTTACCCCCCATATATGAGTTGTTGAGTTAGTAGTCATGGCTTTCATCTTCAAGTTGAAACCAAATTCCAAGATACCAGTTTCTTATAACGTCGAGAAATATCCATTTTAAAATTGTACATTTCACGTGTAACCCTATGGGAGATGTATTTAGTGGTGTGAAACCAGATAGCATAACTCTAATTGGAAAGTGTGTTTAGCTTAGCTTCTATATGAGTGTATTGCTATCTTCAGTAGAAAGCATATCTCTAATTGGAAAGTGCGTTTAGCTTAGCTACTATATGAGTGTATTGCTATCTTCAGTAGACCCTGGACATCGGGAAATGTGTTAAGCAATAATGAATGTGGATTGCTACATTCAGCACATAGCATTTTCTTTAATCGGAAAGTGTGTTTAGCTACTATATAAATGTGTGTATTGCTTATCTTCAGTATAGCATTGTCTACAATCGGAAAGTGTGTTTGGCTTAGCTATTAGATGAATTTGTGTGTTGTGCTATCTTCAGTAGACTGAGAATGTTTCTAATCAGAAAATGTATTTAGCTTTTTGAATATGAATTGCTATCTTCAACACATAGTTTTTCCTCTCTAATCGTAAAATGTGTTTAGCTTAGCTACTATAATGTGCGTATTGTTATCTTCAGTAGATAGCATTTCTCTAGTCGGAAAGTGTGTTTAGCTATATGAATGGGGATTGCTATCTTCAGCACATAGCATTTTCTCTAACCGTAAAGTGTGTTTGGCATAGCTACTAATGAATGTGTGTATTGCTTTCTTCAGTAGAAACATTTCTCTAATCGGAAAGTGTGTTAAGCTATATAAATGTGTGTTTTTCTATCTTCAGTAGGTAGCATTTCTCTAATCGTAAAGTGTGTTTAGCTAGCTATATGAATGAGGATTGCTACTTCAACGGATATCATTTTCTCTACTCAGAAAATGTGTTTAGCTATATGAATGTGTATATTTCTATCTTTAGTAGATAGTATTTCTCTAATCGGAAAGTGTGTTTAGCTATATGATATGGATTGCAATCTTCAGTGTAGATAGCATTTTCTCTAATCGTAAGTGTGTTTAGCTAAGCTGCTATATGAATGTGTGTATTTTTATATTCATAGCTATTATCTAATCGGAATGTGTGTTAAGCCTATATGAATGCGTGTAATACTATCTTTGCAGTAAATAGCATTTCTCTAATCGGATAATGTGTTAAGCTATATGAATATGGATTGCATCTTCAGCACATAGCATTTTCTCTAATCGTATAAAGTGTGTTTATCTTAGCAACTATATGAATGCGTGTATTGCTATCTTCAGTAGATAATATTTCTCCAATCGGAAAATATGTTCAGCTTGACTACTTTATGAAAGTGTGTATTGCTAGATCTTCAGTAGATAGCATTTTCTCCAATTGGAAAGTATGTTTAGCTAAATGAATGTGTGTATTGCCATCTTCAGTAGATATCATTTCTCTAATCGGAAAATGTGTGTAGCTAGCCTATATGACTAGTTATCTTCAGTAGATAGCAGCACTATGAAGCCTAAGCATCCGACTTGTCTAACTACGAGCCCATACAGACCGACCCTTTTTTTTAAATTGGGGGGAAATGTTTACGTTGTGCAAATAAATACCGACTCATTCCGAAATTCTGGGCTCACTCTGAGACGTAGAACAAGGCTTTTTTCGTCGCCTTTACGCCTTAAAATAAAAGGGACACAATGTTACGTTGATTTTTTTTAATTTTAATTTATTTATTTCAGAATTCAAGATGAACATTAAAAATTGCCATTATTGTTGTTTCTACTAAAAAAACCACGGCAAAACTTGATTAAAACAATGTTTTAAATATGTTGGAATACCACCCTTAACCATGTAAACTATATGAATGGTTAGAGGATAGGGTTGAACTGAAGGCCTATAGATAATAACATCGCTGTTCTTCCCCATCTGACTCATTAGCTCAGTTGGTAGAGCATGCAGCACCGCCTAGTAACCCGGAGGTCACAGGTTCAATTCCTGGATGGTCAGTGATTTTTTCACTGGCTGTCATTTATTTAATATTGTGTGGAGAAAACAGAATTAATGTGCATATATGAATGGTTAGCCTCAGTAGATAGCAGCATTTTTTGAATCGACGTTTTGTTGTACAAAGCTAAAGAGGGCTGATTATCCTTATAGGTGTAAGTTCATACATGTAATACAATTGTAAAAATATACAAATCCCAGTTTTTATCATATATTTTTGTAATTGAGGGCGCTGCCTCCACCACATCTCTTAATTCCCCTTTAATGTTCCTTTTTTCTCATCATAAAAGCGTAGATAGATGATTTTCAACACAGTAAACGTTACCTCTTTGGAAAATATTCATTTCTAAGAAAAAAGGCCAACACAAGATCAGATATCCGGGATTCTTTGTGTTTATAAATGATAATAGATATGTGAAAGTGTATAAATGACACGGAGCTACAATGTTTTAAGCCTAATCTCACCTGCTATTCGCAAAACACGAACTTAAATAACCATTTAACAGTAAAACTCGACTAAACCGTGATAGCATTTGGTTTAGGAGCGTAACGTGACTCCCCGAATAGAACGGGGGATTAACATACGGTAAACAATAGGCGTTTTCTTTCGCTTATTTCCCCTAGAAAACATGCCCTCGGATGTGAATTAAGCCACCAACAACCAACCGACACGGAAATAATTAGTTGTTGTCGTCCAAGTTGTGTTGGTTTTATGCAGCGAGACCTTCTGGTTTTAGTTTTAATTCGGAAAATTGTTAAAGAAAGAAAAATTAGTGATTAAAAAGGATATTGTTTTTTTGAAAAAGCAATACATCCTCCGGCATAACGTTTGTGTCTCAACGATTATCCCCACCAGGCTAATTTCATTTTATCAACATTACAAGTTCGTTGACTTGAGGGTGATTTTTTATTTCTCGTCACTGATACTTCTTTATAGTATGAATTAGTACAAAATGGATTAAAATAATTTCCATGTATGGCTTTCAAAAGCAATTATGATTTGACTTTTAAACGAACGCAACAATGGCGATTTGATTGGGGTAGAAAATAGACTTATAAGAAACACAGTATCAATATTTGGGGGTTTAAAAGTTCAAGAGTGAACACTGAAATGTTATAGCTACTACTACACAAGTTATGGGTATGCCACATGCAAGATAATCATTGCATTGCTTTGTATGTAAATTATTTCAACCGTAAAATGACAGATTGAAACAAGAAATTTATAAAAATGGTGTATTGTTTTGTATTATATTTTTCAGAAATCATATTATAAGGATATTTGTTTAAAACGATTAGAGGACCCGCACTTATAAGGAGTTTTAGATTCGTATCTGGTAAGTGATATTTCGCTGTTTCAATAATATAGTAACGCATTCTTTAACCCTATAGTCGGGCTGATTTCGGAACAGGAAGCCTGGAAAACGTGCCTTGTGATAAATGTGGGTAGGCCGTAGTTTGGAACACTGACTTTCTTTTATATGCCTATATATTGACTGGTGGGCCACCAGGTGGTATACTGATTCCGCAAAACTAGGATTCACAAACAATAATGTTGATGCTCTATCACTCTAAGTTGTGTAAAAACAAAATAATTGCAGAAATGTTGAGCTTCCTGATCGTCTTGATAGATATGAGGTAACTCTGATGATTGTCTTAACTTTGGAAATCTACTAAGAATTAACTACCTTTTTACTCCAACTACATTTGAATAGGCCTATCCTGTATCTGTGTCAAGTCTACATGTTAACATGCACCCGTCCCGCCAGTCGTAATAGCGCCACCATCGTTAAATCACACGTTATTTTGGCAACCTGTTTGCTGGCTGATCGGCTCTCGACCCGGCCGTGTGGTCACCATTCACCAACTCTGTCATGATTTTAATCCATGCTTTCAACATAAATTATATAACTCCAATGACATCCATAATTAATATTCTTTAATAATTCATAGTCTACGCTACTGGAATGCAAAGATAAATCGAGCAGAGTACTTTATAGTTATCTGGTTAAGAAGAAGAGTAGGCTGTCCACGCAATACTGAGTCATTCCGCATAAACGTGGGCAGATAGCACGAACTTGTTGCTGTGTCCAAATCTGATATCATGAAGAACGTATAGGCTTACGATTAAGTTCACTGCATAGTTTTATTTTAATTAAAAAAAATGTTTGTGGATACGGTAGTAATAATGTCTACTATAAGCCTATTGAAAAGAGAGTAGTAGGCCCAAGATGATTTGTATACTTATCTCAAAAACGCAGATAGGCCTAATCGTCGTAAAAACAAACCGAAAGTGCTGAAGGTTTAAATATAGGCATGCCGCATAGGCTCTCATTAATATTTCGGTTTCATTCATTGGGTACCAACTATTTGAAGAAAATTTCCCAAACACCGAAACGTGTAAGAATTTGATATAATTGAATATTTAATGCCCTGTTTTTTACACACGGATGCATGCGGTGGCAAGCGGCCAACATACATGACATGATTACTTTATTAGCATGATTAGGCTACATGTCTCCAATCCAAGTTAATGGGTTGGGCTATAAATTGGTATAAGATGTTACTAAAGTTCGTCATTATAATATTATATCAACATGGAAGGGCCATGTTCCCAGACTTTCGGCCATTGCTTTATACGTTTGGCAATAGCCTACCATGGAATGGAATCATAACAGGGTGTGTCAAAAAGTGTCCCATGATATGTTGAACATGATTTTTTGTTACCATTAATTTATTTTTTGAGCTTTCGTTATGAAATTGTGGCAAATCTAATCAGGCATAGGCCTATCAGATTCAGATGTGACCAATTTCATGGCGTATATAACTCTGTTATTAGAATCTTCAGTGTAATTGACTATATTCGATAAAATCAATAATGATGTATTCTATTGTAACGAAAAGTTGTATTTGTGACTTGGCTTGACATTTTGTCGAAACGACTTGCCCGAGAAATTAACGACTTGTTAACCCATTGAGAAATACATTGAAATGACTTAAGCGTTTTACGACTTGTGACTTGAGATTTAGTGTTTTAATGTGACTTGTGAATCGAGGGTTTAGTGACTTGACCAAACACATTCGAAATGCATTTTTGGTATAGGCCTAGAGTAGTAGAAACCGGCCATGTCTGAACATTATAACATAACGGGTTGTTTAGCCTTGCTTGAACAAGTCTTAACAAATTGCTTTCATTATTCCTAGGCTGTAGATAAATTGTTGAATCAATTAAATCTGTAACTGTTTATATACACTATTCTGCTCGTTAACAATGCTATATAATGCTCTTATACGCCATGTTATTCTATTCATGACATTATTATCATTATTATTATTCATTATTTAATAATACATCACTTGATTGGATTAATATATAGACTGAAAAGTTCACTTAAGGACAAATCCTTTATTATGGCGCAACAATACCAAATTCAGTGAAAAGAAAAAAGAGACTGGAATATTGTATTCAATATTGAAGAAAACAAACAACGGTTATTGGTTCTTTTTTCTTCGGCTCGCCGTCATCAACAGTGCATAACAATACGAGTCTTTCAATGACCCAGCCAATTCAAAGAAGTAAAATTCAATGATATACTGCTGTATTATCCTTCACTGCGTTCTTTTTTGGCTCTTTTGTGAGTGTCTTTTCTTCGTAGTTTGTTTTTGGGCAACACTTGTGCTCGCGAGACAAGCATCGTTTTCAAAAGAGCTCCCCTGTTCGGTTGGATAATGCTACTGTTCTTTTACCAAGTAATATGACTGTCTATTGACTCGGGTTTTTTAAGGACGTGTTTAGTGGGTGTTTTTTTGTGTGAGTGAATTGATCTGATACCGTAATTGGTGAGGAAGGGATATCCCCAGTTATTTGAGATTGGTGTAAACAAAAACAAAAGTACATGGGTCGTTGATATCAACAACAATAAACATGATATCAGGTTATAGCTAGCTGGCTCAGTTTGTGATAGTTGTAGGTTAGAGAGGTAATTCGTTCCGGTTGCTTTAGTTTTGTGTATACTCCTGTACCAACCCTGTGTAGTACTGACAGGCATTTCATTTAAACAGGGTATGTACCGCAACCGAAAAACGTATTGAATTAGTGTAAATACAAGGTTAAAATACTCCATAATGTATAAGATCAATGTTAAGAATAACTCACACTTTACAGAAACATATCTCTTTTTAAGATTTTTGTCCATGGGTGTGGGTGTATAAAGTCAGTGACTTCAAAATGCCATGTCATTAATTTGTAACCCCTAACCCCTCACTTAAAACTATCATGCATTGACTTGGTCTTCGTCAATGGGTGGACATTTGGCTTAATTTGATATCATATTTTCATATTTTCAAAACATGAACCAACATTTTACCATCGAATCACGATGAAATGTGTGTGAAACGTGCAGGTGCATTATAGGCTATATGGCGAAATGGGATCGGGCAGTAACAGTCGTACGCAGCCTGCGTCTATGTTATTAGCGGCGCGGCCCGCACCCGTGGGGAACACATGGATCATGTTTTGGGCGATACTGTGTTTGTTTTAAGATAATGGTTCATTTTAGTTTAAAATAGTGTATTTCTTAAGGAAATAATGCCAACAGGCGACAAATAAATCGAAGGCAAAATGTTTTCCTAAGTATGCACAAGGCGGGTGAAGGTGTCGTTTTTAACATAGCCATCGTCCCTTCCTCCTATACGTTTTACCATCATTTATAATATGTTTGGACCAGTTCATTGCCCATGCAGTTCTAACCATGGGCGGCGGTTAACACATTTAGCTACTGTTCACAAAATCTCCCTTCTCAACCTTATAGCTATTGTTTTCTAGTGACATCTATTATATATATTTTGTATGCTGTCTTCGGGGCAGGCTTATAATTTTTGGGCAAGATAATTTTGCTGGCACTCTGGCGCCGCTTTGAAAAAAGTCGCACTCAAGGGCCATGGTCTGGGCACGATCTTATAGATTTACGCCATAACGGTGAGTCACCTTGGCCTTGTGTGCCCGAGTAAACACCCATGTGTGACGTAGGGAAACGATAAGGATTGGAACCACGAAAATGTGCAGTTTACCAATAGGCCGTTATACTTCTAACGTTTGATAATGATATAGAGAGCGCGCATAGCGCGGTTTTTTATTTTCTGCGATTGCAATACATCAAGTCAACATAACAATCAGATTAGACCTATATGGTCCGCTTTACGGGCATCCGTTTTAGCGAAACCACCGTGCAGAGTGGGTAAAAATTGTTGCATTTTTAGGTTAATAGGCTTATAGAACATCCTTAATAGTATGTGCAAAATTTACTAATCACACACTTGTGAAAAAGCTTTAGGAGGCCTATTGGATTTTTATATGCTATTTTAACAGTCGTTTTCTCTGCAGTGTAAGATTATTACATAATAAATTGTATAAAATTGTCAGAACTTTTGCATCGCAATTTATAGCCTATAATAATACTAGCCCTTCTTCATCCACGATGTAGGTTCTTCTGGATTATAGGCCTAATTTTAGGCAATCAATGTGACGCAGGCTTGAGGTCTGACGTCTGACGGGTCGATTTTACGAGGGACCTACCTGATGAAACGACAATAATTTGATTCCTTGATTACAGTATCGATTCAATAAGCACCCTAATCAAGTTAAGACCTACGCACATTTGCAATTGCAATCAATTGATTTTAAGTCAGTCAGTAGGCCTCCATCCCGAGCTAGTCTTGTTTTCTTTAAATGAATATACTGCCTCTTCACCGCAGTATTCTTGAAAATATAAAGTGAAGACAAGTTTTGGGGTACATTTATTTAAACATTGTAAAATCGTCACCATTTAGACATAATAGGTCTGTAAGAATTAAACCAGAGAGGACGTTTCAAAAGAGATCCTCAGCTCTAAATATTCAAGCACCTTTAAAAGAGCTGTCCCCCATCCTTCAAACCTCCCCATTTGAAATCTGAATTAAATTCACCCAAACAAGTTGAAGTCATGGCCGTTTCCTCGAGTGTCATGGCCCCCGGTCCCATCAGCTTGAATGATCTGATCGAGAGTCGTAACGCACAACCCCGTAACTAAAACAGTGTGCACTCCAATGTTGTTAGCAAACTTTGAAAATGCCATTTCTTATTTACCGAACGCCACCAGGCTATTGTACACTCTAACCCATTTCATATTGACTGACCCCGAAATAGCCGGGCCCGAGAAGAGAAACCTATTTGCACGGCTAAGTTGTTTGCTTTTTTCCACGGACGAAAGTTTACTTTACAGTTTTGGTATTTCGCCATACCCAACACCCTCAAAATTAAGACTTAAAACTTTTAGTGGTGTGGGTCAATATCTGGCTTTAATGCATTATATGACCTTCCAAAAAGGAAATAAAGACAAAATGAAATGTGGGCCCAATAACTGGGGAGGACGTGCAGTTCATCTTTAACTTTTAAGAATTTTTAATTTCACATCCCTTTATTAGCATCATATAAATATATATTACACATATAATTGATACACAATAAAGGAAAAACATGTAAATCCCAGATCAGTTCTCCATTTGGTGGATGAACGCAGGGATAATGGGGGACATTTACATTATACTGAACACAACATGAAAACAAAACAGACATGTTAGGCCAAATAAAATAAAAAACTAGTTTCTCGTCCTAACTTTTTGAAAAATGGAGGATGAGGGCAGTTTTTTTTTTTTTTTTTTTTTTCCAAAATGGCGGATCCAAGATGGCGGATGCCCCTTTTTCCAAAACTGGTTTCGCTTTTTCCAACATGGTGGAAATGTTTTTGCTTCAAAATGGCCGCCACTTTTCTAAGACTAGCTTTATAACCTTAAAATGAGTACATTTCGCCTGTTGTGTTGTTTTTTGATTGTAACACAGGTTTTTTTTAAATATTGACACGTTCTCCATTAACAACATCAGTGTGATCTTGAAATTAAAAAAAATAAAAATAAAAAAAATAAAAATAAAAAATAAAAAAATAAAAAAAAAATTTAAAAAAATAAAAAACTTTTTGGGATGCGGCAGCCAAAACGGATGCGCGCGGGGACGAGAAACTACTATATTTTTTTATTTGGCCTTAAACATTGAATATAGATATTCATAAAAAGGGGATCTGTGCAGCCTGCCCTGCAGAAAAACCATTTATCATGATTATTATTGCACGTTGAGAGTTTGAGGATAGTCCCAAGTTCCTTGTGAGCATGGACAATTGAGAACGATGAAAGAATAGATAGTTTGGTGATGTTGTCCCCGGAAATGTCCCGGAATATTTTAGTGGGGTTATTGCACAGTTTGAGTATATTTAACATCGATTATTCTTCCAGGTTGAAAATGTTTAAGCTTCATTGAAAATAAATTCGTTCTCAAATATATTTAACTCGTCAATGAGCTATCAATAAATTCGTTTAGGGCATCCCTTTATAGAGTGAAAAGTCCCTCTTTTTTCACTCTTTTGAGAGTGTAATATTTTCACTCTTTTAGAAGAGTGACTTTCACTCTTCAAGGAGTGATCTCTAGATCCACTCTTACAAAGAGTGAACATTCAATATAAAAGAGTAACATTTCACTCTTTAACAGTAAGAGAGTACATCCCCTTAACTTCACAAAACATTTATTGCTTGATTATATATGTTTGGTGAATAAAATTTAAAAAAACTCTGAACAAAACATCGAGCATCATAAGATTGATCCATTCCTATTCTTAAACTTCAAATATTTTTAAGTAATTTATAATCTTTGCAAATGCAACTATTCACGTGGAGACCAAATGGAAAACTCAACAAGTTAAAGTTCATGATTATCGTTATTAAAATTAGACAGTCGTGAACGCCAGAATTTTCTCGGCGACGAGTCACGGCGGTTTTAGGCAGCTGTGGGTGGCGGCCGATAGCCTGCTCTGCGATTTTCCATCGTGCATTTGTTGTGGAAAGAACCTTAATTTATCGAACAGCGTAATATTAAATATCGCATAAAATCATAAACGAAATCGTCTGCCCACTATATGCTATTATTACAACTTGTAGCTCCCTGTTGTCGCCCGACACACATGAGAAAGTCAATATTTTAAGAGATACCAAATGACAATATGGATTTTTGTGTTACAAGTATGGATTTCTCGGTTGGGAATGGCTTTTGGGACAATGGTATGATGTGATACTTTGGATTTATTCGATCAATAGCATTACAAGAACCGATCTGATGAGAACTACTCGCCGCCTGACTTGGTAATACTTCTTTTTTTTGCGGGATTTGGGATTTGAGCATCTCCTCGGTGGCACTTGGCAAATAGGTCGATATTTGGAGGAGTCAGGAAAAAATGGCGGTTACATAATCGGGCATTGTTTGCCGTTGACTCAACTTTTCTTATTTTATTTGCGTGGGATAAAGAATGGGACGTTAACGAGAATCAGAGAAAGTTTACTTTGCGACTAAAAACTAAAATTGAAAGTGACACCTTTGTGTGGCAATAGTTATTTTTCTAGGAGTGGAAAGGGGTCCTTGCTTAGATTTTGTAACATGCCGCAAGGTTTAAAATTATACAGGTGTTTCTTTTAAAGAAAATCATTCATAGTACGACGAGGACATTCCGGGCAAAAAAAGGGTTTCCTCTCTCGTCCATGTTTTATTTTAGGGGCCCTTGAAGCCGAGAGGACTAAATTGTGAACTAAATCTGAGTCTCAAACGTGTATTTCCCTCCATTAGAATCTTACGCTTAAACACTGCTTAATATAATATAAGCCTTATATGGTAGGCCCATCCTTCAGACAAACCTAAATGAGGTGAAATAAATCAAAAATGGTGTTTCAAGTTGAGCCTTGCAAATAATATATAAAAGAAGAGCATCATAAGGACTTCATGTGGCTACAGCTTTTGTTGGCTTATAATTGTCATTGGCCTTTTATTACTTAGTAATACAGCCTTACATTTGTTTCGGGCTTTTATATTTATTAGGCCAGAATATTTATTCTATTTTTATGTCTCCAGGTGTTGCCTAAAAGTGTTCATGGCCTGCAGGTTGTTGCGAGAATAAGCTAATTCAAATGCATAAATACATGAAGTTCCAAAATGAAGCAAAACAAAATGTTATGCTTCAATTGGATTTCTTTCTGGTCGAGCGCCCTCTATTTGCCGACTGAGTCATTTTACGTCAAGGTCTATCGCTTTTACACTGTTCCCAACCTAGATTTTTGTAGTGGAGTGGAAGACCATTAAGTACAAACTCGTAAAAAAAGGAGAGATTAAAATCGCTGATTATACCACTATATGCACCCACCCATCTTAGCATTTTTATGGGAAAAAATCTCAAAGGTCTCCGAAACACAATAGATCGGCGAAATAATAGGATTGGGCCCTGGAGCGCTCAGAATCCCCAAAAATGTCAACGACCAGAGATTGAAAGTATTTAAAATCACTTTCTTTTCAAATTCTCCAGTCGGTTGCAAAATTGTACCGTTGCCGCAAGCCTCGAGTACCGTGATGTGGTCTTTTTTTCCTTCTTCTTATTATTTTTGTGTGCACATTTTTTGGGGTTAAGTCGATTTTATGAAGTGATTAAAATCTCTCGGTTAGCGATTCTGAATAGGGCCTGCGATATTAAAACAACGGTGGCAAGCACCGCAATGTGAGAACTGAGTATAGGAATGCCCGATCAGGTTAATAACAAATCGGGGCCACATTTTGTAATTAAAAATCCAAGTTGAAGGACTTGCGACTTTTGAACCTATTATTTTATAATAAAACACTTGAAAAGAAATTATAATTAACATTGTTAATCTACCCATCGATGTCTTAAATTATATGGATGTTGGATTTATAATTCGGTCATGGGCGTATGAGAGCTTTGATCGCAAGGGTTGGCTAAGATTTAGAATACCCTCCCATATTATCATTCTTATTCTTATGTGTAAGTTAAGTGTAGGCCTATGGGTTGTTCCTTGGGCCCCATTGAATATTGTATAATATAGGCCATTTTCTTAAATAAATTCATATATTCTAATAGTAATAGATCCCTAAATTAGCCGAGAAGGGGAAGGGTAAAATTGCGTGCAAACATGACATGATATCATGCAGTAACATACTGTGAAGGCCTATGTATAACTATAACTGCCCTTTATACAATCCTGTGAAACGCAACGATGTCAAAATCGCAATCCCTGTCGATATTGATTGTCATGGCCAATGCCATTGTCAATAGAGATAAACGAGCCCCATTCATAAACCAGCAATATGACAGTTGAAATTGACAGTTAGACCTTATCCGCGTTATAAGGTGTGAAGAGGTTTTTAAATCCCCCGTAATTCACCCTTAATCCATATCTTTTAATCCTGTTGGTCTTTAGAAGAGTGATTAAAGTTATCAGAGAGCCCAAATCAATAGCAAAGTAATTCGATTAGTGTCATTTATGCTTTATTAAAATACCAACCGAATTAACACCTGCAATTGGATTAGGGTGGAGTCGAGTTACACATTCAGATTCCACTCATTAGTTATAGCCTACATTAAAGTAACCATAGCAACATTTTCAATCTTCACCAACATACGACACACGCACCAATATCACCTCTTTATACTACTAGGGTCCGATAATAAAATAGACCTGTTGAAGCAATTTGTATGTATGGATCAACCCCGGGATCAACCCTTTTGTGGAAGCATATTGCCTGCATGACAACCTTGCAAACTAGTAATTGTTGAATTTGAATGATCATCATTACCCGTTCCGAATTTGAAATGAATTTCTTGTTGGCTATGTTTATGAAAAACGGTGTTTCGCCTTTTAAAAACCATGCACTTGCTAAATATAACACTATTCATTCTATTCATACTCCGTTGGATCAACGCAATACAACCCGGTCTATAAATATTTAGGCTATATACACCAAATATGTTGTATAAATACTCTCAATTTGTTTCGGAAATGGGGACAAAAGGGGATACCCTCATTCATGCTGATTTACTTTTGTAGTAATAACAGCAACACGGTTCATCTCGACACACAATCAAACGGTGTCGACCCGAACAGACTTTTGTTCAATTGATATTGTTGTATATAAACATGATAAAGTAGCGATTTCTTATTATTAAAATACCAAAACCCCTCGTCGTGTGGACGTATTTAAACCTTTCATTTGTTCATTCATTCCATTCAGTGCTGCAACTCATTGACGGGATTCGCTGATTATTTATACGCCCCGTAATTCTAATTGTGCGCTTTTTGTATAGGCATTTTCATGCTCCGTTTCAACACCATGCGTTCCTATATTGTATGATGTATGAACAGCTATTATGTCAGTGGTCTAGACCGAATACAGAATCCATAACCTATATATTCAATAGCAGGTTAAACACTACAATGACAATTTAGCCTTTTCTTATTCAACATTTTATCATAATACTGTTATCTTTTATACTATACTCGCCATTCATAACAATTATGAATAGTCTTTTGTTAATTTACATTGTATTGCCATTGACTACTATTAGGACTTCACACTATATACAGTGGATGTATCTCGTTGTTACGCGCCACGAGTATCGAACAATGTGCTATTCTCTACCTTTATTTAATCAGATATCATAGATAATTATTGATATGTACATGCACCTTGTATATTGACAAATAGTACTACAAAACAAACAACAATAATATAAATAAATTGTAGTAGCAGTTAGTATAATAATAGTAGATTTACTTTATCAGTCGCCGTTGCGTCGTTATGTTTACAATAATACATGTACATGAATATATTCCTATCCTGAATAATAACGTGCTTTAAGTAAATCTGTGAAAGTCCAGTCTTTTGTATAGGCCTATTATTAATGATCAGAACCAGCCACTATCAGGTATGGTTCGCTGTTCGAAACAAATCATACAATTCACTCGAAACGCATTTATTTATTGCTACTTTTTAGTTTTAGCAAAATCTGAGACTAATATACCTAATTTTGTTAGTCTCAGGCAAAATGGCGGCCTTCGTGGGTTTTTGTGATTTTACTACCAATTGTTTGGTGGAGTGGAACCTTTATGTGTAGCTATGTGATGTGCGGTGCGGGGCATAGACATGGTGCTTTTTGTGCCTGTTCGGTGACAGTAATGTTAAATATTGACCCCAAGCCACCACACCACATGAAACTGCTAACATGAAAGTCCGTTATCCACTCCACGGACTTTCATGGTTAATAGTTTCATGTCGTGCCTATTGAAGCTGCCCCATTGAATCGTTTCAGTCATACAGTATTATAGTCGCAGATGTATTGCCGTGTTCTTAAAAGAATGCAGTGGTGTAATTGCCATTGAATAGTGAAAAAAAGAAAAAGTCCTGAGCCTTTACTCGCCCCAATCAACCCACTATAGTGACTGCCGCTGAACCCGACTACACAGCTTCACTTCAAATGAAACATTTCAGTGTTTTTGAGGTCGTTTAAGCAGAAACCGATCTGCAAAGTGACTCCATCAATAATTGCCAATATCTTCTCTAATCGTTAGTAGGCCTAGTGTTTTAATATGTTTGCACTCCAAGTTAACAAGTAAGAAACGTACCTGTTGATCATGGGCAGCAACATCAGTAAGTTTTCTTGGAAATTCCTTTTTAACCAGGTGCACATTATATACCGAGCACACTGGCGAAACTATGAAATTATTTTGTGATATCATATTTGAATAGCTTTCTTCTCAATTTAAGGTTATGTGAACCCGTTTCCCCTGTGAACTAATCTATGCATATTATTAGTAAAGGTAATGTCGTTGCGTCCAAAACGCAAAGGAGACATGGCGCTTTGGCGAGCGATAAGGAAGATACTTGTCGCCCATCCGTGTCATGAATCACTTTCACCCCGATTTACACACCAGGTGAAACCAAATCGAGTTTGTTTATTGTTCTGGTGTTAAGGCAAAAAAATACAAAATATTTGAAATAATTTTCTCGCTCAGACTTGTTGTGAAATACAATATGACTTATCGGAAATGAGAAATCGAGAAGAAATGGCGGAACACTCACAACTTAACTTGCAAATCCTGCATTTATAGTGAAATTTCTGAAATTGAACTGTTTTAATGGTATGCATGAACCTTGTCGAGCGCCGCCGAACGACACGAAACGGGGTATCGAATGAAGATTGAAGTGAATAATTATTGTTAATGTTTGGTGTTATTGTTTACGTTTTACACGCACGTGTTAGCAGTTTATCAGCACGGTACATGGTTAGGACATAATACTCCTTATTCCTATGAAAATTACGAGTTTAAATGTTGCGTGTTGTACGCCATGCTGCATTAAATTAAACACCATGTAGATCTAACGAAATTAACAGAATAGTAAAGCATTACATTATCTCCACTGTCATCACACATTCAGTATAATTTTGAAGAAAATAAGTTGTTTTTATCAGGCCTATATAAAATATAAACACGAAACACGCACTATACGACAGGTACCGTAATTTGTGGGGTCGCGGGTCGGGTCGGTTTACAACTCGTGGCACACGCCGCATAAATATCCAGACGGTTTAAACACGCAGACCTATCTATTACAATGCCGTCCTTAACTCCCTGTCTGTTTTGGTATGTTTAAAATCTGATGAAGGTAATGTATTAATTATAGATTGCATGACACAGCAGACAAATTCAGACTTCCACAGTTTCGTTGCAAAAATGTACCCCAAACTTGTTGTATACGCACATGAAGGCTACTTACTTCATGAAGCTATGTTTTAATGATATGTGACGCTTTTGACCTATGAACTAATTTAAGTCTAAAAGAGTTTTAAAAGTACCTCACAAATGCCATGACTGTCTACACTGAAAAATAATTTGGTGTCATTTTGACACTAAAACAAGCGTCAAAAAATGGGTCCTCAGTTGGCCACCTAAAGGTGTCAAATTGACACCATTATGGGTGTAAAATATGACACCTTAGGGTGTCATATTCATTTTGACACCTTTGGGTGGTTACCTGAGGACCCATTTTCGAAAATGCCATTACACCCCAAATGGGTGTAATATTGACTCTCTTTAAGTGTCATATTGAGTTTGACACCCTAAAGGTGTCAAATTGACACCATTATGACACCATTATGGGTGTCAAATTGACACCATTATGGGTGTCAAATTGACACATTTGGGTGTCATATTCATTTTGACACCTTTGGGTGGTTACCTGAGGACCCATTTTCGAAAAATGTCATTACACCCCAAATGGGGTGTAATATTGACTCTCTTAAGAGTCATATTGAGATAGCACATGTTTAGGAGCCGTTTTCTCGTCGCCATTTTGTTTGCATGTTACGAGCCGGTAAGACTGGTAAGTACCGATCTGCTCCATTTCCAGACATTTTTGATAATAATTATGATACAATTAGCGTAATGTAAGACGTCCGTATGAAAAAGATGACCACTGAGCCAGATAATTCGTGCTACATGTATGTAATGTTGCACATATCATCGTATGCATGCATGACGAACACACACATAGTACTAGTAGGTCCATGCACTGACACAGTCCAACAAAATGCTAGTCTCTGACTATGAAATTGTAATTCATTTCATCAGTTAGTTGGCGCAATATTAAACAACATGAACAAGGCTTACATTACGCTAATTGTATCATAATTATTATCAAAAATGTCTGAAAATGGAGCAGATCGGTACTTACCAGTCTTACCGGCTCGTAACATGCAAACAAAATGGCGACGAGAAAACGCATGCGTTGATATGTTGATAGACGCCCAAATTGGTGTCAGAATTACACCAATTTGGTGTCAGAATTACACCAATTGGTGTCAGAATTACACCCGTTGGTGTCAGAATTACACCAATTGGTGTCAGAATTACACCAATTGGTGTCAAAATGACACCAATTGGTGTCATGCTGCTTCGACACCTCTAAAAACCGTGAGCTTTCCCGCCAACTATTGACGCCCTTGGAGTTATTTCAATTAATCTGACACCAGTTTTGGTGTAAATCACTAAATGATCACTGAAAGGTGTCCGTCGGACACTTAACGGTGTCAACGTAAATTATGTGCAAACCCATATCATTGACGATTACACCAATTTTGGAGTCAAAATAACGCCTTTGTAAGTGTCATTTACAGTTGACTCCAAGAAGGCGTCGCTGTGACACCAATTTATTTTTCAGTGTACTAATGTTATCATCCCATTGTTTTTGTTCATATGTACAATAATATGAAGAAGAAAAAAAGATTATAATTAATATAGGTCTATTACTTAGGCCTAATATACCGGAGCGTGTACACCCCTACCCCAGCGTGTGTGATTAAGAAAGTTGGCCTACATGTATGTAATAAATAACAAGTTGAACTGGCCGTGATTTTGAACATAATCAGCGTCATAATACTAATTCAGTAATGAAATAAATCAAAAATCCGCTGAATTACGCAGATCTATATAATATATAGATAATATATTACATGTATTGTATGAAATAGAATAGTCCATGAATGACTCTTAGACTGATTTGAAAGAGGCGTGTGAATTCACAATGGGACCTGGCTGTAGGAAGGTCCCTGGATTTTTCCGCTGACAAGAACCATTTCTCATCCCATAGAATTTGAAAAATAGCAATTTTTTACGCTGAATGATTCCCTATAATTACAGGTAGCTATTCACCTATGACATTTTATCCATTCAACCATAATTTGGAATTGAATAGCTAGCAATTCAATATTTTACCATATATATAGGTACTTTGAAGCCAGGTATGATTTAATCTCTGTTTGAAGGTCCATATAGGCCTACATCACCCACTTCTATATTTTAGGGGAATTGATGGGATTTTTGTATCTCGCGGTAGCTGAAGTACTTTTTTTCTACATAGCGTTATTCTTGCCACTGTGGCATTATGTTAAAATATGTGTTGAAATATCTGCCTTTTTATGGTATTTTCACGTTGCAAATGTTGAAGTTTAATACATCTGCTAAAATGGTAAATGAAAACCTACGCTATTACTTAGACCTATTAAGCATGTTAAGTAGATGGTCAAACGTGTGTTATACAAGGTGCTAGTCCATAGCTTTTAACCAGGCATATTTTTTTTCTTTACTAGACCTGTATTTAAATCGCTCCAATGTGAAAACATGTGTCAATATTTCTGTCCGAGTCGGTCCATGTTTTTGAAGATTATTTGCCGCATGTTGGTAGATCAAGTATAAAAAGCCGTTTAACTGACAGATGATATATAATTATAAGGGGGAAAGGACAGGTTCCCATACATTAAGCCGAATATTTTGTGTTTAGATTTAGCAAGGTATAATCCATTTGAAAAGATTGCATGATTGAAATATCCCTTCGTTAAACCTGTTTTCTCTACATAGTCATTTTATTATTTTGTCGTTTCTTTTGTCTTTTCCCCCTTTGTCTATACTATTTTTTTTCCAAATTGATAATGATAGTAGACCCCAAAAGCTGTCAAATAGAGATAACGTCATTTTTAAAAACGCAGGTGATACCCCAACAAATTTGGCGGGAAATTGTTATGTAAACAAACATTGGTCTGACGTATGAGCTGTACACTACTAATTGGCAGTAATTAACAGGTGTACGTAAAATGAAATGCGTATATGTATTGTGTATACAACGAAGGATGATAAGTGTTTGTTTACAAAATTATTTCATATCTCTAAAATATTATCAGGGAGCTGGATGTTTGATTAGTTGAGAGACATTTGTAATTTTTTGATATGGACTAGACATGTGTATTATATTTTGGGTGCAAACACATCGCGGGGGAGATCTTTTTGGACTTTAGTCCACGGGGGAGATTGAGGATCAACGCGACACTGAATGTTGACAACAATCTACAATCATTTCTTTTAATTATAGTTGAATTTTACTACATGTACTACGCTGAACATGCTGAAGGAATCTTTTCAAAGTAGAAACATTTCAGCACGGATTTATAATGTGTCACGGCACACACACGTATTTGCAACACCACAATTGCTGAATTGTGGAGACCGGTAATTCATTAGGGCGCCACCAATGACGGGTACGTGAGCACAATGTCAGTCAAGTGATCTCCTCTTAGCTCCTTGCGTGCGCAGCTGAGCATGAGAGAAATCCCGAACCTTGACAGCTCAACTACTCTGTGTCCACCCATTCATAAACAAATTACCCGGGCTCCTTGACGCGCTCTGATTGGCTGATATATGATAGCCATTGTATTGGGCATTGATAGCATTCCATAGGGAAACTACTCCAGCGTTTTCTGCTCATTAGCATAACAAGGCGGCCAATTATTATCGTCGACGTCACCTGTCAAGAGCGGGTGACATCAGGGATGGCTATAACAATTGCATGAGACGGCGCTGCTGATTGGTCAAAGGGTGTATTCATTCCCTGCACTGCCAATCAATGGACGAAGTGAACTTATCGCTGGACTAAAAATAACGAGTGTATTGCAGTGTGTGGACGCATTTCTATAGTTCTCTTCATCGACAACAGAAGCTCTATAGAGATTTCTCGTCAAAAACTATTCGGAGACTTCAACTTCATCAATCGTGTTGTGTGTTTGTTACCTTGGTGAAGTAGTAGCAGCCTTTCATTCACAATTGCCGTGTTTTATCCCCCCTCGTCCTATTTGGAAGTCAACCGAACTGGTGCCATGTATAAAATGATGGACCCGCACCAGACTGAACTGAAGCCGACATCACTGGCTATGACTAGCATGCCTACAAGCATGTCTCCGGTGCAGACGCAAGTGTCCCATGGTTCGCCGGGAACTCCGACGAGTCCGAACGGCGGAATGAACATGAATCACGGAGTCACGCCAGGTAGTGGGGCTAAAAATATAGACCCCACACGAGTAAAGCGTCCCATGAACGCTTTCATGGTGTGGTCGAGAGGACAACGCCGAAAGATGGCCCAGGAGAACCCAAAAATGCATAACTCTGAAATCAGCAAAAGATTAGGCGCCGAGTGGAAACTTCTAACCGAGGAGCAGAAAAGACCGTTCATCGATGAAGCCAAACGTCTTCGAGCAGTTCACATGAAGGAACATCCAGACTACAAGTACAGACCACGTCGCAAAACCAAGACCTTGATGAAGAAAGACAAGTATGCGTTGCCGGGTATGATAACTCCAGGCGGAGGACACGTCCAACGCGGTATGGATGGTAGTATGCAGGGTTACCCCCATCTCAACGGCTATGGTTATCCAGGTATGATGCAAGAATCGTTACCGCACATTCAGCCACATGCGTACGGCGGGCCGAGCCAAATTTCGGCAAATACCGGACTCCATCCCAGGTACGATATGACAGGACAAATTTACCCCCCTATGACATCGGCACAAGCCTCGTACCTCAACGCCGCCAGTTACTCAAGTTCACCCTACTCCACGTCGCACTCGCCACAGATTCACTCGCAGCCACCACCAGCTGTGCCCAAATCCGAACCCAACCCGAGCGGTCACGGCGGTATGTCCGGTATGTCCAGCGCCGAGCGGGCCGCCGCCATAGCACATGCAAGCAGCGGGAGAATGCCTGGTGATTCTCTTCGTGAAATGATCAGCATGTATTTGCCAGGAGATGCCAACGATCCAAACGCCAGGCAAGCCCATCACGCCATGCAAGTCCAAGCAGCACAAGCAGCAGCCCAGGCCGCAGCATATCCTAGTGTTTCAAATGGATCAACAGTTCCGCTCACACATATGTAAGAGAAGATAAAAAACTTTTGTTGTTACAAACTTTTTTGTTATTTTGAACAACTTCTTTTTCATATAGACAATGAACTAAAAATGTGTTGATGATTGAACTATGGTGCCCGTATTTTGCAACTATAAAGGGACATGAATTTTGCCAAGCAAAAAAGCACGATGACTTTTTTGAGGACTTTGGACTTGTCCAAATAACCTCGCATGAATTCATTGATATAGTGTTTTCTATGTTCAGGGTATAAAAAAACCACGATGATTGCCAAATTCTACATGTACTATCCCGTCTAAACTGTAGACCGGTAAAAAAGCGCTTCTTGGCAATATGATTGCTATTCGTGGTCAATCGTGTGTTATTACTCAAACTTGATATCAAGTCAGTGATAACTCGATTTTGATTTAAAAAAAAGTTTATATATGCTAACGATTCGCCCTATCTTTATGTGTTTGTATAATTTTGTATTACGATATGGGTGAGAAGATTGACAATTATATTATCAATTAGGCGAAACCATGCTCCGTTAAAAGTAAATAATATATTGCTTTTCACAATGTTCATGTTAACAAAAATAAGAGTTTATTATATGTATATTTTGGCTCGAAATTGAATTACTATTTATCGGGTTTTGCGAGGTTGTAAAAACTTAAATGAAAACTGTGAAGAAAAAAAATATGTTTGTATAATTATGCATTTCGAGTGTTTTCAAACCTACGCAGTATATGGGCGACTTTACAGGAGCATGGTTGATTCCGCCTTTTTTGGCGCCAAAAATTTCGAGCTAAATGACAAAATTACCGAGGTCAAATATTCGATATACTATTGGGACAGCTGCAACTGCAAGCGGGCGATTATTTGAAATCGGTATTTTTTTAACTCATTATTTACACGCGCTTGAAACAAGTATTGTGAAATTAGTCACCATTTTGAAAACCAGTATGAAACATGTCCGTGGTTTATTTTGAATTTGTTTAAATAAACGCATTTTCTTTACATAAATTGTTTCAAAGAGTTTTACCACGACTAAAATCAAGTTTTGTGAATTGTTTTGAGCCTACCATGCTGGGATCCTGTTCTGTATATAATTCGCACTGTTCTATTCTTTTAACCATGAAATTAACTTTCTTTAAAAAAACCCAACCATTTCAAAAGAGATCAGTGCATGTTTCCATCCAATCATACATTTTCAAGTTTTTGTGCTTTATAAATGATTAAAAAAGGATGGAAATTGTATCGTTTCAATATATCACTAACTGTCATTTAAACTCTAGAAGTTCTGTTTTTGTTACATTTTTTCTCATCGGCTAATTTTTTTCTGAAATGTCTTATTTTTGTGTATTCAAAACAAAAGTCTTAGGCCTTCCTCACTTTTTGTACAGGCTCAATCTAAAATATTCAGTGAAGCTATGCTTTTGTAATGATGAATAACGGGAATTCCCCTTTTCCATTCATTAACTATTGAGAATAATGAGCGTATTCACAGACTTGCCTATTCAAACCGGCGCTAAATATTGTTTAGCTGTTGTCCGCGGAACAATAGATGCTAAACAAAAGACTTCATTTACAATAACGCAACGGTATACACACTCTAGACGAGGGAATCCCTCGCTTGCCTGACATGCTTAATTCGCCTTAGAAATTGGCGCTATTATTTATTTTCAGATTCTATTCATCGGCGCTGACAAGAATGAAAGCGGTTTGGAAATTACATTATCATAATGACCTAGTAGTTATAGGCTATTATATTAATATTAAAGCAGTCAAGAGAAGCGAGGGTTTTTTGAATTTTTTTTTTTTATAAACAACCCTGCCCCATATTAATTACTCTGTAAATAATGATACAACCCGTTAGTTTGCATAGGTATGTCTGAAAAAAATATTGGAATTCAGAACTCTTGTTAATTTTATACTCAGTTGTATTTTCTGTTCATTTTTCTTTATGGATTTCCCACTTTGAAAAACAACGTGGTACCGCAGAGTGCACGCATCGGGATTGTGTTTATTATAACTTGCCGATATCTATTCATTATTTGGTATAATATCCTAATTTCCTACACTGGTTTTTTCTTCTTCTGAAAGCTGATATACCCGTGCGTAACATAGTTTTTGTTTTTGTACTTGATATTCATTTCTGATTCTGATTGGTTGTTTTCTCAAAGAAAAAGTCCACTCACGGGATAAATCATAAGCCAGTCGTCTGGAGCATAATACTTGCATTTGTACATAAAAATGATAACTGGTTTTTGGTTTATTCTACACTTGGATAATTCTTTTTGCGGAAATGACTATACATGTCGTCATGTTGTGTGTCCCCAATGATATTTTTTGTATGATGATGATATTTTGTCTTTATCTGCTTCTGAAGATGCCAAGCAAACAGGGCCAAACAAAAAGCCCGCTGTATTAAAATGGAAATATTGAAATGTCTATATTTTGTGCCATAACTTCTGTGTCAATTTGAGTTGTTTAAACTTTATGTCATAATGCCTTAATGTGTGCAAATACTGCTGCTGCTGAATTTTTCTTTCCAAAACTTATTGGTGCATTTGGTTGCTTCCGTGTGAGTCACAGTAATTACGCATGGGAGTAGTAGCAAGATGATCACAATTTTTATAAAAGGTCGCGCAACAGTTTGCCAATTTAAGAGGAAAAATATGGTTTTCTTCTAAATTCATCATGATAATATCTAAATTAACGAACAGCTTGTCAAGCAAACGCTCATCATGCTCATGGACATAATGATCATTACTGGTTGCAGTTTAATTGGAATTAACAATTTCAATCACTATTGAAACACGTGCTTCATATACCTTACGTGGGACGATTGGTGTGGTGTTGTTAGGTCTGGGCAAATGTAATCAAAGCCTTGGTAATTTTAATACAATCATTGGTAAAAGTCCAGTTTTTGTAGAACATTTTACCAAAGCTTTGGGAAATCTTACCAAATTATGTTAAGGTGACGTAAATAACCCTGTTCTACGGGCAACGGACATCTCGAGGTAGGGTCGGCAGGTCAAGCTTTTTGTGTGTGCATTTCGAGAAAAGAAGGAAGAAAAAAAAAAAGATTTTCTTTTCAAAATTGTAAACAAAACACGGGTTGGTCGGGCCCGTAGAAGAGGAAGGAGTTTTGCGTCGCCTAAAGGGCTCAGCAGACTCCACAACGCTCCAACGCTGAGCGCAAGCGTTGACCAATCAGGCTGCGCCATTTTGTTGTTTTGGAGCTACTACACATGTGTGAGAGCGAAAATAGTTCGAGCGTTGTGGAGTATGCGCAGCGCTTTACGTATTACAAACTGCAAACAAGCAATTGACATCACAAGAGTGGGAATCTCTTAAATCAAAAGTTTGAAAAGTCAATCTTAAAGATTATGCTCAAGGAAGGATCTTAAAAGATCGAAAATGTTCAATCTAATAGAGTGAAATTTCAGTCCGACATTTAATTTTTACTCAATTAGATTGAATATTTTCAATCTTTTAAGATCCTTCCCTATAAGCACAATCTTTAGTAAGATTGACTTGTCAATCTAGGTCTAAGCTTAAAATCCACAACGGAAAAAGTAATACCAGCAATTTAGTTGAATGCTAACAAAATTATGACCAATGATATTCAATTTGTCATATAAATCGATTGCATGATACCCCATCCATGCAATTAGAGTTATGATCACATTACCCCCTTAATTCAAAAAAACATCCTGCTGCTCATGCAAATTTCCATAAAAGACTTAACACTTTCCACGCGGCACTTGGCTGCAGACGACATTCCAAAATTTCACAAAATGTATTAAAAATGTCGCAAACTCGCAATTATTGAATTTCGTTATCATATTTGGAATCACCATGAGAAATGCATTGGATTAAGTACAAACATGCCTAGTATTGGTTCAGTAATCATTGAGATAGACCTTTGAAAGTTGGGAAAGGTTTCTGAAAAATCTGTTTTGTTCATGGTAAAACTGATAGCCGCGTGAAAAGTGTTAACGTATTATAATATAATCCACTTTGCTTCTTCATACCGCAGGCTACTGTTAACATCGCTCTCCATTGCTGCATATTAAAATATTACGTTGTAACACATGTTGCTTCGAGCCAACGATTCATGGTGTGGACGCATTAGGGAAGTGCTTGTCGATAATATTATAGCAGGCACTGTCATTTGGCTTAGTTTTTCCCCCATATGAACAACACACGTGTTTGTATGATATTTCGATTTTTCTGCCATTAGAGAATCCCCATGCACACATGTACATGATATACTTGACATGGATTTTGAACCGTTGTTTGAAGTGACAATTAAATTTGTCTGACCATAAACTCAATGGTGATAAATTCCAAAATAGTATAACAATATAAAGATGTTTTAAAGGTTTGACCATTCATTTCTTTACTCCATAGGCGTAGCCAATCCATAATAATGAGCCCAATGCTGCCATTTACACATTCAATTAATAATCAGTATTTTTATCTTGCAAATTAAAATATGGACATTTTGAATTGGGTCAGTGTGATGTTGCAGCGCATATATCCAATTCTGCATGAATTTATGAAAACTATCTCAATCTGCAGGGCTAACTCTTGGCATTGGAATCAATTGGTGTACAAACTCAAATTGCGCCCTCAACTTGGATTTAGGACACGCTGTAAAAACGGGAGTTTCTGCACTGTTAGAAATTGACGTTAATTTACAGGGAAAATATACGGTTTTTACCGTTTTAAAACAGTATTTACACAAAAAAATGGTAAAAACCAGTAATTTTACGATTCCCTCTATATTAACTTTATTTTTACGTTATTTGTAAAATATTCCGTTTTTTTACAGCAAATGTAAAAATTGACGTTAATTAACAGGAAAAATACGTTTTTTTACCTTTTTAAAACAATATTTACACAAAGAAATGGTAAAAACCCGTAATTTTACGATTCCCTCTACATAAACGTTATTTTAACGTTATTTGTAAAGTAATCCGTTTTTTCACAGCAAACGTAAAAATTGATGTTAATTAACAGGAAAAATAAACGGTTTTTACCGTTTTAAAACAATATTTACACCGAAGAAATGGTAAAACCCCGTAATTTTACGATTTCCTCTACATTACCGATATTTCAACGTTATTTGTAAAATATTCCGGTTTTTTACAGCAAACGTAGAAATTTATGTTAATTTACAGGAAAAAACATACGGTTTTACCGTTTTAAAACAATTTTTAAACAACAAAATGGTAAAAACCCGTAATTTTACGATTCCCTTTACATTAACGTTATTTTACCGTTATTTGTAAAATATTCCGGCTTTTTACAGCAAACGTAAAAATTGACGTTAATTTACAGGATAAATATACTGTTTTTACCGTTTTAAAACAACATTTACACACACAAAAAGGTAAGACCCCGTAATTTTACGATTCCCTCTACATTAACGTTATTTCAACGTTATTTCTAAAATATTCCGGTTTTTTACAGCGAACTTAAAAATTGACGTTAATTTACAGGAATAATATACGTTTTTTTACCGTTTTAAAACAATATTTACACAAAAAATTGTAAAACCCCGTAATGTAACGACTCCCTGTATATTAACGGTTTTTTATGAATAAATAGTTTATATAACACAAAACACTTCGACATTATCAACTACTTCGTTGGCTCAGTCGGTAAAGCGTCCGACTTACAATACAGAGGTCCCGGGTTCAATTCCCCGTCCAGTCAAGTTAAGGTAAGTTCATCTAAAAATCTTTAATAAATTGCGAAAGCAGAATAAACATATGACACATACAATTGACACATAAAATTAACAAATGACACATAAAATTGCTTAAAATATCCGGAATTAAACACAAGCCCCGTTAATTAACAGGTCATGTATATTCACAACACATTCGTAAAATAACGTCAAAACTAAATAAATTAACGGGAAATTATATTTTACGGTTTGTTGTATTTTATCGGTATAAAACTGGCAGCTATTTAACGGTATTATACCGTTAAAAAACGGGTTTTTCTAATTAACGGGAAATTATATTTAACGGCCCACTGTATTTTATCGGTATTATACTGGCAGCTGGGACGCCGGTATTATACCGTTTAAAAACGGTTTTTTTTCGAATTAACGGGAAATTATATTTTACGGCCCGCTGTATTTTACCGGTATTATACTGGCAGCTGGGACGCCGGTATTATACCGTTAAAAAACGGGTTTTTTTCTAACAGTGTGGTACTCAAAGACTTTCCTAATAAAAGTGGATCAGTAAATAAATCTACAGCAACAAGTGTTTAAGCAAATTTAATTGAGATCTTTGTGACACATGACAAGATGTTTGCCTAAATATGAGAGGGCATGCTGTAGAAAGACAATTATTTTGGTTGACTTGTCAGCTGTACACACGATCTTTTAAAGAATATATATTTTTAAGTAGGTTTTATAATGAAATTTTAACAAAATATAATAAAACAGATATTTTGGTTGTATTTAATTTCCATGATTTTGAAATCAGTTGGATCACCATAATATATCGCGGCTTATAACTGAATATATTTTTGTCCAATAATAATCTTTCCGACTTCTCAGTGCAGTCGCTTCAAGCGATCTCTCAATCCTATAATAGCGAGTTAACACGCGGGGTCTTACGATGTTTAGTTTTAGCGCGATGATAGCTCAGGAAGCTCCGATCATCGGGGACTAATTTAGTTACAGCAACGGGGAGTCATGTCATTTCATTACCAACGGTTTAAGTACGCCTGGTACATCTGAATTATAGCTGAGCAGCGCGGCGAATAGTACCCCGAAGCCATGAACTAACCAATTCGAGCACTAGAGTGCGAGTATCCTCAAATGTCTTAATTTCACTAAATGGTTCGTCGTATGGTTCGTTCGTCCAGTAGTTATCGCGCGCTAACACGACAGCTGTGGGCAGATGATTTCATTAAGTTATTACACTATACGGTAGCACAAATTGATGGGCGTATATAAAAATTGAGATTGTCAGAAAAAGTATTTATGCAGTGAAATAATTCCATATACCCACCAATTACGAGAAAAAAGTCTGTAAATAACAGTTTTTGGATATCATTTGGGATATAAACGATTTGAGAATGTTGTTTGGCTGCCCTCCTCCCTTGACATGACTTGGGTAATTATATAATAACATTTCGATTTCTATAAATAAAGTAAATAGTGATTTTATATTGTTTTAACACAGCTCGTTATAATGATTTGCATACGCGCTGGATATATCGATCGCGTAATTACGGAGTGTCAGCATAAATCCTGATGGCGAATATAATATAAATTATATGGACCCCTAACTAAATACAATAATTAGGTAATAGGTCTTCATGGTAGGGACTGGTTATGCAATAAGGTCTCCACTCCACGGCCATTTGTAGTCATCTCCGTCAAAAAGATCTCCCAGAATGCGCAAATAGCGGAAAGAAGGCAGTAGTTTGACTGTAAATTATAGTAGCTGCCTTGTGCTTGTTTAAGGAAATTTGCCACATAAATGGTGATGTCATTAAAGGGGCACTAAGAGATGTGTTGGAGGCTGCGCCCTCAATTATAATAACAACTGGGATAAGTGTAGTTTATTACATGTATGAACTTACACCTTATAAGGATTAAGAAAAATCAGCCCTCTTTGTACAACAAAACGTCGATTCAATAAATGCTGATCAGGCCCGATCGACAGCATTTTACGTCAGACAGTACCCCCCTGCAGTACGCATGATAAATAACGCGAACCATATTTGCATAGAGGGCGTTTTTCAATAAATAGTGATAATATCTGTTTTAATCAATCAAGTTTTGCTTTGTTTTTGTTGGTAGAAACAACAATAATGGCAATTTTTAATGTTCATCTTGAATTCTGATGTAAATTTTAAAAATAAAATAAAAATGTCAACACCGCTTAATGTCCCTAAGGGTGACTGTTATGCATGTGATGTGTGGGAATGACACACTAAACAAGTCCACGAATGACATACAATTTGTAGTTAGACTAGTTTTGTGCAATTATTAATGCTATCGTATACTTAATACTACTGGATTAAAATATTGTACGACTTCATGATCTGTAAAAGCAGACGCTTAATATTGGTCATATAATTATATCTACTCAATTCATTTCATCAATTTTCTTCATGCCCATATTGGCCACAATCAAAATAACTTCAAAAAGACTTCTTTATGAATACTGCAACATAAAAAATAAACATGTTAAGCGCCCCTCCCGCTTCCTTTTTTGGGTCTGCTTCAATTTTGTTCTTCTTTATATCAGTCATAACTTTTTGTTCAGGTGTTTCAGACTTTGAGATGTTTGAAACAGCTTTGGTTCTTTCTTAGAGTTTTGTGGTGACCAAGCCGTCAGATCCATGAAAGAAAAACAATTTAAGGAGGCCACCTCTCCAAAAATATAAAATGGAAAAGGGGCTTCCTTCTTTTTGAAAAAGTCAGGACGCTAAAATGTTTTATGTGCCTTAAAGTGTGCATTTCTCGCGCAAAGACACATAACACTTGTCACTATTTGTCGATGAAGACACTATTTTTGAATTAAATGTTTATAGTTCGATGATACGTCGTTATATGAGAAATAATATAAAGATGGTAATTTTGTAACGTCTAATGAGCCTTATTTTAAAAGGTATATTTAACCCGATGACACGGATCATGGCATTAGTATTAGTAGAGATATGCATGGATCTAGCAATAGCTAGAAAGCGGCAAATGAAGTATAATACTCTTCAAGACGATTATTCCTTGCGTGGCACGATGGCGACGACAGTCTACAATAATCCCCTCAATCCGCGGGTAATCCGCTAGAGTGTTGATCGCTCTTTGCCCTAAGCCATTTCGACTGCGTAACGCTCAAATCCATTTCAGCCCAACAGTGTACCCGATTTGCTGTTATATGCTTGCTATACATTTATGCTCCGATTGGGGTGATTGTAACCGGTCGACACATGCACCCAAACAAGTATACCGTTTGATTTCCTGGTGTTGCGTGTTGAAAAACAAAAAACATCTCCCTGACTCACTCCAAATATAAAAGATCCTAAAGAAATGACCTATTGAATATTGAGTGCAGTTATGCGGTTGCTCTTGTAAAACATGAGCGCATAAGATAGACCCTCTATCTCCAAAAATGTCTACAACACTCGAAGAAAAAATGGTTCGACTTAAAACTTGTTTGTCCTTAGTACCCTCAAGAATATATCCTTCAAAATATTGTTGAAATTGAAAAACAACCCTTTCAGAACTATTTTGGTTGAACTGGTTGAACACAAGTAAGTATATAAAACATTATCACTGATTATTAAGAAGAACCCTTCGCTGGACACGGGATTGGTAGGTTGACCAGAAGATCTATATCAAAGGATAGATAAGACTGTGGATCTGCGATCAGCGATCAAAATTACGAGGAAAATAACATACTTGTTGTTTGAACCCGTGCCTCAAATACCTGTAGTTAATCATATATGTGACTACAAATGATAAGTCTAGACATGTAAAATCAAAGTGTTTTATTAATTCTATTATGTGCAGGTCTAAACTGAACAGTAAAGGCCATTGTATCGGATTAGAAAGCTCTGTTTTGTAATAAAATACTTGACCTTTAATGAATCACCTCATTTGCATCAAATAATTGATGCAGATGAATGATGATGAGACCCCCACATATTCGGGATGTTATACGTATTGTGTGTAACAGTTGTTACGATGTAACATCGTTTAGGCCAAACAAAAAATAGGTTTGTCTCAAAGCTTGCGCGCGCGTTGGTTTTGAAATGCCAAAATACCGCATCTAAAATGCAGGAAATTGTCAAATCATTTTTTTTCTTCTCTACAAATTTTTATTTCGAGTTTTTATTAAAAATATCGGCAGATTTTCCTTTTCTCAAACTTTTACATGATGACTCAGTTCTTCAAAAAACGCTGCAAAATTGTTCTTTACACAACTAGGGCCTAAATCACAATATTCATTTCAAATAGAAAAAAACAATATCAGAAAGTGTTAACGGTTGCAAATAGTAAGAGTAAAAATTGACACACAAATAAAAAAATGTAAAAAAAAGAAAGAAAATGAAAGACAAAAAACCGCGCGCGTCGCCCGATTTTGAAGCCTTCGCAAGCTTTGAGACAAACCTTTTTTTTCTCCCCTTAACTATGTGAAATCCGTGATCGACCTTTCCTCATCATCAGAGAGAGAAAAACTGAACAATACTGTCATCATGGTCATGTACTTGTTGATATGCTATAACATAAGCTACGAAGACCGGGATGGAAAATAATCATCTGGTTTAGGGCCCTGCATCTGGTTGGAAACGCTGCTCTAATCAATGAGAGCCCTCCTAGGTACGCGTACCGCAATAAAACAAACGGCGCAATTATAGCATCATTATACTATACGCGCTAGTGATATTTATTAATTAGTGTGTCGCATCGATCCATTTCGTTTTCAGATTTATTAACGGGTCTTCAATATTGCGCGCTTAGCCTTTAGCTAGAGTGATTGAGATATCCGGAATTACAGAGAGGTGGAGGACTGGTGCTTCATCTCTGTTGTAAGCCTACTACTACGTATGGTACAATTAATAATGTTTGACTCGCAAAGTGTATTTCAAGTCCGAGGTGTGTATCAGCTACATGGCAGAATAACATGTGCAATCATATTCAGGCCCGTAAGACACTTTTTTCAAAGGGGGGGCGTTTTCAAAACAAAAACAATTGTGAGTGAAATATGCGCGCGTAGCGCGCGAAAATTTTCGAATTTGCACCTATTTTTTGCACGATCGAGGTACATTTAGGCTCTAAAGAAGCTTGTAGCAAAGAATATTGCATTTTGGGAAGATAAATGCGCGCGTAGCGCGCGAATTTTTTTCATCTGTGTACAAATTTTCCGGGGAAAATTTTCAAAGGGGGGGGGCGATCGCAACCGTCGCCCCCCCCCCCCCCCCCCCCATCTGACGGGCCTGATATTCCATAATGAATATTTAAAAAAAAGTGATGTAGGCCTATAATAAATGTACTTAACATTATAGCCTAATATAGAAACCTTCCATTATTTTTTCAAGAAACATTTCCGAGTCAAGGTTCGAAACCAGGTTGTATTGAATGAGGAGGGTTGTGTGTCCGAACCGTGTTACCAACACTTTTGTATTGGCAGCTAATAGTCCAAAAACAGAAGGCCAGGGTCTCTATTCCCCATTTTTGTCAATTACGGTCAATGCATCATGATATTGGCATGGCATTACTATACTATTATGGTAACCTATGATAATAATGATGATACTTTGTTACATTGCATTGGTCTATAACAATGGAACAAATACAGTGCATTTAACGTTTAAGTTAATTTAAAAAAATACATATTTAGATAAATATATACTTGTTTATGTGAAGACTAGAGGCCTAGCCTAATCCAATTTAGATTTATTATATTATTATCAAGTGCACACGTCCGTGACAATTAAAAACAAATCGCAGTAAAATCTGACGAAAATAAAAATGCCTCAGACTTCGTAGCACCTGTGTACAGCCACTAATTTGGTGTTATGTGGGTATCGCGCCCCGTGAAAAGCAGGTGTTTTTGGCGGCGTTTCGGAAATAGTCGAGTTCGCGTCGAGACCTGTCTCACCTTATAATCGTAGTATCGCGCTAAAAAGATATAAAATACGGGCATTTATATGAATTATACATGTGTTCCTTTCTATATATTATATATTTAAGCGTGTATAGGGAGAGATAGAGCAAGTGAGAGTTTGTGACCGAATACGAACGCGAAAAAACCACATAACGTCGGCACATTGTTGCAGACAGTGTTATTTCATCGTAATTATCACATGTTTTGTTGGTTGCTTTTAGTTGGTTTATAAATAAATGAAATAGTCAATGTGCACGCGTGTAATCAACTATGGCACATTTTTTATGCTTGATTTTTTGTTTAAATACACAGATTATAAATAATGTATTGGGGCTATCTTCATATAAGGATAATGAACTAGTAAAAGATGGATGCTAGCAGCAATACAAAAGAGAAACAAAAAAGTACGTTTCTCTTTTTAAACACAAAGCTTTGATTTCTTCGAAATGGTATTTATAGAGCTAGAGGTGGCCATATCATTAGACAATGATGTGACTGGAGAACAATGCAGCCTATAATAATTGATGCAATAGAAACCTAAAGTATGCTTGATGTAGTGAAAAGAGACCAAAACATAATGACGGACAAGACTAGATTGTATTGTTGATCAACAATACTATCGTAAGTTTAAAAGAAGTTTAAAAGGTATACTAAAAGTTAAAACACTGATGGTAGTTTTACACACGTTTTGAGGTTTGAGTATTTTAACGAAAGTATTATTTGTTTCATGTTTCACCTATCGCGTGACATGTTCTAGATAGCTTGATGATATTTATGTTCTACACACCTTAATCATGTTAATAAAGGTGACCCTATTTTCCTTACTCTGATTCTTTGTATAGGAAATATAATTTCTATCCTTTAAAAGATTCGGCATACTAATACATAACAAGGGTTAACAAATTGAAATACATGTTCTAGAACTCTTTCTACACTGCAAAAAGTGCAGAACACATGACGCGTTCAGAACATGTTCACGTTGTGTTCTCAGGTGTTCCAGAACATGTTCAAAATGTAACAGATTTAGAACATGTTCTGAACGTGTTCTGGATATGTTCTGAACGTGTTCAGAACACATCACAACGCGTTCAGAACATGTTCTCAATCTGTTACATTTGAACACGTTCTGCAGTTTTTGCAGTGTAAGGGATAGCAAATGACTGAACCGTGAACTTTAACCGGCATACAGACTACTGTCAAACCCCCAAACATTCATAATATTTATATTTTGAAATTAATCAATATATTAAGTCTACACCACCACGGCCTCCCGAATTTGTCGCTGACTCAACATTCCAGATTGCACAATGTGATTTTCTGAGACTAATCGCAATATAATAATAACAGAATGTATACAAGCTGTCGACAAATGTTGTGATGTAAACTAAAAAGTTGATGATCTGTTAAAAATAAAAGGTATAGGGCCTAGATAATTTGTACATGCACCTATATATAGTCATATTAATACCTAATAATCATTGTGCTTTATTACGACGTAATACATAAATAGAAAAAATAAAAGATATAGATAATGCGTACATGCACCTATAGTCATCTTATTAACATTGTGCTTATTAATACATATAAATAGAAGAGTGTGCATCGGGTATACAGAATTTGAAAGACTATAGGCATATATAACCTGTTATGTTAACAGACAGTAGCCTCAGATAAAAACTATATTGGAAATGTCCCAAATTAAAATGGTCATTTATTATTAAACGACATAGTCAGTTAGTGTTGTTTTTTATTAACACAATTAAAATGGATCATAAAAATTCAACCTTGATAGTGAGCCTCTAATCAATATAATCACAGACTCATTCGCCCAGATTTTGTGTTTTCAAAAGAGCTATGGAATTGTTTCGTTCTTGAACTCGGATTAATTTTCTATAAATGAAGTGATTAATAATACTCCCCTACGGCGGCGGCCGCTGTTCCTTTTGAAAATTCGAATTAAATACATGTAATGACAATACATCTATAAACGATGTCGCCGGGGTTGAGGTCAATGATTTCATGGTGGAAAAATAACAGTCTGAAATGTCACGAGGAAATCTGAACTGAAAGAAGAAAAAACATGAAGAAATGTCGCTATGATTTCGCTATACGCATTTTAATTTGTGCAACAGTAGTGGTTTCGGTCAAAATAAAAGGTTTTGGTTTGATTTCATCCCGGATTTTAACATGTTTATATTATCTAGGACTATAGCTAAATTATGATTAATAGTTATAGTCCCAGTTTATATGGGTATTTATGGTATGTGATTATGAATCAAGTATGAACACATAATTGATGCTCCAACATGTTGGTTCACATCGGGGTTCACATGTCCACGTGTTTCCAAGTATAGCGTCAACTTCAACAGCACAAAATAAAAGAAATTATAGACCATGCTCGGCCATCAAAACAGACAGCATATGATTCTTTTGAGCAATACTGTTAACAACAAATAAGAATAATACAAGCTCTAAAAGAAGTTTATATACCGTATTTGCCAGCCTTGTCGTTGACGAAAGCCGAGATATATGCGCGTATTTACGGACTCTCTCTATCTCCCGCATGTGATATATCGGGCCGTGGCGGTGGTTGGTTCTAATGATCATCGCGGGAATAGCGAGACAAGTTATATGATCGGTATAATTGTCTATGTCAACATGGGTTTAGCTTTACGCAGTCAAATGATATGAGACTCCGCTCCATCAGGGTTTTATTGTTTTAGCCAAAAGGGGTTATTTAATAATAAACGGACGTGTCGGCCTGATTCTTCGCTGCTGCACAGCTACTGCTGATGATGATGCTTTAGTTTTAAACGCTACTGGAAACGACTCCCTTGTGGTGTATTATAGTATAGGGTGATCCAATAGATTGACGTTAACGGGTTGTTGCTTTGCTATCTTCAGGAGATAGCATTAACGTTATTATCTAGTTCAGAGATGGTAGCAGGGTGGTTAAAAGCGTCGTCAACGCTGTACAATGTTGTTATTATTTGTTATTTGAAATACACAAACGTCCACTATGTGGTCACATATGGCTCCATTGCTATCTTCAGTAGATAGCATTGCGGGTTACAAATTAAAGTACTCGGGTCGGATGGTTAAGTGGATTCAATGTAAGAGGATTCAATGTCAGTGGCTTTAAAAGGGGCAATTCGATTTGTTGCTCATTGCATTAATATTAGGTTAATGGAAACTTGGAACCAGGCAAATGAAATGTTAAAAAACCTACTTTTTGTTTCAAAATATAAACAAGGGTTAGTAAATATAATGGACTGAATTTAAACTTCAATTTAAAAGGGCGTTCATATGATCATGATGCAACAAGTAGAGTTTACGCCATCAGCACCAAAAAACTTGCCCATCCCATAACTAATGATTGTACCTGACACAGGCATTTACATTTTAGTTCAGAATGTCATGACTTTTGCCGCCACGTGAACAAAAGCGAAAGAGGCTCGTCATAACAGCAGCTTATCACAGTTTGTAAGACAAGCTGCAAATAACCACATGTTTACCGTACTTCTTCAGAAGGATCCTATACAAAGAAAATGATAAACTAGATTTGTTGATGATTTTTTCAATAATTACTTTCAAATACAGGTCCTCTTAGGCCGTGTTCCCACATAAGTAGAAGTTGTCCCGGTTCGGACTAGTCTAGACTACTCGGGATTTTGTTCTATGTGGGAACACGGCCTAGTTTTAGCATGTTAAGAGCACACGCGTGTTTGTGACTGCGAGGAGTGTACATGTACAGTGTTCTGGTTCAGATCTACTCGGTTGTGAGATGACTGAACAGCGTTCTGAATCATCTCTATTCCATTCTCAATATTGCTTGCGCATCTTCTGCTTTAATGTGGAAACAGCCAACCTGATCAAACAGCCATCACGCTGGCCATATAAAGATGTTTAAAAGTGGGTCTCGGTAAATATGGCATAGCATACAGTTTGAGGAAAACGTGAACAAGTTTGCATTGCTAACGGAATGGGTTGTAAGGGGAGGGGTCGCTATGTTGTACCAGTTGTTTACTGTCAATATGACCGGGGGAGATGCCAATTAAAAGAAAATTGTGTTTCCCGTCCCTTCCTTGCCATTGTCATTGCTTTTTCAATTGATTTTGTTTTGGGAAATGTCCAGTTGACTTGTGAGCATAGCATAGGAATTAGTATAGGCCTATCATCTTTCGTATGAATTATAGTAATTAATAGCTGATAGCCTGCCGGAGTGCAAGAAGCCGTTTTACAGGGCGGATCGGCGGCATCGGCTCCAACCGGGATCCTGGCTCCTTTTATATATACATCGGGCTTATGTTTTGTAAACGAGATTCGTGCTTCGTCAAATCAGCGGTCAAATAATCAAGCCCGTGTCGAATGTTTAAAAATAAACCAGAAATTAAATAGAAAATCCCTCACTTAAATTAAAACAAGAACATCATTTATTTGACAGTGTGGCCTTGTGATCTTCCAAAGACCTAGGTCCCAGTGATGGTAGCATCGGTTGGTGTTTCGATGGTTAGGCCTATGAGTCGACGGAGTATTTCTATTAGGTTAATATATACAGTATAAAAGAGTGTTGACTTTGCATGTGCAGGTACCGAATACAATGTATACTAATACTATGTATAAAGGTTTTCCTTTTACATGAGATCACTTTCCTGACCATGCTGCGGACAGATTGATGATAGGAGGTTGGATAGAACCATGGCTGGAAAAGAGGACTCAGATAAACACTATACCCCTTGCCTAATGTCCCCTTTTCGGTGGTGCGCGTGAGCAGACAAACAAGAAGTTCCCTTTACCTGGCCTCCACCTGGCCTCGCGGCAGACTTTCCAGATCCACAACTAAGGTCAAGGAATGCCAAAGACGATTCATTAAGTTCACTGAAATAAAAAAAGACAACAGGATACTATATAATTACACACAAGTTTGACACGGAGCAACAACAACAAATCTCTTGGAAAAGTTGCTATTGAAAATGCGCGCGAAAACCCACAGTCCACCATTGAACATGGGATACCACTTTTCGCCATGCAGATCACTTTTCAACGCCAGTGAACAATGACTGGACAATGACTAGATCAATCCGTGCTCTCTGCGCTCCATTTCATGGTCACAAAAAGCACCACCCACGAGTACAAAAGACCTGGAAAAAAACAAAGAAAATCAAACATATAATATATCTTTTCACTTCATTACAAATAAATAAATAACAGGTCAATGACGATACAGTGAATATTGACAAATTAACTGAAACGTCATCAATGAAAAAAAACGCGCGAATTGCACAGGAACAATATTTCAACAAGATCGCGGTATAAGTTGCTATATTTAGCATTCGTCGTCGTTCATGGTTAGATTCGCACACACTGCCGAATATATATGCACGTTTAACGCGACGGGGTAGTTTCGGCTACGACCCGAAACACCTGCCGTTTGGGCACGTGCATCTCATCCCCGCTCTGATAACGGCCGTGACCATTGTGTTCACGCAACGTGATGAGGTGATTTAGATAAATAATATTCCACATAGTTTCACAAAATATAGTCAGCATTATTCATGTGTTAATAATGACAAGTGTTCGGCGCTGTGGCACTGTGTTTATATAATTTTGCAAAATATGAAATTCACATTGCAAGTGCCATAGCATGCCGATGTGCATGTGCAGTTTTATTATATCATTAGAGTCATCAGCTGCTAGCTGCCATTATAGTGAAAGCAACGCAACTGTTGATTTTGACGACCCTTTACATAATTTACAATCGCTATTTAATCATTCATCGGCAAACATAAATATTTACTTATGCCCATATACAATAATTACATTGCCCGGAAGCAAAACCTACTGACCATACTGCTTGACAACGGAGCATCGGTCTAAAGTATTGTTAAGCCATATCAAATGTCCGAACTGAGATTTAAACGGTTTATCTTATAAAAAATACTAAGGCATATAAACCGCTTGACCGGGACTTTCGAGAAAACACTGCTATCTTCAGTAGATATAGTAGAAAAATCACATCAATAGTGTTATCCGCAAACCACTTGCTTAACGCATTTATAAGCTAAAGGGCTGGGAGTGGGACTTTAGATAACAGTGCAAAACCAAACACTTCATGCTATCTTCAGTAGGGACAATCACATATTATTACTATAGTGTTATCCACACACCTCTTGTTTATAGACTAGTAAAAGGCTCACCCCTTAACAACACTAATTTCATTCAATGATGGTTTACGTTCAAAGAGCAGATTGCTATCTTCAGAAGATAGCACATATAGCATGTCAACACTTGCTCACCACTTGTTACTGCACTGATCACTGACGAACGAATGTACCCATTGCGATCACACGGCCGGATAAAAGCATGTCATCTTCAGTAGATAGCAGGATGCAGGGGAATTAATACCTGCAATGCACCACCATCGGGCCAAAGACACCTAAATAGTAAAAGTATTTCTGACAGTAGTTTAATGTGATTGTTTAATATGTGATGCTGTCCTTTCGTACCATTCATTTTTCATTCATAATTTATTTTCCATAACATCAAAATCACAAATAACATCAAATTACATCAAAAATCAGTAAGAAACAATCAAATAATTCACAACAACAGAAAAACGAAACGGTTTGGAGGAGATGGCTGGAAGGCCACAATATAATTAAAAGGTGTGTTTTCTATTGTTAAAGCAAAACGCCCAATTCAATGATTCTAACATTCATGAACTATGTAAAGAAGAAAAAATCAGTAAAGTAAAATATTCTTAAATATCAATATTTGATCTTGTATAGATATTAACGTTTAAAATTTTCTCGAGGTCTTGTATCTATAAAGATACAAGACCTCGAGAAAATTAAAAAAGTTAATAGAAGAACTGTATACATTAGGCCTTGATTTGAACGGTAACTAAATGTACATGTGTAAGTCATGAAGGACAGGAGATATATGACAGTGAATCTTGAGATAGTAAACAAAGCTGAGTTTTGAATCCGTTGAAGTTTTGAGATATGTTCAGGTAGACCATAACATGGACAACTACAGAACACATCAGACGCTTCACAGAACACATTCCGACGTGCTCTACACACGTTCAGGATGTGTCGGAAGCGTCCCAAATGTAACAGATATAGAACATGTTCACGTGTGTTCAAAATGTGTTCTGTAGATGTTCTAATGTATAGGTGTTCTAGATTTTTTGACGCATCACCATGTGTTCAAGGGCCATTTCTAGAACACATCAAGAACACATCTGTAACGGCCAGGAACATGTTCTAAATCTGTTACATTTTTGAACACGTCCAGACGCGTTCTTGACATGTTCTTGACGTGTTCTCTACGTGTCGATGTGTTCTGTAGTTTTTGCAGTGACATGTATGTAAACATAGACTATCATGTATGCAATGTATATCATAAGGTGAATGAATTACAAACCATTAACCATCGGACATAAATGGTATAAATGCCTTTTCAAACAAAATCAACATAAAGTATCCCTGGTCTTGGCGTTTGACCAATACCAACCAAACTTATTCTAATATGTCTAGAAGCTATCTATCATTGCGAAAGAACTTGACGTACGGTACGTCTAGTAGTTAAACAATAACTACTTGACTCGACTCCTCATCACTCGAGTCTCATCTTCCGTTTCCTTTCCATATATGAAGCTTCTGAAAAATGCACGCGCTGCTACATCTCTTAGCTATCAATGCTCATTGTGGAGAGAGATCATGGCGTAAATAGTCAATAGAGAGACAGTACTAAGTGAGGCGGTTAATTCGAGGGAGATGAAGTGTGTGATATTTATAAGGTTGGGAAACATCGCTACGGACGGCTTGATACTTTGTTTAGTTATCGCATATAGGTGTATACAGGGTGTTCAGAATACTCATTGGCAATTTCAGTACTGATTGATGATGTGTACCATATTGATGGGTGGTGCTATACCACAGCAAAGGTTTTTAATTGTTGCTGTCTACTGCTGATAGCAATTTGCTGAATGCATTTGATAGCAATACATGTATTGATGATACTTTCGATATCACAATGCAACATTTGCTGTCTTCTACTGATAGCAATGCGCTATTAACCATATGTGTGTAGCAATGTGTTCATTTTACTGGGTATAACAGCTAGCGATGTCTACTACTGATAACAATGCATTATTTGCTGTCTACTACTGATAGTAATGCGCTATTTAGCATATGGGTAAAGTAATAATGTGTTCATTTTGCTGGCTAAACAGCTAGCGATGTCTACTACTGATAACAATGCATTATTTACTGTCTACTACTGATCATGCTGATAGCAATGCGCTATTTACCATATGTGTGAATATAGCAATACTCATTTGGCTGGCTATAACAGCTACCGATGTCTACTAGAGTGATAACAATGCATTATTTGCTGTCCACTCAGTGATAGCAATGCGCTATAACAGCTGCCGATGTCTACTAATAATAATAACAATGCATTATTTGCTGTCTACTACTCTAACTGATAGCAATGCGCTATAATTTACCACATGTGTGTTAGTATATGTGTTCATTTTGCTGGCATAACAGCTAGCGATGTCTACTATACTATACCGATACAATGCATTATTTTGCTGTCCACTATAGCAATGCGCTATTTACCATAGCAACGTGCTGTCTATGAGCAATGTGCTATTTTATAGGCCTATACCATATTATGTGTAAGTAGGCCTAATGTGTTTATTTGCCGGCTAAAAAACAGACTATGTTAACTGCTGTCATCTATAGCCGATGTACACTGTCTGCCCTGTACATATAGTGCTGCAATAAGTGTTTGTCTATTGACAGGTGGATTATCTCTTCTTGATACACGTCATCTAAGCTCATCCCAGGCTACCATCAGGAACTTCTTGATTGGAAGCATGAGAAGGAGATGCACAGCCTGCCTGCAAGCTGGAGGTTGACATACCCGCTATGACTTCATTGCTTGTTTGGATATGAGTTTGTTTGACTCTCTGAAATAATTTTTAACTTTATGTTGCTGAAATTGTTTGCTGTGACCTGTGATGCAAGACGTTGTCTGAGTCGGTGCACATTTCTCTTGTGTCATTGAAGCAAACAATTGGTTATTGATTGCCATTTGAAGCAATACATTGCAGTAATATTGTATCCAAATTTGGTACATTTTCAAGCACAGAATTATATTTGGTGATCTGTTAAAATTTTATAAGTTTCTTTTTTTTGCTCAGTGTATATTCATTTGTTATGCTGTTTACGTATTAAATTGCTTACATCATAATATAGGGCTATAATAGCATCGTGAATTTTGATTGTTGCTGAAGGATGGTTGCTGTCGCAAACCTCCAAATGAATCATCGTTTTTCTCCCGGACTCAAAACGTTTGTTTCACCCTATAATTTCACGCTGTGATGATAAGGGTTTCGGTGTTTTTTTCCTCACCAAGGTTAACATTTTTACAGTTCACGGTATAGTGAGCGGCCACTTTAAACTATAGGAAATTAATATTCTTCTCTCATTTTGCTCTCTTGTTTTCCTTATTCAGCTCGTTAAAGACTCGTTCACGGGCAACTTGCTCTGAACTAAAGTGATTAGCCAGCGCTTTCAAAACACAACAACGGGTATGGAGTCATAGATGTCTCGATGTTTATATGGGCGTTTGTGTGTGGTGTGGCGAACATGCTAAAGAAAACATCAAAACTATATTATTTACATTGTCTTAAAATGATTGTCTGATATCTATTTTTTTGACGTGATGCCTTGACGTGTAAAGTCATGTTCAAGATTTGAAGAAAAGGGGCCATAGGCGCAAGGCCTATAATACTATATACAGTAGTGCACTATTTGAGAGAAAGAAGATTTTAAAGACACCCCACAATGCAATGCGTTTTTGCAAAATGCCCTAATTCTGGTCTCTAATAATGTATCAGTTCCCATAGACATATGCACACACTCATGGCTTCATAGCGAGCTCATCGTTGGAGCTTTTAGGTTCTAGTTTTCACCAATGAATAAATTTAGTGTTCCTTTTTCTTATTTCTTAATTTTAGAGCTCAACAAATGCATCGTGGAAAACACTTTAGTCGGTTGGCGTTCGCGCAATGCATCGTGGGAAGATATAAAAATCTTGATTTGAGAGCCAAGTTCCCATGTGCGGCTGGCTCACAGCAAATGGAGCATTTTATATTGAATATTAATTATGTCCTATCATCTGACATGTCATCGTGTGGGAGTAAAGGAATTGTGAATAAGTTTATCGAAACGGGTAATTAACCCATTCTGTTGTTTAAAAATGTCAAACGAGGAATCGTGAAAACATGTTCAGCACAGAAACGATGTGACGATCATCGGTGTCAGTCAGAGCATACTATTACATAGTTAAGCTGTTTAAAATACCATTTTATTCAGTAAAGTACAAGTATAAAAAAACGCATCAAAGAGGCAATGCTTGATGATTTACATCAACCAGATGAATAGAACACAAAAGAAAAATAAGAAAAAAATAAGAAAAATCAATCAATAAATAAATAATTTGGTTCTTTTTTTTAGGATTGTAGTTAACTGACGTCATGAATGTGACGTGAGACGATCACGCGTAAATCAACATATTTGTTAGACTGCTTTCATGACAGTTCCCTTTCTCGTTCTGCTATCTACTGCTGCAATAGCAATAATTCATCAATGGATTAGATATGAAGGCGTTTTTTAGTTTTAATTAGTTCTCGTTTTAGTGTCTCATTCCTAAGGTTAAAACATGACCATTGTATTGTAGAACGTTGCATTATGTTTCTGCTATCTATACTGCTGATAGCAACCAAATGGTATGTCTCTTACACTGTAAAAAGAAACGCTTATATTTCTGATAACACTTAATAAACACTTAAACACGTTTATTTTTGTGTTTTACGTGTAAAGGTATAGGAGGCATTTCTACGATAAACGTTTGCATAAACACTACAACACGTTTATAGAGGTATTTGTTGTATAATTATTAACACCCCAACATGTTTATATTGCTGATATAAACATGTTGGTGTGCTAATAAATATTACACAATTACCTCTATAAACGTGTTGTAGTGTTTATGCAAACGTTTATCGTAGAAATGCCTCCTATACCTTTACACGTAAAACACAAAAATAAACATGTTTAAGTGTTTATTAAGTGTTATCAGAAATATAAGCGTTTCTTTTTACAGTGTATCTTATACAAGGTTGTGCAACTTTCAGGTATAAAGAGCAGTGCTCAGCGAGAAATGACATGAAAGTGGAGGGAAATCAAAAACCATAATCTTATCAAATTAGGTTAAGAAAAGGATTGTGTAAACTTATGCTGTCCAGAAAGATTTGATGTTATTGTTGTGTTACATACACCGCGTTTCGTTTTGACGTCCCATATAATGATATACCATTGAGACGTTTAAAATGTATATGAATTTTCTTCGTGCCACTTATGGCAGGTGTTTGCGTATGTGTCACACACATATAAACACATCCTCAAATAATCTCCATGCCTGCACGTTTTTTAATCCCGTGATATGTAGATGGCATAATTCTTTTCTTCTAAATAGCTGTCAAATAGGTCTGAAGTGTTCTATCAATTGTGTTTTAATTGTTGTTAAAACACAGTGTACAGTTGATTTTAACCTCAATATATTAAAAGATGACTTTCGGATTGGGTCAGTCATGTCAGTCACCTACATTGTATTTGTATTATATTGATGTGACGCACCGAATGAATAAATTAGTATTATTATTATAGTTAAATATTGTAATATGCTATATCACCATCGTTCAATATACATGTTATTTACATTCATAAGCACCGGAACTATACATATTTAACTTTCGATAAAATATGATCACCGTGACGCAGCAGCTTAAATATAATAATAAGTATCTCGCCATAACAAACATAGATTTTTGCATAATAATATAATAAACGACCTCGTCTGCAAACGTGGCCTTATGAATAGAGATATTATGCCTTCAAACAAAAAAACTTTCGACAAGGCACAATGGCCGTTGTCCACACAAATGATACAATACTTTAAATTTAAATGATAAAAAAAGGTTGAGTACCGTTTTAAAAACTATTGTGTTGTAATAAAAAGGGACAGTTGTGTGTATAGTACGTATTATTGAGGGAAAACACTGTGTTTAATTCACTCGCCGGGTATAGTGTTGGAAAAGACAGTGTGTGTAGGGTATCATATTGTAAGAGAACTTCCCTCGAAGGTACGTTCTGATGATGCACCTTGGACCGTTTCGTTACTGTAAATTATATTTAAACGAGCATAGTAATTTCATCACCAACATTTTTTTAAATTTTATCGACTGCACGCGATTGAGAAGAGAGCTGAAAAGAGCTAGGCCTCACACTATGTAGGTAAATGGTTAATTATAATGTTTCTTTTATTTTCAGCATTATAAAGCGGTGGTTGATGAATAGCGCTCAATGAATGGTTTTATTATGGAAATGATCGGACTATACAATACATCACAGAATTATTGTATTGGTTATTTTTTTTCAAAACCCGTCTATTGCTTGCTACTTTACTTTCAGCCAGCAGGCCGACCATTGAAGAACACAGAAGGCTATAGAATTGGCGAGTCTACCTACGCAAGAAACCGGGGAATGCATTGTATTGAAGGCTTTTTAGCCAATGTAGGGCTCGTGATGACGATCATATCCTCTGCCGAAGCTGTCTGGCCTGTACAGTAATGAAAATGGCAGCAGCCGGTTGTATCAGGCTGTTTTCGCCTGCTTATGCGATTGATGACGCGGCGGCGGCATTTACGGGGATATTACGAGTTTTTAATCGGTTGACGATGCGATCGAAAATGGGAGCTGATTTTACGGGAAATTACGGCGTGAAAGATGATACATAACTCTCTACTAATGATGAAGGCCACCGCAGTCGTGCTAACCAGTGTATGTTGCGTGCACGATCACAGTGGTTGAAGGCTCGTCTATAATATCTGCGCCACCATCACCAACATGAGTTGGGGTAGGATAGCAGGTAAGGTGAAACAAAATTCGGCGTGGTTGCATATCTTTGGACAATTTACCACCTGTGAGAGAGCATTTCCATTTAAGAATGTGGGTTGGGTTGCGTTGAACTTGAAACGAACTGAAATTACACTCATACTTCCGAGTGTTCTCTCGGGTCTATTTACCTGAAGGAGAATCTTCTCTGACTGCGCATTAAGTGCGCAGGTTTGCTGTCGTTATGATGAATATTTCACGTCTTAGACCGTCATCACTTTTAAACCAAATAAACCTTCGTTTCTGGTACTAGAAAATAGTAACACTTTGCTATGGACAGAAAGTATTTTACAATATTCTCCATACTCAGTGGTTATAGACCTTATAAGCTAGCTTCATTTAGGAACAATAATATTGTAAACGTGGCCAACCTGCAGTACCTACTCAAATCCTCAGACATGCCCTTAACTGGTGAAATTGTGTTACAACGCAACCACATATAGTAGTGGGCCAATTGCTGATCTTGGGGAAGACCATAGTATTAAATGGATGAGAGTGGAGATGATGCACACTTGTTTATTTGTTCAGTTTTTTCATTTTGTTGTTGTGGTGGTGGTGGTTGTTATTGGTGGTGGTTGTTATTGGTGGTGGTTGTTATTGGTGGTGGTTGTTATTGGTGGTGGTTGTTATTGGTGGTGGTTGTTATTGGTGGTGGTTGTTGGTGGTGGTTGTTGTTGTTGGTGGTTGTTGTTGGGTTTTTAAGAAGAAATATTTGTCATGTTGCCTGCATCCTTGCTGTAGCAATTGTGATGATATGTGCACGTGTTTCCAAGCCACCACGTGCATATTTTATTTCTGAGTAATTAATGCAACTCATCAGCACAACACGTCCATCAGTTAATGGTAATTTATTGGATGCAATTCATATAGGTCTGATTTGATAGTATTACTAGGCTATATAATGATCATATGACAAATAATTAATACTGGAAGTACCGTGGAGCAATCATATAATTCATAATCGTTCTTATTTGGATGCCACTACTGTCTACTTGACTGTAACCTTGATGTGTGTGAGGATAGTAGGCCTATGCGTATTTCTGGCTGTTTATGCAGAATAGGGCCTACTGTAATATTAATATCTTAACTCGTCATCTTTGCCATAATTATAGCATAGTAGCCCTTTAAAAATGTGGTATTATTAATAAACTAATAAATGGTCAATGGCCTACACATTCACTGTAAAAACAAACGTTGACTATTAATAAACACTACAACACGTTTATTTATTGTTGTTTACGTGTAAAGGTATACCGGGTTTTTTTTACGATAAACGGTTGCATAAACGCTACAACGCGATGATACGTTTAAACTGTTATCAAAATAGTGTTTATACCAGCAATTATAAACACAATGCCCCGGCGTGAGTCGTGCGGGGTAAGTCCGCCCTGTTGATTATTTTCCTTACTCCTGCACTTACTAAAAGTTCTAGAGTGCTGAAACTATGGGGGTATGTATAGCTAAGAAAGGTAGCTTATATTTGGAAGTAGTAATAGATTTCTAACTTGTAAAATGAATCCGCTAGGCAAGGCTGAAAATTAGAGGGCGGACTAGCCCCGCTCTCCCCTAAATCAGTAATCATAACCCCCTTCTTCCCTCCATCCCCTCCATCCTCCTGTATTACACTGGATACTTTTTAAAAATCTTAGGGGTACTTCTACTAAGCATGCGCCCCTAAAAAAACAAGGAGGTGTTGCAGCTATACCCCAGCACCCCACTTCCAACGGGCTTGCGTGAGAAAAGAGTAGTTTGATTGTACCTGTGTAATAAGTTACGCATTCCGCCATATTTGCATATTCACCACATCATACAGGTCTACATGTACATAACCTCTATATTTCCTATAGAAAAAACCCAATTATTTGAAAGACCTTTGATTTCGTGGAATCATATAGGCACTGGTATATCAAACATGGACTCATATTGTAATGTGTTTCAGCAACATCTGTGACCAAAAAGAAACAGTAACAGGGCGGGTGGTGGCTCATATGCATAGATTACATTTAATAATTTGTTTGCTGATTAATTGGGAAAACACTAAATAGGCTTCTGGTTAAAAAAGGGAAATTTTGCAATGATGAGTCTTTCGTGTCCGTAGAATATTGTAATGCATGACATTTTCGTGTTGTGAAAACGGTCACTGGCAATAATCGCGAACTTTTCATACTCGCAAAAAAAATCATATTTTATATCTTCATTACAATTACATATTATTTAAGATGAAAAGCTAAAACTGTTTGGTAAACAAAAATCTGCTACTGCGAAAATTTAAAACCGCAAAAATTGTATATTTTACGATTTGGCTTTATTTATAAAGTCTCTGTCCGCATTTTAACATGTTTTAGGGATCGTTTTGCCAATCTTCAAAATCTTCAAAATTGCACATAATATTGACAGAGGACTACATTTGGCGTCCTCTGCTATCTTCAGAAGATAGCACAGACATATTTCAAACAAAGATTAGCAGATCAACGAACGGGTTGTCATACAAAATGTTTTATTTAATCATACACTTAGGTTATGTTGCTATGGAGATAGCTGACACAAAATAATCTTTATTTATCTATTGATCTATTCTTGTTTGTTTGCTAATTTATTTATGTATTTATTTATTTATTTATTAATGTTTGTTTGCTTATTTATTTATTTATCGATTGCGAAACAATTTTTTAATTTTTTTAAAAATTGTATTATTATTATTTATTTTTATTTTATAATTTTAATTTATTTTTCATTTATTCATTTATTCATTTGTTCATTTATTTATTTATTTATTTTAATGGTACTGGTTAGAAATTATTTTAACAGTCGTTAGGTTTTTGTCATGCAACAACAAGTCTATATCCTTCTAAAATTATGGTCGATATACTGGGTTGCGAGGCTGTGTCTTGCGTTAATTGGCTGTATAAAGCATCGCCAATGACCCTATTAATAAACACACTGTCAATTTGATAGCTCCCGCAATATTTCTCCAATATTGGTATTTAATAATGTTCACGCCAGATCGATGACATACAATGATGATTGACATTGTCGTTGAAATAATTAAGTACCACTGCCATATAGGGTGTGTACAAAATTGTAATCACATTTTTGAAGGTTGCACATTTAGTGCGGGAGTGGCTGCTCGTGTGAAATGGCACAACTATTAGGATTTCTAATCATACAATACAATACAAGGGAGGACAGTTCGAGGACAAAAAATAAATGAAATTGAACTATGGATTTGGTTGGTGTTTAGGACATGCTAGGGCCGGATAAAATGCCATATTTTGTTCTCTCGAAATCGACATTTTCTTATTTTTACACATTTTTGAAAAAAATAATAAAAGGTTTTGAAAGTTTCAAAATAATGTTGAAATTGAGTGAATATTTTTTCGAAAATTCAAAACATTGTTAATAATTCACCAAAATTGATGTTTTTCTCGTCGCTTTTATAGGCTTATAGACAGTAGACCTAGTTAATAAGGTTGGGGCGGACCTACGTCATGGTCATGCCGGTGAAAATAATCAAATGCCAGTGAAAACAAAAAACAAAAACAACTTGCGCAGATCAATCAATTAAGGCAACCGCACATTGCGCCTACTGCGCATCAAGTGCGTAACGCTCAGCGTTAAGTGCGTGCATTGAATGTTTTGCTTTTGAAACACAAGTAAATTTGCTAAAAATAACTCCAAGTGCCCGTATGTCCGCGCCGTCCTATAACCTTTTTGTGTCCAATTTCAGTAGTAAAAGTAAGGTGTCATTGTAAAGAATAACCTATAAACATGAATCTTAAAGGGGCACAATGTCATGTTTAATTTGTTTTATTCTAATTAATTTACTTCAGAATTCAAGATGAACATTAAAAATTACCATTATTGTTGTTTCTACTAAAAAAAATACCCGGAAAACTTGATTAAAACAATGTTTTAAATATGTTGGAATACCACCCTTAACCATGTATAAAAATGCTGGTTGCGGCTCTACCAGCATTTTTGAATCGACGTTTTGTTTCACAAAGAGGTCTGCTTTTTCTTAATCCTTATAGGTGTAAGGTCATACGTGTAATACAATTGTAAAAATAAACGAATCCCAGTTTTTATCATATATTTTTGTAATTGAGGGCGCTGCCTCCATCACATCTCTTAATGCCCCTTTAAATCTCATTTTCATTTCTGGAGACAACTGGTCTGTTTTGATGTTTTGATGGGTCACAATTGGAAGGGAAAACATAATTTGCTTACTATTTATTATTAGGCTATAGTATAATGTAATTTCCAGTTTCCCGTTTCCCTACCGACCCAACTTTTCAGTTTTACCAAAACTTACATTATTTTGTGCAAAATTACATTTTCTGACAAACTTGAATAAAAATCAAAACTGTTAGTGGCTCAAAATACCAGGCATATCTTCCTGTTGATTTTAAGGGATTTTTATGGCAGTGGTGTCATGGTATATGGTTGATAATGAAATTGTTTGCATTACCTACTCAGATTTCAGATGTAATTGACGTTGCAATATTTTAGCCTGACACTGGATTTGTTGACATTTTCAATAACACATCTACAGATGCTTCCTTAATTGTTTTTCAAAGTGTTAAAGTGTTAATTAAGGTGTAATATATACAAATCAATAGGTAGTTAGTAGTTAAAATGACCCCTTTCAGATGCAATAATGAAATTGAGTGAAATAATGAATAATGAATAATGAAATAGACACCTACCCACTCTTTTAAAAATATGAAATGGGAAACTGGGAATCATATTTCATTAGCCTTATGGAATACCGTATATTAGATCCGGCTGAAATCCAAAGTTTAGCCCGGTTTATGGCTGAGGTTGAGGTTTAATGTACATTACAACAAGAGGTCCCATGTGTGGGGGTGTGCTTGTTGTGGAAAATACCCCCATCTCACCCCCATCTTGCGTTTGACTTAGCTGTAAACATAAATCCTTATTGTCAACAGGGGGCGCAGTATAGATAAACATAAACGTCTTCAAAAACATTGACAAGATGAAGAAAGGTAAAGGTACATGACTGTATTTTATGTGATCAATTTAAATGTTCCTCCGGAATGCGTTCCATCCACATATAATGTTTTTATTGTGTTGGTTTATAGAGTAGGCCTATTAGGCTATATTAGGTCTTATTAAGCAAACGTGCTAAAATAGTAAACATTGTCTGCTAAGTTGAAACAAATAGGCTAATAACAAATTAAACCTATTTTTTTTAGCCCAACCGCACCGTACCTTACTTTTTCACCGCTAACATATTGTATAGATCTACAGGGTGTATTACTATTAGACAAGTTCCACCAGTCACCGAAGAGTCGTCCTGCGCTGTCTGAACAAAATTACCTACAATGCATAGCGCGGACTCCTCTTGAACAGCGAACGCAGTGGAGCGTATTGTACATGTACGACTGGAGGATAAAGTCTACAGGGTGTATCAGAATGAACTGTATAGACCAATCGTGCATGCACCTGATTGCTGGCATTACGTAATGACGATAAGTCAAAACAAGTAACATACAAATTCGATTTTAACCTTAAAATGAACAGTTTAAATTATGATACCTGCAAAGATTGTCATGATTGTGGACTAAACAAAAAGAAATATGACAATTCAGATTGAGATAAGTTCTGTAAAAGATATGGATGAGGAACATCCCCCCCCCCCCCCGTTTTGCCTGTTAAAACCGTGGGATGACCTTCCGATTCAGGCAGCGACTTGTGGTACTGGTGGTTAAAGTGCTTTTGATGGTATGACATTTGTATAACCTCTATCATCAACAAAATAAGTAGAACTTCATGAAAGAAAATTGCTTTGAATAAAATGTAATGTCAATCAGATTTCACGAATGAATTTCTCCAAAAGAGTAGTTAGCCAACAGGTCTGCATGACGACCGAACCCTGGTAGTCAGAAGTCCCTTATAATCCTGATATTTTAATATCGAGTTGTATACTTTAAAATCTTATCCTATTTATCATAGACGGTATAAGATAATATTTTTAAATTACACCTCGATATTGACAATGCCTTAAAAATCTGGATTATATCAACGAGACATTTTTTTTGGGATAAATGTTTGTCAAAATCGGAAGAAAACAAATCAAGGGCAGAGGTGAGGGCTAGGTTTTTAGTGTACTGTATGGCTTCTTTTCGGGCTTCCTTTGCCTTGGTCGTGACCATGTCCAGTCTATTTTGATAAATGAAGAGGTATTTTGCAAAAGGGCCTACATCCACTTTGGCTCTTATTGAGAAAAAGTCAAAAAACTGTTTCTAAATATTCAAGTTGAGCAATTGAAAAACTGAATGGATTATGAAAGAGGTACACTACATACTAATTGAAATTGATATAAATTTTAAATGTGCTAGTTTTAATTTTTTTTTAAATCATGTTTACATTTTTTGAAAATTTGGATGTAGGCCCTTTTGCAACAAAACTCCATCTGTTTGTACATAAAGAAAAAATACCACACACAAAAAATCATTCATTTTAATCATTGAAAATAAATAAGTTTGATATTGAAATGTATAGGTCACAATCATATGTTTCAAGGAAATAAAGTCATTTTTTTCAAAAATACCTACATCTCATTGTAAACAGCCATTGAAGTTGTTGTTTTGTTGCAAAAGGGCCTGTATCCCGATTTAATTCTGGATACAGGCCCTTTTGCAACAAAACAACAATTTCAATGGCTGTTTACAATGAGATGTAGGTCTTTTTGAAAAAACGACGTTATTTCCTAGAAACATATGATTGTGACCTATACATTTCTATATCAAACTCATTTTTTGAAAAAATGCACCATAGCCCTTTTGCAAAATACCTCTTCAAATGTACTTGTACATCTACTTGTTGAGTAAAAATAATAGTCAACATGTTGTCAACACTAATCCAGTCATGACAGAAGGGTGCAGTGGACTTCTTGATTGTCGATTATTACGCATCGATTGCCAATGAACTATTTAACATAAATCGATTTCACACGGTAATCGATTCAAACTGTAGTCGTTATTCTCGTACGCCACAATCGCAATTTGCCGACAAGTAGCCCCCGCCATTGTTCTCTCCGTCGCGCAATTTGCCAATAAAATCTAGTTCATTTAGACCGGTATTGTCTAGCTGTTGCAACTATTTTCACACTCGATGATTAAATTACTGTGGTTTTTTTTTGTCTTGGTGTTAAGGGTGGGATAATGAAATTCCTCCTTTAAATTTAATCGCATTATGAGGTATTCTATGTCCTTTTTTTCCAAGTAACTAGCTAGTTTAACCACCAGATTAGTGTGTCTTAAAGGCGTTTCAAGAGGGCCGGTTACGATTTCTTGAGAATTCAATGACTTTGACGTCTGAGGACAGTAATCTATAAGCTTATATAATTGGTTCTTGCGTTATCTTTATGGAAATAAAAGGAATACGTCGATAGGTTTATCCGGAAGGGTGACCATCTTTTGATCGATTTATATAGGGTTAATTATTGAGAGATGCATCAAATTTATAATAACAGGTTTCTTGTCTTTCTCAGCCAATTATCAGGTATTTTTGCCATATTTATAATAGTTGCATTTAGATTGTTTAGTCAAGAAATCATCAGCTAAAATTATGCCAAAACATACCGTATAGCACTGCAATCCAAACCAAACCATTGTAACACGGAAGCAAAACCGAAACTCTTCTAAATTTTGTTTAATAACAAAAATCATCTTTAACTCTGCAATGCAAACAATATGTCCAAGTATACTGATTTGAACATGATCGTGTTAACAATGCAACCATTCATGGACACATTGGTATATTTCCCGGGAAATAACCAATGCGTCCATGAATGATTACATTATTGTTGCTAAGAGTAAAAGCAAGATATATACCAACAGGGTGGGGGGAAACAGGTAATAACAAGGGAGAATAACACGATAAAACAGATAAATAACAAAATAACAACACACGGAAATGCACCGGGACAAGCAATGAAAATTACTGTGCAATAAAACAACAAAGATATAGGGTAACAATAAAGACCGACGTTTCAAGTGGATATACCACCCTTCATCAGGGACAAAATATAAAAAACTAAAGTGTTAAGAACTATAATAAGATAATGAACTAGACAAGTCCACCACTGTAATTATACACTCACAACCAAAACTAGTCGGGCACACACTTGACTAGCTTAAAACTAGTCAGTCTGGCTAGTCCAGCATGCTTGACTAGTTTATTCTAGTCAAGCGGTACTTCAAACTAGTTGACTAGCTTCAGATATCGGAAAAACTAGTTGAGAATGCTTGACTAGGTTAAAATCAGTGCTGGACTAGTTTTTGCACCAGCCTCGACGAACTAGTCAAGCGGGAACCTGAAGACTGACTAGTTTAAAGCTGAGATCCCAACTGCACATGCGTTGATCATAGCCTCATCGAGAGAACAGCAACTGTTCTGAGCGCTGAAGAAATTTCTCTTTTTAGCGGAAATATGTAACACAAACATGAAAAGAATGATAGAGGGTGCAACACCAAACTGCAAGGGCCAAACTATAAGTTTGGCCACCAAAGATTCAAAGGAATTCAGAGAAAAAACCTGAATGAAAAGCATGTGGTAACACAGGTGCAAAATTCGGCACATGTGCGTCTCTACGACACTGGCGAGTGCCGACCATGTAAAAACCACCAGCTAGTTCGCAGAATTCCAAAACGGATGAAAAGAATGGGCCGATTAGAGTGATCTGTCTTAACGCAGAGCAACCAGCAAGATCAATTTCAACGCATGATACTTCATGGGTCTGAATTTGATATAGATAGAGGTCACGCTATTTTCCCATAGCAACCGATGACTAGGAAAAAGCTAGCTAGTCGAGCATGACTGACTAGGCAAAAGCTAGTCCAAATGGGCACCATCTGGACTAGCTTTTAGCCAGGCAAAAACTAGTCGAGCGACTAGTTTAACTAGTCAAGCAGGCTTGACCAACTAGGCAAAAGCTAGTCGAGCGACTAGCCTAAATTGGCTTGACTAGATAAAAGCTAGTCCAGATGGGCACCATCTGGACTAGCTTTTATCTAGTCAGGCTTACCAGTTTAGGTTTTCAGTGTAGCACAATGCCAGTAATAGATGTTGACAATACCATAGGCGTAGCCAGGATTATTTTATCCGGGGGGCACTCAGGCTCGGATCCAGAAAAGTTAATGAGAGGCCCCAACAACTGAATTTGATAAGGTACCATCCAAGCGGTGCGCAGCACTGCCCTCCGAGCTATGCTCGGACAGGGGGGTGTCTGAGGGGGGATGTGCCCCCTCATAAGTAGAAAGAATTTCAATTTTGGAACTCATTTGGTGCAATCTGGTGTATACTTTTGACCAACATTTTATCGAAAAGCCACCTCTTCATTTCTAATAAATATTTTGTTTTTTATCAATGCACGAAAGAATTTGAGCATAATTATACTAATATATTTGCTACATATTACTGGCAATAAAACATTTTCTTTTGGGTAATTCTATCTTCTTTTTTGTACGTTTTATGAATATCAAAATATTAATTTAAAAGAAAACTAAAGGTGCAAATCAAAATCATATATCTTTGAAATTATTATTAATCAGATATACCTATAAATTGACGAAGTAAAGAAAAAAGTGACCCGATACCTTAACAGGCGCGCGTAACTCGCGAAAAATGTGCTATTTTACAGTTTGCTATGATTGAGGCTTGCCTTCATAAAAGTTTCATAAAGATAAAGTTAATGTTTGAAGTCACATTTGCGCGTAGCGCACAACATTTGATACTAATTTGTTATGACGCTAAATGTAATGTTTGAAGGTTCATGCGAGCTTAGCGCGCAAAATTGCATATTTTTTCACTAATTTTGTCATAATTGAGCGACTTTTTTGCTGATAACAAGCTTCTAAAAAGAACTGTAAATATTTTGAGGTTCTAAAACATCCACCCACCCTTCACCCACCCGCTCGGCCCTCAGGCCTCGGGCTCTCCCGAAACGGACAACAAGAAATGAACTCACACAAGGACTGGTTCCAAGTCTTATCGTTTGGGGCATGTGCGTGCGTAGCGCGCAATTTTGTTTGCTACATATTTTGCCCATTTTCGCTGGCACAAGCTTAAAAAGTAAAGCAAATATTTCGAGGCACATGAGCAAAACGCGCGAAATATTGGATTCTCAACACTAACTAATTTTGTCATGATCGAGATACAATTTGTCTTAAAATTAGATCCCAAAAATGAAAGTTAACGTTTATCATGTCACGTGCGCGCGTAGCGCGCGAATTCTTTTGGGCTATTTTACATAAATTGTGCCGCGATTGAGATACCAACGACGCAAAATTGACTTCTTTACATTAATTTTGCCAAGATTGAGATACATTGTTGCTTCTATTAAAATGTCACATTTTATTTTTATTTTTTTACGATAACCCCTGGCTTCTTTATACTTAGGCCTATTTGCCACATTTGAGATATATTTTGGCCTTATGACACTGCTTTTATTGTTAAATGTTTTGCTATTTTACCCGGTTTTGCTAGGATTGAGGTACATTTTGGCTTCAAACTATCTTCTTAATTTGCGATGAATTTATTTTTTGGGGAAGGGGCACATACAACGAAAAATGCTATCTTTGTATTTGAACGTCATAATTTAACTATGATTTCTCTTATCAAAATTGAGTCGACAATGGCAAAATTGGGCGAAAGGGGAGAAGGAGCGGTCGGCCCCTTCTTAACCCTCTGGCTACGCCATTATTGCCTTGATATGCCGGGATCTGTGCCGGGAACTTCGTACAAAATAAGGGGTGGGGGATGGAAACTTACTATGTAACAAATAAAGAACTCTATACCCGCTACTATTTCTCTTTTCTTTCTTCCTTTTTCTCCTTTTTCTTTCTTTTTCTTCTCCTTTTTCTTTCTTTTTCTTCTCCTTTTTCTTTCTTTTTCTTCTCCTTTTTCTTTCTTTTTCTTCTCCTTTTTCTTTCTTTTTCTTCTCCTTTTTCTTTCTTTTTCTTCTCCTTTTTCTTTCTTTTTCTTCTCCTTTTTTTTTGTTGGTGCCAGGGACCCGGGGGGCACGTGCCCCAGGCCCCGCCCCCCCCCCCCCTGGCTCCGCCAATGACTACTAGACACCCAAGTTAACACTAACCTAACTAACAAGTTCACTATCAGACTATAGAATACAGATCATTATTGTTAACAAAACAACGACAATCTTCATGTAATTGATGTGCTGACCCGGTTCCGTTCTTCAGCCCCACCCTGGCAATTTATAGGCGTAATGTGACCTGCTATAGTAAAGGCCTACCTTATACACGAATAACACGAATTGACGCGCGTGGATACAATGTGCTATCTGCCTGATTCATCATCTATATACTAATTTTCGGAACATGGCTTTATTAGATAGTTCAATATAATTTTACACTCGCGTCCCTCCTCAACTGAAAAAGCGTGGTAATTGCGCCTCTAATACACGAGCTAATTAGATAGTTCAATGCCCGTTTTTTACCGTTTTCAGACATGCGCAGAAAGGATCACATGTGAAAATCCGAAATGTTGAATTTCTTTTACTCGGGTAGCTACTTTCGGACACAAATTGTGGTTTTCGGAATGAGTGATGACATATGGTCTTCACCCAAAATATTTTCTTCAGGGATATAGCTACATTTCTGTATATGCGGCTGTTTGTTATTCTTAAAGATCGCATAGTAACAAGCATTTATACGTCCGACAAATAAAAATATTTCACGACATTTTCTAAATGTAAACAAAAACTCTTACACAGATCTTAAAGTGACACTTTCACATTAGTAACATAGATGAATGCGACGTTTGCTAACGATATAGAAACTGGCAGTACCATGTCAACCGTTTCTATGTTGTGCTGCGCGACCGCGTTTAACATGGCGCACGCGGTTCGGCGCACACGTAATGACGCAGACAAAAAGTGTACGCGTTTGTGGCGCAAACCGTGCACATTGTAACGGAGCAGAGTGAAAGCAGGCAGTCCGTACACTCTTAGAAAAAGGATGCTTCAGGCTCTCAGGGGTTCTTGGCTGTCCCGTATGGATAGGCCTACTGAATTACCTGGATACAGTATGTGCATATGGGCAGTGGCGACACTTGCACCAGCACCATATATGTTAAAGGCATATTATGTGATCTTTTCCAGAGAGCGCCCGCTATTCGTGATTTTTTTTAGAGAGTAGATTTTCTTGCAGATTTACATTTCTGATCATAAATCGTACATATATTCCAAGTTACCGAGCGATACGATTCCTAATTACCTCAAAATCATGGTTTAAGAGTGAATTTAGACTAGAATAAAATAAGTTGTCGGATATCCGACAATTTATTTTCACTCTAAAACCATGATTTTGAAGTAATTAAGAATCGTATTGCTATCGCCCTGTAACTTGGAATGTATGTACGATTTATGATCAGAAATGTGAATCTGCAAGAAAATCTGCTTTCAATTTTTTTCGATGTTGAGGGCGTTCCATGGAAAGATCACATAATATACCTTTAAAGGAGTAAAACGGGGTGGCAGGGCAATACAAGAATCGGGGGAGACATTTAAAAGCTAATTTTATGTAACTTTCAATTTTGACATTAAAATTCAACTTTTTATTATTTGGGGTACAAAATAGGTAGAGACATGCGCTGACAGGAGTATAACTGGGGGTATTAAGAACACGTTGATGGAGTAGGCCTACTCGGATTAAGATCTTGGGTATCTGTATTATTTAACACATTGGGCCTAGGCTCATGGTGTATTAAGGGCACCATGTCACTTACATTATATCAAGGGCACCTTAGTACCTGAATTATTTAAGGACATACTCTTGATTGATATTTTAAGGACATACTCTTGATTGATATTTATATAAACATTTATAACGCTTTGATATTACTGACCTCTGCCTATTGTGACTTTTACTGTCCGCTATCTTCGGCACCCGCGTTTAATTTACTTGACTATGATAAAGTAAGGGACAACGGGTAGGGGCCTACCTGCATTTCAGGTCTCATGGGAGGCCTACATAGGTATCTGGAAACACAAACGTAGGCCTACCTAGATTAAGGCAATGTATAACATGGATAATATCAAAAGCACCTGCGATATTCGAATTATTTAGGGCCCCGTCTGGATTATGTATAGGACATGTTCTTGATATTATTGTATCAAATTTTCTTACGCTTTGTTTACTTATTCCCCGTGAAATTTTCTAGCGGGTCCAGCGCGAAGCGCTGGTTCCCGCTAGTATTCTATTAATCTTAGTGAATGAACTGTTTCCTTTACAATTAACATTTGTAGGCTAGCCCAGCCTGGAATGGTCTCAAATTATCGTTTATGGTAAATGTTCATGTCCTGTCTTGGTGTCAATTAAAGCATACCCTTCACGGCCATATTTTGCAAGGGCCTACTGCGTCTGATCGTTTCATGTATCCTTCAATGTGTATTTTTGATACCCTTGCAAGGCCCATGCAATGGCTACCCATGGAAACCCTGCTTTCAATGACACCGAGACATATCTCTCACAACCAAAACTAGTCGGGCACACGCTTGACTAGCTTAAAACTAGTCAGTCTGGCTAGTCCAGCATGCTTGACTAGTTTATTCTAGTCAAGCGGTACTTCAAACTAGTTTACTAGCTTCAGATATCGGAAAAACTAGTTGAGAATGCTTGACTTGGTTAAAAGCAGTGCTGGACTAGTTTTTGCACCAGCCTCGACGAACTAGTCAAGCGGGAACCTGAAGACTGACTAGTGTAAAGCTGAGATCCCAACTGCACATGCGTTGATCATCGAGAGAACAGCAACTGTTCTGAGCGCTGAAGAAATTTCTCTTTTTAGCGGAAATATATAACACAAACATGAAAAGAATGATAAAGGTGCAACACCAAACCTGCAAGGGCCAAACTATAAGTTTGGCCACCAAAGATTCAAAGGAATTCAGAGAAAAAACCTGAATGAAAAGCATGTGGTAACACGGGTGCAAAATTCGGCATATGTGCGTCTCTACGACACTGGGGAGTGCCGACCATGTAAACACCACCAGATAGTTCGCAGAATTCCAAAATGGATGAAAAGAATGGGCTGATTAGAGTGATCTGTCTTAACGCAGAGCAACCAGCAAGATCAATTTCAACGCATGATACTTCATGGGTCTGAATTTGATATAGATATAGAGGTCACGCTATTTTCCCATAGCAACCGATGACTAGGCAAAAGCTAGTAGTCGATCATGACTGACTAGGCAAAGGCTAGTCCAAATGGGCACCATCTGGACTAGCTTTTAGCCAGTCAAAAACTAGTCGAGCGACTAGTTTAACTAGTCAAGCAGGCTTGACCAACTAGGCAAAAGCTAGTCGAGCGACTAGCCTAAATTGGCTTGACTAGATAAAAGCTAGTCCAGATGGGCACCATCTGGACTAGCTTTTATCTAGTCAGGCTTACCAGTTTAGGTTTTCAGTAGCTAAAACAGTTACCATACATGTAGTCTGTAGGCCTAGCTAGCTTGATGGTGTAATTCGATGTGTATACGTATGCATACTGGTGTTTTCGAAAGTTGTCATCTCATTTCGCGCTAACCATGAACTGCAGATTTCTGAACTAAAAAATGCTGCAATGCAGAGCAGTTTGGATCTCTCCTGAGTACGTTAACTTCACTCTGTAACAACACAACTGATGAGAACACTGATTAGAAATGAAGACTTTAATTTGAGTTGGAAGCTGTGTCGCGGGTCATTAGTAGGATACATATAACGCGGTGAACATGATAGATGGGCGATGGCGAGGGCCTGTTAAACACGCCGCTTTCAAACACAGACGTTGTTATTTCATTCACATATCGGGCGGCGGTGTACATGTATATTATTAAATGTTTTACATAGTTATAGGCGAGATGAGTTCCAGTGGAGGTGACGTCTTTGGCAGGATCGTTTATTATTGGGTTGTAATTAAAAAATAAATAGTTCAGTTCATCATCGGTTTGTACATCGTCTGGGATTGGTTTTATTATTGGTTATCGTTTTGATAGCTGTGGACGTGTTGTTTGTCACTGGTATTTTGGCGCGTAATTTGTCGTCAAGCGTTGCCTTTGTCGATGTTGTCATCGACATCCTCTTAATATCGTCTTCAACGGTGTTGTCACAATGAGATCATCATCGTCGTCTTCTTCCTTTACACCAGACTACTACCACTTCCCCTCCTCCTTCTCATCCTCTTCATCGTTGTCGCCATCATCTTCGATGTCGTTTTTGTCATCTTTTATAGTGACCACCATCGTCGTACGTCGTCATCGTTCCGTCTTCGTCAACCACCACGTCAATAACATCAATTATTCAATAGCAACGACATCAATAACACTGAGATCAACGTCATGACGTAATTTTGATCATGTGAACCTCATTAATAGTGATCGTCATAGGCTTCAACTTCATCTTCTTTCTTCATCGACGACTGTCTTAACATGTTAACTTGCAACCAAGGCTTCCCCAAATTTCCTCCATTAGAAGCACAACATTGCCTTGGATTAGAATATGGTTCCTCATTTTGGTCTTGTAAGAGTGTAGGCTATTAATGGGTTCCTTCTTGCTTTGTCATTGTTTTTCAAGTGGTGCTCCCCCCTCCAACTCCATTTGTGCAAACCTCGTCGTGATTCTTATACGCTATTAGCTCAATATTAAATTTGTATGCAACAAGACAGCATCCGTACGTATATACACCAGTGCTTATGTCATGATTTCTAGGCTACCGAAGATAACTTCAGATAGCATTAAAATACTGAACCCGAAGGCGTAAATACATAAATACATTATCAACGACATTGTTCCTTTATAACATAAATTACTAAATTTCAAGAGTTACAAAAGACCTGAATTACAAACCGGAACCATCTTCCCAATCATTACTAAAACTGTCCTTTCACCATCAAGTAAGTCTGAACCCTATCATGACCTTTAGCATATTCATTGCGTCACAGAAACTGATGAAGTCTATCTATCTGTCTATTATACACTCACCGCGGAGTTAGTCAACGTGAGTTAGCCAACGAATTGATGTATCTGACAACACATAGTGCGTGTATTATTAATAACGAGAGGGTTAGAGTATTGATGGGTTGTAGGATCGAGTTCATTTCCTCAATATCACCAACAAAAAGAGCACTGGAGAACGCGAGCAGATGACTATTATTATTTTATTTCCCTACAGCAAATTGATGCGTCTTGTCGATTTGGATGTGAGTCGATGGTACACGCACTCACGACCCTCGAGGTGTTTGAAAAAGGCGCACAATTTATGACGAAGACCATGTTGATGATAGTGATACTGATGAGTCCTGTTGTATATACCCGCTAGGAAGAGATTGATATTGATATTTTAATGTTGGTAATTTGTTCGCAAACAAATCGCAATTCATGACCTTTTTTATAGCACGCCGCTGACGGTTAAATTACAAGTTGACTGGTCATCATGCGATATCAAATGAAGGCAATTTTTTCGTGCCACTTTTAAAAAAAACCCGTCTAAATGAGCACGATGCATGCATATGGTCACTAAATATACGGTAATTCTAACGCAACCTCTCTCGCACAAATGTAACTTCTAATCGCGCGTTATTTGATACATTTTTATCTGCAGACTTCCGAAATCCAGTGCTGTGTACGTATGCAGCTAGCTAGCTACCTACTACCTGGGTGAACATCGGCTGGCAATGATGATGATGAAGATGACAAAACTAACGATTACAGCGCGTCATTTTCCCCGCCAAATTTGCTCCGAGGCGAGAGAGGCAGATGTTTCTTTCAAGCCAGCTCTCACTACACCGTTTCTAAAGTGTCACTGAAAAATGCCCCTCGGTAAGTTTTGAAATCGATCTGAAAATGTGTACCGATGCACGACTTATAAACGCTCATCCCCGTCTTGCGTTTCTTTTCATATGTTTATTGGAAGCCGGTAGTCAAATAGATCGGAAGGCCCTGGTATGACCTGTCTTAGCCTGTAAAAGTATACGGGTTTTGATACGCCTTGAACTTGCAGCGACACGCAGATGCTGCAATAGCAGTTTGATTTGCAAGATACACTTTTTAGCTAATTGCTATAACTTGAGAAATAATCAGTGCGTATTTGCAATTTGTTCGGGTCCCATGGGACTGGTGTCAGGTCCCCTCAGGAATGGTGGACGTAGTCCTAATCTATATGCTCCGTTAGGCTTCTGCAGGATGCTATCTACCGAAGATAGCATTTTGATTTTAGGTTTAACGAATGTTCAACGATCATCAATAACATAATTAGCTATCTTCTGAAGATAGCAATGGTAATGAGAGTAATATAGGGGCTTACTAAAAGGACCTAAACACCACTAACACTTGGGCAAGTTCTTATTGGGGGAAATATGTAAGATATATTTACATAATATAAGCATATCATTAAGTTACCATGGTTACTGAAAATACTGTTGGATTTGTGAGCAGATTTGAAACAAATGGGTTCATATTCCAGACAGATTTGACCACTATAAAATACAACAACGATTTCGGCCTAAAGGCCATGTAGCGAATCTGATATGATAGGCTACTATTTAACATCGTGAAAACGGAATACTCAATTGTTAAATTTTTGAGATAATGTTAATTCATCATTTAGGTCAGTGTGTACTTCAGCCCTGGTCAATTTTTCTATTATCGTATATATAATTATAAATAGGCATCATTAGAACCAATCTGGACATAATAAGGCTTCACATGATATAAAGTTTTCTTCTTAAATAGTCTCCCACGATGAAACGTCCCACCCGCAACCGCATTTTATAGGCTTCTCTACTCTGTCATGTCTGTCAATGCTATACATGTATAGGTGGCTTAAATCAGGAGAGACAAGGATCGGGCAGAAAGGGAAAGGATGAGAGCGAGGAAGATGAAGAAGTCAAGGATACATCAATATAGGGGGGGGGGGGAAGGTTCTAAACATGCTAAAGGGATAAAACTCTACATACAGAACCTCTGGTTGTCTAACAAACTTACAATATTGTAAAGGACCATTTCTTTGTGTTACGTTAAGAGATCATATTGGTGTTCTCCCAATTGCCTCAATCTTTAAGACATATTGAAGGTGTATTCTTGAGGGTTCCGTATCATAAGACAAATGGATCTATATGTATGTTGGACCAGTTTTGCTCGGAGCGGAGCGAGAGGAAGGGAGAGAGAGAGGATTGGAAAGACTGAAGGAGATTTGATGAGGGTGGCCCCCATCGAGAGGACATGGGAAGGAGGTGGTTTGGAGAAGAGAAAGGTATCATATTCCCTGAAAGACGGGAAAGGGAAATCAAATATTAGTTAACATGTTTAAATGCAGATGATTATGTCCCATCATCTGCTCGCGTTCTTCAGTGCTCTTTTTGTTGGTGATATTGTTGAGGAAATGAACTCGATCCTACAACCCATCAATACTCTAACCCTCTCGTTATTAATAATACTAGCGGGACGCCCGTTCTTCGAACGGGCTCCCGCTAGTAAGTAGCGCCTACCAGATAGAACACCTACAAAATGAAATAACACATAAGTAGCTATACGAACATTTATCGCGAAATTGGTAAGAAACATTTAGGAGTTAAAATATAATGTATTATAGGAGGGCCTATTTCCTTACCTGAAATTGAATGCTTCCCGTGATTACCCCCAGCTATATCCTATGGTTTATACTTTTAAGGAACCATACTATTTCATTCCACCTCGTGACCCTCTACACAATTTAGTGTCACATTTCTTCATGAACCCCTGCCACCAAAACCACATTTCTTCATTACCCCCCCCCCCCCCCCCCCCCCCGCCGTCCCCGTCCCACCCGCCTCGTGACCTTCCCTGTTAGTGTTACGCAATTTAGTATCGCATTTCTTCATTTACCCCCTGCCTCCCAAACCACATTTTTTCATTAGACCCCTCCCCCTCGCTCCCGCCCGCCGTCCCAGCCGTCCCACCCCTCCCCTGACCCACCGCCGTTCCCGCCCACTCTACCGTCCCCGCCCCGTCCCCGTCTCCTCCCCGCCCCGTCCCCGTCTCCGCCCCGCCCCGCCCATGGCTTATCTCAAGGCCTAAACCGTGACCAACTCCCGTGGCGCAGCGTATTTCTCCAATATTTGTCCGCCCGCGTGTGTAGGGGTGCGTGGGTGTAGTGCGTGTGTGCGTTTATTTTGTATGGCACTGCGACGCGTAGTGTTGCGCGCGCCGACTGCATGGTTACAGTGTACGCATAGAGAAAAAACAAACATGTCCCGTAGTAGTCTCAAAAGCCGGGCTGAAAAGGCTTTGGATTTCCCGCTTTTGCTCATATCTCGGTCAATTCTGTACGGTTTTCAGCCATTTATAGCTTATAACACTCACATTATAATCATCTTTTATCAGTGCAAAGTTCACGGAGTTTAGTTACAAACTGAGAGAGCCTTTTATGGATACATACTCACAACATACGGTGAATTATAGTAAGACTAGCGGGACGCCCGTTCTTCGAACGGGCTCCCGCTAGTAAGTAGCGCCTATCAGACAGAACCCCGGTGAAATAACACATAAAGTAGCTATACGAAATTTTGTCTCGAAATTGGTAAGAATACATATAATGCATAGGCCTATTTCCTTACCTGAAATTGCCGCCCCCGCACCGTGGTTATCTCAACACCCAAGGCCTAAACCTTAACCATCTCCCCAAGCTGTATCCCCTGGTTTATACTTTTAACCACACTATTTCCTTCCACTTCGTGACTCTCCCTGTTAGTGTTACGCACTTTAGTATCACATTTCTTCATTAACTCCCTGCCTCCCAAACCTCATTACTTCGTGGCCTCCCCTCGCCCGCCCGCCCCGTACTGTGCGATCTAAACCTTCAAGGCCTAAATTAACCAACTCCCGTAGCGTTCTTCAGTAACCCCTTGCCTCCCAAACCTCATTATTTCATGGCCTCCCCTCACCCCCGCCCCCCCCCCCCCTCCCCGGGCCTCTCTTGCCCGCCCCTACCGCCCGCCCTGTGCTTATAAACATTCAAGGTCTAAATTAACTAACTCCCGTAGCGCAGCGTATTTCTCCAATATTTGCCCGCTCGCGTGTGTAGGGGTGCGTGGTGTAGTGCGTGTGAGCGTTTATTTTGCACGGCGCACAACGACGCGTTATGTGTTAGGCGCCGAATGCATAGTTGCAATACGCATGAAGATAAACAAAACAAACACGGCCCGTATCCATGGATTTTCATGGTTTTTTACTCATATCTCGGTCAATTCTGTACGGTTTTCAGTCATTTATAGTTTATAACACTCACATTATAATCATCTTTTATCAGTGCAAAGTTCACGGCGTTTAGTTGCAAACTGAGAGAGCCTTTTATGGATACATACATAGTCACAACATACGGCAAATTATAGTATGATACGCACTATGTGTTGGCAGATACATCAATTCGTTGGCTAACTCACGTTGACTAACTCCGCGGCGAGTGTATAATAGACAGATAAATAGACTTCATCAGTTTCTGTGACGCAATGAATATGCTAAAGGTCATGATAGGGGTCAGGCTTATATTTGATGGCAAAGGACTTTTGATGATATTGATAGAGATGATGGTTTCGGTTTGTTAAATCAGGTCTTTCTTGACTCTTGAAATTTATGTTAAATGACCATGTTAATGATATGTAAACATAAATAAGTACCATTAGTATATATTAGTGAGGGTTCATCGTTGAATGTTATCTGTAGCTGTATTATACAAATACTACATGGTTAGAGGGGAAATAGTGCAATCTATTTTCCCGAGGTACTGGCTACAGGCCTACCACCCCGAACCCGGAGGTTGAGGGGTGGTAGGCCTGTAGCAAGTACCGAGGGAAATAGTGTGCCCTATTGCCCCGATCATACCATGTAGTATTTGCTTTATTACACCTCACTGTGACTCTGGGGATGAGGTTGTAGGGAAGTAGCCAAAACTACCACACGGGAAATAGCTCAATTTATTATCACTGTGGCCAGCTCAATTGACCAATGAAATTGCAGTATTTATTATGTTTATGCCTATTATCTCATGAATATTTATGAGGTGTAATAATACAAGCTATTTTCAGTAGCAATCATGACTTGAACACTATACGGAGAGTCTTGTCTTGTTCCCGGGGTCTTGTTGCATAACATATCATGCATATTGTGCTAAATAGAGTATAAGTATCAAATTAAACGCAGACAAAAACCCAGTATCTGCACACAATTTCCGCGAGAAGTGTCCAACGTGTTCCAAGGTTGTTGTTTTTCCCTCGAAGATTATAAAAGTTGTAAACCCTCTCGCCCAAATTCTTATTGGGCTATTACATTTGAAATTCATACACCCTATGGAAGATGACCTTAATCTTCCACACCGGGAGTGTAGATTTCAAACGGAGTCCACATTAGTTGTGGTGGGGCAGATTAAGGCAATGGACGTCTCCTATGTACCATTATAAGGACTACTCTATTATCGAAGCCCAGCAACAGCTCCCAATCCGAGAACCACATATATCAACCCGAGAACCACCGGCCTGAGTCAAGTTCCACAACTAGGGACTCAAATGAGCATTGAGGAGGGCTATTAGGCTCTATAGCAATTCTTTCATGGGTGTATGAAATTCAAATGTAATCTTGCTTGATCACCAAAACCAATTTTAGTACACTCTACCAATGTCTTCAAATGGGACTTCTAACAGTTTAAAGGACATTTACTCTTACACTTACACACAGTGAGGAATAAGAATGTAGGCCTATGTTATGCTAAATCTTATAGCCAATCTCGTATTTTGGAGGATTAGAGGTTCTGTATGTTTAATTCATTAATTTACCTTTTCTTGGCTATTGTTTTATTCTTATTAATTACAGCTGCCCATACCATCTTCGATCTTCAAAATTGAATTATTTTCGACATTAGAGCAGACATACACACATGCACTAACATCTTTTCGAAAAGGTAAGATATATGAACATATCGATTTCATTAGTTTAAGCTGCTAAAATGTTGAAGCTGGTGCCGTCTCTGGTCAATCATCCCCCACCCCCTCCCAATGCCAACAACAAATTTACGCCACTCGGAGATATGATCTGGATGGAACGAAATCACCAACATTTTACTTCAGCATCAACCCATGGCGGTTCAAATCTCACAACCTCAATAACATCAACAACCCCGGTAGGCCTATAGGCTAAATGGGCTATTCCATTTGAAAACCATACCCCCTATAAAAGACATGACATTGATCTTCCACATAACAGAGAGTGTCGAGTCACCCACACATGGTAATCGCATTAGAAAGTCACACTCTCATGTGCAAGAAAGATTAAAGGTTCCGATCACTTTAGCTTTTTTCACATCGACATATTTCAATATAAGAAGAAAACACGTATTTTTCTCATTATTTCTGGAAAATCTTAGACGCAAGATATGTTTCATTTAGACGTAATGGCCATAATGCTGTGAATTACTGCCAAATGTGGTTAACCATCCGGCCAGTTTGTGTATTCAATGGGCAAATTTCGTGTCACCTTGTGCTTCTTAAATTCATGAAATAAGAACCATTGGAGTTATACTCAAATTTTGGAATATGACTATTTGAAGAATGACCCATCATGAATATCAAGTTGAAAATCGGGCCAGAAATCGTACCACCTACCTTTACATAATATAGGGGGTGTATTGTTCTCAAAGGGAATAGCCCAATTGCGTAATAGATATTGCAAAACAAATAGGTATTCCAGCTAAGAATAAGACAAGTCTATACATTTTGGAATAACGATAAGTTATAGGTCTTAACACGCGGCAGGCGTCTGCAGACGAAATTCCAAAATGTTACCAAATGTTTCAAAAAAGTCGAAATAAATATATTTCATTAATATATTTGGAATCATCATCAAAAATGCATTAAAATGAGTACAAACATTCCTAGTATTCAGCCTCAGTAATTCATGAGATACACTTTGAAAATTGTAAAAGGTTTCTGAAAAATCTGTTTTGTATAATTATTTATAATTATTTATATATGGTAAAACTAATAGCCGCGTGGGAAGTATTAATATAGCAACTGGTCAGGAATACAGAATAATATCATCAAATGCCGATAACATTTTCAAAAACTTCTCCTCTCAACTTGACCTGCTTATAATTAATAATAATACAAGATAAATAAAAACATAGACGTTATGAAGAAAGTCCACCTGTCTCAATCATTGTCAATGACAAGTTGTTTTCACAATGTCATACACTGAAAGACATCAACAAAAAGGACTCGCTTTTGAGAAAATAGCCCCAACAATCTGCTCTCCGCACACCCCGCTCGGGGGCGCGCATAACCTATATTTTTTGAATATATTATTTCACCCCGTGTCCCGTTTGCTCACATTTTCATTCATAGGTCCGGAGAGGTCGTGCTAACAATGCAAGTTGTAGGTTTTATTATGTCGTGGAAAATGTAAGAGACCTTTCTAAATCGTGATTTTAAGAGTTGTGGGGTTGTTTTTGTTTTTTATTCTATTATGATACGCCTGGTCTGGCATTGTGATTATTGAAATAGGGGACGGGTAACAATAAGTGTCTGTGGATGCATTTCGGTGATATTTGGAACGCTTTATGCTGGGTAGGTTGTTGGGTTTGACCTATTTTCATTGAGTTTAAAACCTGCACCGTAATTCGTTGTGACGTGGGCAAATAAGTCCAGTGCAATGTAAAATGCCGAATTATGCATTGTGCACACAGCAGAACCAATGCGACGAATGGAAGTTTATGTAAAAAAGTGAACACCCTGACCCCTTCACGGACTCCTTCACGAGATTTTCCTCAGTATTACATCCATCCGAGACCATGGTGCTCTATCGATCTAGTTGTGGTAAAATAAGCCATTGTAGGCCTAATTACAAATGTTACAACATGTGCCGACTGCGGTCATTCTACACGTTTCAAGAGCATCCTCAGATGAGGTCGCAGAGCATGTTGCTTACTGCCGTTGATATATAAAAAGGGGGTTCCAATTTGCCCTGCAATTGTTCTAGATTGGATAAGTTTTCGGGTCCTGGACCCCGATGGAAATTATCGTTACATGATAACGTTTACGACATACATGGCATATGCTTATCATGTAATGCGAGATCCATACCAGTGAGTCTTATAATGAACAAACTTGAACACGCGCTGCTGGTGTCAATGGGTTCCAGTGCGAGTCCTTTTATCAAGAATTCTTGATGCTTTCAGAAATTCAGATTGGATGTCCTCCTTGTGTGATATTTTCATGAATTTGCTATTGAAATGAGTCCGTTTGAAATTTATCACAAAACTATACTGTATACTAATGGCGTCCCAAAGGACAGTACAACACATTGTGAATACCGGTAAACATTTTATCAGCCACCATCGACTGTGTGAACAATTAGAACTTCAGCAACTAGTATTCTCATGAAATTAATCTTTGTCTACTCTTTTTGTTCCATTGGAAAAGATCTTTACAAGCGTTTTGTTGTCGTAAAATTATTCACAATTTTATGACACGTGCCATCGCCTTTATCGAGAAGGACCTCAATTTGGGTCATCACAATGCCGAAATATTGTCAATGTCATAATTATTCACAAGATAACGCAGTTTTGTCAATGAATATTATTTTGTTTACAAAATATTAACCTGAAATGATATTGATAGCTGTAAATGATTCATGGCCATAAACGACGTCTTTTTATTAAAAGATTGAGTAATCGTTGTTATTACGCGAAGGGTTGATACTCGCTGCCGGTGCGCCGACCAGAAGAAAGTCTCCTTCAACTGTTTTATCGCGCGTGTTGCGAATTAAGTAGCTGTGATTAAGTAAAAGGGGGTAAATTCAGAAATATAAATATGTTCAATTGTAACTAAATGCCAGTTTGTTTGGAATTATGCCTATAGGTTTTTAAAAGGTTTTTGTTTTGTAGAATTAGAGCGGACGGAAATATAGGTAAATTGAGATGGTTGTCGGGATAAGAGAAACCTTAGGGGTGAGGTGGGGGTAATAACGACCCTTCAAGTGAGGAACATCGATGACACGAAGTTGCATATCATTTTGGTAAACATTTTCAGAAAATATTCTTTTATTATTTATTGACAAAGCATCTAAGCTATAAAGCGCCTTCCTGTTGTCCACGTGTTTTCTCATCATGGTGATGGCTCATACTCTGCGAATATATGCGCGCGGAGCAATAGGCGATAGCGCATATAATTATGTTTCTTAAATCATTGTAAATCAAAGATGTTTTTTGTTTTGTCTTTCTTCCTTTTGAGCAATGACCCCTATTCTTGGTACCACTTATTTGCCGAATTTCCTAAACGGAACTGTCTGGAAGTTGCCGGAACGAACGTTCATTAAAAATAATGGTTCCCGAAGGTTTCTCAGGTCTAACATGATCAATAGAAAATATATTTTCTAGAATTTTGAGCATCACTTATATATCATCCCGCGAAAGGCCTAATGGACGTCCTTTACCACGTCAACCTTTTATAGTCTAACATAATGAGCTTTCAAGGGCTACTAAAACAGCAGATCTACAAGTGCAACTTCTTATCATGTAAAGATGCGATGACATGTGACTTCACGCCTGGCATTTGGTCAGCAGTTGCCATTGTTCTTTGCTCAGTGGTGTGCGCGCGCATCCTGTTTTGTTTAGGATCCGTGCTTTTAAAACTCGCGCCAAAGCATTCTAAAGGGCAATAAGGCATAGCGGGCAATATTGAAGTCATATGCTGTTCCCTCAAGCATGTCAAGCATGTATCGACAGTCCAGTCCCTTCGACCTTTGCTTTAATTGATAAACATTTTTGTCACCCCATCTAGCAATCAACATTGTCACGGGAGATTTAGATCCTGAATAGGAATGGGAAGCCTTTTCTACTCGTGGTGGAGAAAGGTCAGCGGTCCTTCGAAAGTTTTGGACATTTTGGGCCCTAATCCTTATTCGTCCTCTCGATGTGAAGCATTAATGGTTATCTGACACAGAAAATGGCTTCCAAAATGTCACACAGAACTAATTGTGGTTCCATTTTTGTCTGGTTCTTCAATGTCATTTTATATGGTTTAAATTTGAGTTGACGTAAGAACCTTTTAAAACCGTGTTGATCTTAGAAGTGCCAATCCAGAGTGAACACGGCTGGCTCCCGATAGAAATCGCATTAGGCCTAATAGAACAGGCTTTCTCGACTGGATTTATTGATGCGCCACATTTTTAGTAACCAACTTGTTGAAGCTCCACTTGGTCATATTTGTTTAGAATTTACTATGGCAAAATTCCTTATATAACATTATTTTCAAAATATTTCCTCTCCCATTATATAAGCTCCCTGATAAATCCCACAAAAAGCTAACTATCTCAGGCCTATAATGACGCTGCAGTTCCTCTGGATTGATATGGTCAGGATTTGTCAAAAAGTTCCAATTTTTCTTGGATATGGTCGATGTTGGACCCCTTAACACGTAACGCGTAGGCCCATGTAAGGCGACCGATCTAGAACACACCTTTACACGTTTTTATTGTCACGCATGCTAAAACGCAAGTCTACAAATTGAGCGAACACATACGAACGAACGTAATAACGAGCGATTCGAACGGACGGACCAAAGAGTGAAATCGTCTAATAACGAACTCATGAACATGAATGCGTTAACTTATGGTGGTGCCAATAGATGGCGCTATATAAGTAATCACTGCGTAGACAACGAAGGACACGATCTGCCTCTTCCCATTCCGATTTCAAAATAATCACACGTTGTTTTTAATGTTTAAACTAAATAATTTCAAGGACTTTAAACTGTTTTAGACATTCCCAATGTTCCCGTTGATTTACCGTAAATCCGCGCTCATTTTCAAACGACAAAACAGGTTGAGGCGGTTTTCAAAGATGTGTTTTCATATCAGTTGCCACAGTGAAAAAGCAACATCGTCTTCTGATGTAAAGCAAAAATGACACCAAATGCCATATGAAAATGTAGCCATTCAGGGGATCTTCACACTCACAAATTGTATAAATACTGTATACCTCATGATGCTATATCATAAGCAGGTTAAAGCATTCATAACAGGGCAAAGCATTTATAGGTATTGATCATCGATTCATTAAAATTGAGTTACCATAGTTACGAACGCTATACTGATTTGTCTTCATTCAACCACTATATTATTAATCCTTTGCATTCAGTTGTATTTTGTGCCGAGCTTTTCACCTTTGTTCTATATACATATTGAGTAGGCTATTCCCAAGATGAAATCGTATAGACACTTATATAACTTAAAGGTAGATGACCCGATCACATTCCGATTTTCAACTTGAAGTTTTCTATTCTACATGAAAGGTCATCCTTAAAAAAGTCGTGTTCCAAAGTTTGAGTTGCATAGCTCTAATGGTTCTTATTTTAGACGCACAAGATGCTGTGAACTGTACCCATTGAGTAGTACACAAACTATATCGGTGGTTACCACCATTCGCGGTAATTCGACGTTATTTCATCGATTTCTCCGTAATTATACCGATTTAGGCCGTCAAATTTCAGTATGATGATGAGAAAAATATGAGCTTTCATATGATATGAAAATCTCCGTATGTTTGAAATAATTCTGTGTTACGAAAATGTGATCGGGTCATCTACCTTTAATTAAGGTATATCGGAATAAATATAAGGAATAGGCCTGCTATAACGCGCAACGCTACACATGCTATAGCCACACCGTATACGGGCGGAGGGGCAGCCACCTTTTCGTTCACGGTTTGGCCAAACGGATGAGCCATGGCCATATCTTATTCTCAAAAGTGATTGCTATCAGAACTTACAGACATATAACAAAAAATAGGGTGTAAAGGTACTTTCCTTTCAAAATTATAATTATAATTGTTAAGAACACATCGCTTTTAAAATCAAGCGCTTATATAACAAGAAGAGAGTAACAAGAACTGACAAGCAGAAGGGTCAAAAGAGGAGGTGTTCTTTAAATCGAGGCGTACCATTATAAGCACTTTCCAGTGACAACGCGCCCCTCTCTTCCCCCGGAGCTTTCGCATGTGTCTCATCTAAAACTCATAAGTGAAACTTATTTCAGCAGCACGGTGTGTACGGTGTATTTTATTTCCAATTTCGCCTAAGACATCACCGGCAGCGTGCTTTAGACACATAAAAGAAACACTCGGGGTGCACTTTTACACTTTGCAAACTTCAATAATCAAACCACTATACTCGGGATACATCCTCAACCCTTTTTTTCAAATATCGTGGCTTTTCAAAATTGAAGATAGAACGGCCCGCCAGCAGTTATAAACGTCGAGGAATGGTGAAAGGGTTTGGGAATTAGACGTTGCGTTTTTTACCCGCAGGAAACTTCACCGGGCCAACTAATACACGGCTCGATTGCGTTTGGGATTACACTCCATTTGTTCGTATACCTTTCGTTGGCATTGCGCTCGATAAGGGGTCACCAACTCTTTACTCTTATCTGCTGCGCAACCACAATGTAGATCCTTGAAGCGTGAGTTTTAAGTATTGAATTGAAGGCCCCCACACTCGGTTGTCCGCGGGCAGGATGGGGGAATGACGATACTGCTGTATAGTGATGCTAGGACTACGGTGTATCCAAGCCCATGGTCTGTCCTGCCAAACATGCATTGACATTTCCTCATCCGGGAACCCTGTTGACAAAATTATCACTAATCTCGATTCTTCTGTGCTGTGATACCTGAATCTTGTTAACGAGTAACCTCAACCCCTTCTTTTTGTGGTCAAAGCAAAGCAACGCTGAAAAAAATCAGCAAAAGACGACAATAAAATATCGGAGTACACATTTCAAACATCTTTATTAGGCCTATATTTAAGAAGATACTAACGACATTATGTATTACACATCAATTAATTGTAGATACCATGTTCATTTTATTGCTATCAGCAGTAGATATCACGTGTAGTAATGTCACAAAAGTTGCTATCGGCAGCAATATAAGTATAGCATGTGTTTATATTACACACATTGCTATCAGCAGTAGATAGCATGTGTTAATGTAATACACATTGCTATCATAAACGCTAAATAAATTGCTTTCAGAAGTAAATAAGGCTTTGCTTATGTTAATGAATGTGCGATTTTTGTGACCGTTGGTTTGATTTTTTTACAACTTTACTACGAGTCGGAGTCATCATGTTAAACAGTCATACCAACATTTTGCAGATTCAAAGCCTGGGTTTATTTATGTTCAAGAAACTCGAACTGCATGGTTATCGGTGTTGATATGTTATTATAATACGATTACACACATAGTTATGTTGATGAACACCGCTCTTTACAACAAGTGTCAAAATCATAATTGGAAATAGTTTAGATAATAAACGCAAGATATTAATGAATAAGTCTTTGGAAGTGTTAATTAAAATGTATCAGTCTTTTGCTGTATTCATGCTGCCATTATATCATTCAACGATGCACGTGATTCTTTAGAAAAACAAATCATGTATTACCCGCTACAAAGTTTCTGCACGCTCAAATCATTATCATCGCCTTCATCTGAATATATAATTGTATATACAAACACCCTGCCACTGTTATAAAAGTGTGTTAATACTTTAGATTTACCTTCCCTGGGGGTGATTACAGGCCGGATGAAGGGGATTTTTATTCTTAGTTCATTGTTCTAATTTTTGTAAGCTTCGTTATTTATTTTAAATGTTTTGTGCTCAAAATTGAGCACTTGTGTCCGGCCCCCGTTGGCAATCAGTCACCGTACGGGCACGACGAGAGAAACACGAAGTGATCAAATAGCGCTATCTCTATAATACATCAAATCACTTATGTTTTTGAAAATAGAACTGCCATATTTGTTTGGTTAAAATAATTAAGTATGAAATGTGAGCCGTCGATCGAGGGTCGATGTTCAAATAGTATAACGTTTTTTAACGCCTGGTTGGTTTTTTAAAAAAATCTTTATGAAGTTCAAGTTAGATTTATCGAGTCGTTGAAGTCGACCGGCCATGACCGAGGGTCTATGGCACTATTTCAATGTTGAGCCGAGTTTTTGTTTGTTCGATAAGGTCATGCCAGGCCTTAATCATGGATTTGACTCTTTTTTCTATTCTCTTTGAAATTTTTTGTGGCATGACAATCATCCGGGCGAAACTGAACAGTTTGCAATTTTGAGTCTGATCCAAAACGTCATTAATTAAAAAAATACTGACGTTTTTATGTCGTATTTTACAGTTATTTGTGGTTGCTTTATTGCTGTTAAGGAGAAGGTTCAACAAAACTGTACTTCAGTGGTGTGTTCAAGATATTTTTATGTTGGTAAATGTAGCTCGATCATATAAAATATTCAAAATAATAAACTGAGGGGGAAAATCAACTCCATGTATATTTTACGCCCGACTTCGTCTGACTTGGCGGTCGGCTTGAAACACGCGGCAATCAGCCGTGTAAAACAGATCGATTTTTAGTTGTAAATGAAATATAATATTACCAATTCAAAAGAGTATAGAATTGGCCCATTATTTGTGATATGAGATATTGAATAGTACCAAGTCTGGTGGCCTATTTATTCTATTTGTGTAGGATACTGTGTAAATGACAGAATGTAATATAAGAAACGGGTTTCCCGCTTTACTCTGCTGCCGTGACTATAACTCCAACATTTCGAGACACAGTTGTTATGGGCGGAATATTAATTGGTGGTTTTTAGCGAAACAATAGCCTGGCATTCAATGGTGATTGTTCTTACAAGTCATAATATACACTTAATTTGTGTTGATCATACTGATGATTATATAGGTCAATAGGGGTTAAATATTATTCATTGGTGTTTAAAAAAAGCCTGTCTAGGTGACCTCAATGGTAGTGACGGTTTCTAGGGTGGTCATTGTCAATCCTTCGATATTAATATCATGTTAAACTTAACAAAAATGTGCTTTCTATTATAAGCAATACTTTGTAAAATTCTAGAATACCTTTTATATAAGCAACGTATTATACACATATATTAAAACGTGTGCAACATTTACACAATCTATCTTCTGGTGACATCAATATGCAATGATTTGTGTTTTGGCAATGTGTTTAACATTAACATTGTAACATTAAACATGCTGTCTATTGATGATAGCAATTTGTGTAAATGTACATGCTATTTACTGCCGCGCCGCTAATAACAATGTGTGTAACCTTATATCAGCTATCTTCTGCAGATAGCAATGTGTGTCACATTTGAAACATATTACATCTGCTGATAGCAATGTACTGTATTTAATAATGGTTATTTATTGCTAATATAGGAAGGGCACGGAGCGTGCACTTCTTGAATTGAATGAAATGATGTGACATTAATTTGCATGTTATCTACTGTTCGTGTATAACATTAACACAGTGCTATCTACTGCTGATAGCGTTAAGTGTACATATGCTAACTACCTTTGATAGCAATGCATATCAAATTAACATATGTTATCTACTGCTGATAGTAATGTGTGTAAAATTGACACATGCTATCTACTGCTGATAGTAATGTGTGTAAAATTGACACATGCTATCTACTGCTGATAGTAATGTGTGTAAAATTGACACATGCTATCGACTGTTGATAGTAATGTGTGTAAAATTGACACATGCTATATACTGCTGATAGTAATGTGTGTAAAATTGACACATGCTATCTACTGCTGATAGTAATGTGTGTAAAATTGACACATGCTATCTACTGCTGATAGTAATGTGTGTAAAATTGACACATGCTATCTACTGCTGATAGTAATGTGTGTAAAATTGACACATGCTATCTACTGCTGATAGTAATGTGTGTAAAATTGACACATGCTATCTACTGATGATAGTAATGTGTGTAAAATTGACACATGCTATCTACTGCTGATAGTAATGTGTGTAAAATTGACACATGCTATCTACTGCTGATAGTAATGTGTGTAAAATTGACACATGCTATCTACTGCTGATAGTAATGTGTGTAAAATTGACACATGCTATCTACTGCCGCAGTGATAGTAATGTGTGTAAAATTGACACATGCTATCTACTGCCGCAGTGATAGTAATGTGTGTAAAATTGACACATGCTATCTACTGCCGCAGTGATAGTAATGTGTGTAAAATTGACACATGCTATCCACTGCTGATAGCCATATGCATGATATGTGTACACACATGCTATCGACTGTTGATAGCGCCATTAACACAAGTACTATACACTATAGCAGCAATGTTTGTGTCACAGTGACATTAGCGCATGTTATCTACTGCTAATAGCAATGTGTGTAAAATTAACACATGCTTTACTGCTGGTGTGTACAACAATAACACACGCTTTATATACTGCTGATGTGTACAACAATAACACATGTTATCTACTGCTGATAACAATAAGAGTAACAATAACACATGTTTGCTAATGCTGATAGCAATTTGAGTAAATTTACACATCTACTCTTCTTAAGCTTCTGATGTGCAACGTGTGTCACATATAAACATATCCTATAGCAATATGTAATTATATAACAATGCTATCTACTGCTGCTACTGTATTATATGTACAAACAAAATCAACTGCTGAAGGCAATATGCATTCCATCTGCACATGCTAATAGAATTAAACATGCTATTTACTGCTGATAGCAATATGCATTACGTCTGCACATGCTCATGATTATAACAATAAACATGCTATCTACTGCTGATAGCAATATGCATTACATCTGAACATGCTCATGATTATAACATTAAACATGCTACCTACTGCTGATGGCAGTAAGCATTACGTCTGCACATGCTCATGATTATAACATTAAACATGCTATCTACTGCTGATAGCAATATGCATTACATCTGCACATGCTAATGATTATAACATTAAACATGCTATCTGCTGCTGATAGCAATATGTATTACGTCTGCACATGCTCATGATTATAACATTAAACATGCTATCTACTGCTGATAGCAGTATGCATTACGTCTGCACATGCTCATGATTATAACATTAAACGTGCTATCTACTGCTGATAGCAGTATGCATTACGACTGTACATGCTAATGATTATAACATTAAACATGCTATCTACTGCTGATAGCAGTATGCATTACGACTGCACATGCTAATGATTATAACATTAAACATGCTATCTGCTGCTGATAGCAATATGTATTACGTCTGCACATGCTCATGATTATAACATTAAACATGCTATCTACTGCTGATAGCAGTATGCATTACGTCTGCACATGCTCATGATTATAACATTAAACATGCTATCTACTGCTGATAGCAGTATGCATTACGTCTGCACATGCTCATGATTATAACATTAAACGTGCTATCTACTGCTGGTAGCAGTATGCATTACGACTGTACATGCTAATGATTATAACATTAAACATGCTATCTACTGCTGATAGCAGTATGCATTACGACTGCACATGCTAATGATTATAACATTAAACATGCTATCTGCTGCTGATAGCAATATGTATTACGTCTGCACATGCTCATGATTATAACATTAAACATGCTATCTACTGCTGATAGCAGTATGCATTACGTCTGCACATGCTCATGATTATAACATTAAACGTGCTATCTACTGCTGATAGCAGTATGCATTACGACTGTACATGCTAATGATTATAACATTAAACATGCTATCTACTGCTGATAGCAGTATGCATTACGACTGTACATGCTAATGATTATAACATTAAACATGCTATCTACTGCTGATAGCAATATGCATTACGTCAATAGGCATAATTCTGTTATACCCTACACACCTACATCGGTAGTATGCGTCGTTCTTAAAAATCATGCACTATGAATACCTCTGTGAAGGGTATAACAGAATTACTCCCGTCAATATGCATTTAGGCCTACGTCTGCACATGCTAATGATTATAACATTAAACATGCTATATACTGCTGATAGCAGCTAGTATTACGTCTGCACATGCTGATGAGTATAACATTAAACATGCTACTCTACTGCACTGTAAAAAGAAACGTCTTTTTCTGATAACACTTAATAAACACTTTAACACGATTATTTTTGTGTTTTACGTGTAACGGTATAGGAGGCATTGCATATGATAAACGTTTGCATAAACACTACAACACGTTTATAGAGGTATTTGTTGTATAATTATTAACACCTCCAACATGTTTCTTATTGCTGATATAAACATGTTGGTGTGTTAATAAATATTACACAATTACCTCTCTAAACGTGTTGTAGTGTTTATGCAAACGTTTATCGTATGCAATGCCTCCTATACCTTTACACGTAAAACACAAAAATAAACGTGTTGAAGTGTTTATTAAGTGTTATCAGACATATAAACGCTTCTTTTTACAGTGTGCTGGTAGCAGTATGCATACGTCTGCACATGCTCATTATTATAACATTAAACATGCTATCTACTGCTGATGATAGCAGTATGCATTACGTCTGCACATGCTCATGATTATAACATTAAACGTGCTATCTACTGCTGATAGCAGTCTGCATTACGTCTATACGCACATGCTAATGTTTATAACATTACACGTGCTATCTACTGCTGATAGCAATTGATGTAGACGTTAAATGGCTATATTCACTACGCTATCATAGCGTAAACGGTGAATAAAGCTAGGTATAAAGACGGTTTATCTACTGATAGGCCTAATGATTTATTCTTCAACTAAGGCTAAAGACATGAAAGATGTGCTCCAGTTAGCATCGACCAGCTGTTTTTTCATGTAGAATACATTATAAGGATGAATACGGGTTTTCTCTGATTATATTCATATCATTTCGTAATTGCCTTTTTTGTTAGTTAGTGATATTATTATTGATGAAAGAACAAAGGACTTCTGTTTGATTAGGGAGTAATTTTAACACTTTCCACGCGGCAAGCGTCTGCAGACGACATTGCAAAATTTCACAAAATGTTTCAAAAATTTCATTGAAGTATTGAATGAGAAATGCATTGAAATAAGTACAAACATGCCTAGCATTGGTACAGTAATCCTTGAGATAGACCTTGAAATTTCGGAAAGATTTTGAAAAATCTGTTTTGTATATCGTAAACACAATAGCCGCGTGGAAAGCGTTAAAAGGGTTTATATTTATCTTGCATCATTAATAATTAGGCATACCGCGCATCGGGAGGAAGGATGTATTGAGCTATAGGCCTGCACAGAGTGCATGTACAGCAAAAACATTACTAGGTTTCTCATTGTTTATGTTTATTTACCATGATGTCGCGTTGGTCTTTACTACTGATTAATTAATTAGGGCAAGGGCATGGATTGTGCCTGGATGCACGTGTGTGCGTTGTTCATTAAAACAATTTAAAATGACACATCAACTTCCGGGGTCATCTGCAGCAACTTCGTAGAACCGCTCGGCTAGGAGTCATACCCGGAAGTGATATTGTTTTCCGTGGGTAACCATTTGAAATGAGCGTCGAATATTTTTAACGGAAAGTATATACATGTACATGAATATTGATTAATCAAAACAAGCCAGGGGTTGGTGGTCGGGGAACTTTGTGAATAACTCTAAATGTATTTCCGTACCCTACCTGATTCAAATGTTTACTATACGGGGGAAATTGCTACCCGGAAATGTGAGTACGTTGAAGGTTAGGTTATAGAGATTGAAAACGAAACAACATCAACAGTGCACTGCCATAGTTCCCTGAATTTGGTGTTTTTGTCAATTCACCCACCCATAAGGCGACGGCAACAAACCCTGTTCTACGGGCCCGGCAACACATGTTTTGTTTACAAAATCGTTTTGAAACATATTCGACAATTTTAAACTTTTTGAATTTATTTTTGTTGATCTTTTTTGAAAATTAAAATAAAATGTTGGTTAAAATATTTACCAACATTTGCATAAACATTTTGAAGAGAAAAAAAGACTCCCCAAAACAAAAATAGGACGCCCGGTTTTTTTCGTCACATTTGAAACATGCAGGAGTGATTCCGAAAGTCCTCGGTTCTGATTATCATAGATAGCTTGATTGTTCAGTTTAGCGGAATTGTTGTCTTTTTATTTGAACGAATCCGTGAAATATCGAAGAATCATTTCTCTCATAAGAAGAATAGATAGCCAATTGTAATCGGAGCGGATGCTATGTGATGGAAGACTGACCGATGATAAGAAATACCACAGCTTGAAATATTCTACTCTAATATTAATGTTGCACCGTTCCTGATAACTATTTTTATTATTACAATAATCCTGTGAGAGGAAAATTACAATTTTGAAACTATATCATAACTATATAAATCCCTATTGGCGAACCTGCCCCATCATCATAGGGCGAATATGTGCTCATATAGCGCAATAAGTGCATTGACCTATACCACGGATGTCCCACATACATTGATGAGTTGTTAATTGCATCAAATCCATGATCAATCCCATACATGCCTAATGATCATTTACATTTAAAACCTTCTCTACGAATATCTTTGGAAAAATCAATATGAAAAAATGGAAGAAAATTCACTTTTATGAGGCAAAACTGGTTTTGGATGATAAGTTGACAAACATGTTATGGCGATGTGCCACGTTAATGTGGGAAGCTTGCAACATACTACTTTATCTATTGTATGTTCTCCAAATTCAACCAGTGGCCGCAAAGATGAGACTCACTTGGTGGAAGCCTGCGTACACGCCCCGCTCTCCCCTACACCACGAATCTCCATATCAGACCCTTCTGAAATATGCTGCAGCATCGGGAATATTGTTTCCAGTGAAGAAGAGTTTAGCCTTCTTGCGCACACTTCAAAATGTGCATTTGCATTCCATCCATTTAAGTGCAGAATTCTCCTGAAGACCTGAATTATCGTGATTATGTAAACCGAGTGAAGTAGAATTGATCCTCTCAGTCCACACAATAGAGGGCGCTAGTCTTCTGTGAAACTTGTTAAACTTTAATCATAGGTAGCAATCTGGTTAGGTTGATGTACAAGGTAAATGTGACAGTGAATTAAGATTTTAAAGTTGTCTAGTCGTTTGCTGTAGTATTATTTATTTATTCGTTTAGATTTACTTATTTTATATTGGTTTCTCTATTTATATTTTTGTCAACAGAATTTATAACGGAATCAACAAAAACAAGACTGAATGAACTGGAACCGGGTTTAATTAACTACTAGGGTAAGTTCTTGAAATATTCTGTAAACGAACTAGTAATTAATTAATTTGAAGGACACATCTAAGAAGGACACCTGTTTTTGAGAATTTGAAGTAAATTGGTCTCAAAAAGATAGCATTACAGATAGCAATTAAAATGCAGTTTAAAATAATATAAACTGGGCTCAAAAAGAAACTTATAATTTTTCACATGGTCATATCTTGAAAATCTGTCCATCAAAATGAACCAAAATGACACGCAGGATTTCTTCAATACTCTACTCTAATAACATGTCAATATCCAAACGGTTACCTTACTGACAGAACTGAAAAATGCACTGGCATGGAACAGCTTGCTGTATCACATGTCACAGCCTGGAAATTTCGGCAACATAGAGTTTAAGAAGTCAAAACAAATTGAAATGAAGGTAATGTCAATTACCCAAACACAGACATCAATAGTGTGTGTATCCACCATGTGCTTGGAAGCATTCAGTGCATCTGCTACACATTCTGTCCACCAGGGTTCTGATGCAGACTTGGGGGACATTGTTCCACTCTTCATGTAGAGCTGCTCTGAGTGATTGTGCATTAACAAGCGGATTGTCCCTAATACTGAAACATGTCGCCCGAGCTCATCCCACAGTTGTTCGAACAGATTGAGGTCCGGTAAGAGTTCAATGTTCCGCTTTGTGTTTGGGTAACTGACATTACCTTCATTTCAATTTGTGTTGACTTCTTCACATGCCTTAAGATCTATGTTGCCAAAATGTCCAGCCTGTGACATGTGACACAGCAAGCAGTTCGACAACAGTACATTTTTCAGTTCTGTCAGTAAGGTACCGTTTGGATATTGACATGTCATTAGAGTAGAGTATTGAAGAAATCCTGTGTGTCATTTTGGTTCATTTTGATGGACAGATTTTCAAGATATGACCATGTGAAAAATTATAAGTTTCTTTTTGAGCCCAGTTTATATTAATTCAAACTGCATTTTAATTGCTATCTGTTATGTGTTACTTTTACACACATTGCTATAGTATCAGCAGTAGATATCTAGTGTTAATGCTACATATGTTGCTACACTGTAAACATGGTGTCTTACAGAACCATGTAAGAAACGTCTTGGCAATAGACATGTCTTTAAAAATAGATAACAAAGAAAACAAAAACAAGTGTCTTGCCTGAAGACACTTCGAAAGACATGACTCAATTAAGTCGGCTGTGAGATGTCTTCAATAAGACACAAGTCATGTATTTATACAATACATCTTGCAAGAAGACGTGTCTCTATGCAAGACACTTACAATTTGCAAGACGTGCCTATTGAAGCCAATTTTGAGACACTTGTGTATCTGGTGTCTGCTGGTTATACAAGACATGCGATGCATAGAGACATGACTTGTGTATTTGTGTCTTCTGGCTTCATGTCTTGCAATGTGTCTTCAGGCAAGACACTTGTTTTTGTTTTCTTTGTTATCTATTGTTGAAGACATGTCTATTGCCAAGACTTTGCTCACATGGTTCTGTAAAACACCATTTTTATAGTGTATCAGCAGTATATAGCTTGTGTTAAAGTTACACACATTGCTATCAGCAGTAGAAAACATGTGTACACATACACATTGCTATCAGCATTAGATAGCATTTGTTAAAGTTACACACATTGCTTTAGCAGTAGATCACATGTGTTAATGTTACACAAATTGCTATCAGAGCAGCAGCAGCAGCAGAAGATAGCATTTGTTTAACGTTACACACATTGCTATTAATAGTTGAGTTATCAGTAGAGTATTAACCTTTGTGATAATGTTACACACATTGTTATCAGTATATATATAGTAGGTATAGCTTGTGTTAATGTTACAAACATTGCTATCAGCAGTTGATAGCTTGTGATAATGTTACACACATTGCTATCAGTAATAAATAGCTTTGTTAATGTTACACACACCCCTACCAGCAGCACTAGATAGCTTGTGATAAAGAGACACACATTGTTATCAGTATAGTAGGTATAGCTTGTGTTAATGTTACAAATATTGCTATCAGCAGTTGATAGCTTGTGATAATGTATATACACATTTCTATCAGTAATAAATAGCCTTTGTTAATGTTACACACGTCGCTACCAGCAGCACCAGATAGCTTGCGTTAATGTTATATATATACATTGTTATTAGATAGCTTGCGTTAATGTTACACACACCCCTACCAGCAGCACTAGATAGCTTCTGATAATGTTACACACATTGTTATCAGTATTAGATAGCTTGCGTTAATGTTACACACATTGCTATCAGTAGTATAGATAGCTTGTGATAATGTTACACACATTGTTATCAGTATTAGACAGCATTTGCTAATGTTACACACATTGCTATCAGTATTAGACAGCATTTGCTAATGTTACACACATTGCTATTAGCAGTCTATAATTGCATCTATTGATGTTTACAGTATGTAAAAATGTTTCACACATTGCTAATATCTGGCAAAATGTTCTACACAATGCTGTTACAAACTACAAAGAAAGGGGACTTTTAACAACAGTCTATAATTGCCGAGCAACAGGTTGATTAGCATTGCATTCTACAAGGGGAGAGATCCTTCGATGGGATGCAAACATCACGCTCACAAAATGTTATCGCTTCCTCTCTTTTCAAATTTCACCCGTAACTGGTGCAATTTTGCGTGAGAAACAAGCCAAGTACAGGGCATATTTCGCTAGAATACAATAGCGTGGCCCTAGGGAGCTACAATCTGTGCTTGTTTTGCGTACGGTGCGGTATACATCATATTGCCAATATCAGGACTCTAGCGTATCTGTTCAGGCGCATTGCGATACTCAATAATCAAGTTGCCCTGTGGCAGTGCACTTAAAGTTGCAAGGAGGTTTAGGGAGCTGAGAGAGCCTTAGCCAGGAAACACCCGCTTATTTTTCTTTTTTCGGTTCGTCGGATTCCGATGTTGAGAAAAACGTATTGTCTTTTTAGCATTACTCATTAAACCGGATATAGTTATTTGTAATTCCAGGAAATAGTCCTTGAATTGTTAACATTTAGGTAAAATTAACATTTTTTTGTCAGCCGGATCGGGTGTACCTTCCTCCTCCTCCAGGCTTCTCGGGCGGGCTTCCCGGGTGGCTTCTATAGATTTGGGCAAGCGTAAACCAGTGCCATATGTTTATAAAAGAAGCTGAGCCTATTGTAAATCACCACCCTATAGTATAACAACCGATTCAGTGAGTTTGCTTTTCATGGAAATAGACTTTAAATATTTACAGACGCTTTCGATTTAATTAATTTAATCACATTAATGTATTGAGCATCCCTAAAGTTGTGCATGCATGCTTTTGATCATTGTAGCCAAACAAACACTAAACAATGGTTGTTAACAAGTGAAAACGATCACTGTGGCATAAACTGCTTAATATTTCATCTTCCCAAAAGTAGCTACAGCAATAGCTTTTTGCTCTTTTCTTAGCATAGTGTATGTTCAAATAGATGAATAAATACGAATAAATTCATTCAATTTTAAACTTGAATGTAAGGGCCCACTGCACTATGAAAACTCTCTCATTGCTTGCGTGGTAGATTTCGATCGCGACAGGAGCATGCGCAGATGCGATTTTTGTGTAAGTGGTCTGTGATTTTGTCAATATTATATTTTTACTGTGATTTGTCGATCTGCATTAAATGCAAAAAGTAACAACGCCCCCGGCTGGACTCGAACCACCAACCTTTCGGTTAACAGCCGAACGCGCTAACCAATTGCGCCACGGAAGTGATTATTACTAGGCTGTTTTGGTTTGTCATGTTCACCCGTACACTTCCCCGTACACTTTCTTGCAAAGTCGGGCATCGTTTGTTCTCAAATGTTGCTTGCATATTGCCTTTGCTGTCGCCTTTAATACATGTGCTGTTACTTGAACTTGGAACCAACGTTTAATTTGAACTGTCTATTTTCAATAAAAAAATACTCCAATACGGGAAAAAAATCAGAAAAGCTCACAGACAACAAATAAGAACATCATTTTACTCGACCTAGAATTTCAATCAACGGATTTCAATCATCGGCAAAACCCGATGATGTGAGTGACGTCATTTAATGAGTCATTAGCATAATTTATGTCCGTGAAATATACAATAGGGTTTTGGTAGTGCACTGGTCGTTTTTAGACGATTTCCAGACCTCCTGGTGGTAGTTGGTTTTCAAATGTCCCAATGGTATGTCATGCGGGATCAGTTGAGACATTTGAACAATAATCCAGCCTACATAACTAAAATATAAAAATATTACCATTAACTAAACCATTCTTCTATTAATGCTAAGACATTGCTTTGAAACAATTTAGCTTGAGGTTCTCCTTATCGCAAGGTCCCCTTATGTTTGTTTGTGACGCGGATCGGGCCATTTTATCGTTTTCTAATGAAATAGAAAGAAGGCCACAGTAGAGGATAGTCATTTATAAAAATAATAATATGTTCAATCTTGCTATACTTAAACCTGGTTAATTTGTTTACCTACGTTCCAATTTCCCAAACACCCCGATGTCACCCACAATCCCAAGAGAGCTAAGGTGTTTAGCAGCCTTGATGGTGTCAAGCCCCACTCTGACGACATCAAAAGATATCGTCAGCGAAGCGGAATGACGGATCCATTTCGACAGTTCATCCCTTTTGGTATTTCTGCCTTAATCCCTCAAAATGCAAATTAAACGCGGTTCCCCTCTTCAAATCTGACGAGTCTCTCTCTTTTTTTTTTATCTGGCGTATATAATCGATGGTCTTTAATGTCTTATTATTTTTAAGCTTCTCTATTCTTACCTGTATTTTTCTACTATTCCTTTTCCCCAAGGATGAATCGATCATCATCCAGGGACCTACGGACAATATTATAAATGCATAAGGGTTCTTCAATTGTCAATGCGGCGTCACATTCCATTCACTCAGATAATTACATCAGGGTGCCGACTTTTATTTCTTATGGAAATTTCGACAGAAATGTTTTCAAAAACGCGATGAAAGGACCAATTTACTGCTATTTGCTGGGCCATTTAACGCCTTTATGGTCACGGATTTAGATGTTGCGGTAACTTGTGAAAAAATGTTGTCCTTGCACCGTGTAAGGAGGGGCACGCCCTGGTTCGAGGGAGGAGCTCCAACACTGTTGAGCGTGAAGAGGTAATTGCCAAAATAAAAAAGACACTCATTGATATCTCATACATATTAAACATCTCATTTTTAAAGATAAACTAATCTCAATGTTAATCACATTATTTGTCAAAGAAAACAAGTTCAACACAATGAGAACCATCTCCCAATCCCATAGTCTAGAAATAACATATTAAAAACCCCGTTGTATTTATGTATCGGCAAGGTCTAGAATTAATTAGTAGTTGAACACCAGCATTGGTTGACTTTAGGAGCTGTCATACTCATCCCTTACTTCAATCCTGAAGTGCCTCACACTATAAACCATATCTATGATTATTGCATCATGCCACAAATATGTATACAGCAGGATAGGGATTTCACATTGCATTACACTTTTCATGCGGCAGGCGTCTGCAGACGACATTCCAAAATTTCACAAAATGTTTCAAAATTATCAAAAATATTGACTTTCATCCCCATATTTGGAATTACCTTGAGAAATGCATTACAATATTAATACAAACATTCCTAGTATAGGTTCAGTAACGCTTGAGATAGACTTTGAAAGTTGGGAAAGGTTTCTGACAAATCTGTTTTGTGTACACAGAAAGAAAAAAAGTGAGTCATCATCGAAAAATGAGTCATTTTGTCCGTGTAGTGACACACTATGGCTCAAAATGAGTCATTTTGTCCGTGTAGTTACTCATTTTACGATAATGACTCACTTATTTTTTTCTGTGTATGGTAAAAATAATAGCCGCGTGGAAAGTGTTTAAGAATACTCAAATACAGCAAGTCACTAAAATGTTACGTCACCAATTTTAAACTTTTCAAAACTACATTCAATAAGATGCAATAATAACATTCGCATTAATTACATTTTAACCAGTTTCAGTGTTCCAATGTACCTGAACATCTCATCTCATAGTTTCACAGGATTTTTCACAGGAATTTGAACCATTTTGTTTAAAAGTGTGTCCCATCAAACACGAATCCCGTATCCTTGCAGCATGGCTTAACCCCTGGCTATAGTAGTATTAGAAGCATCGCCCGCCTACGCCAATCTCCTACTCACTTAACCCAATTGAATTTTGTTATTATTTAGTATTTTTGGTAAACATTTTGACATAACACCCATCAAGAGCGGTGTCAAACACTGAAACACTTTCATGTTACCTCTAGCATGTCTGTGCATCAAATCAGGTTTACAACAATGTCAACACATTGGCATAAATCAGGACAATACTCGGGGACTTGGAATGACACAAAAGTTTCGTTCGTCCACCGATGAGTCAACAATCATGTCTGCACGACCATTGAAACAACAAAAGTGTTACATTGGGACACAATTGTCGCAATTATTGAGTGTTTTCTCTCGTTGAAATCACTTGGAACAACTTTCTTATTCTTTCCTCACAATGGCGTAACGTTATTAGGGTGCGAATAATTCGCGAAAGAAAGGAGAACAAACTAACTGTGACTGAGTCTATTTTGCTTGTCTTTTATTTAAGTATAGATCGTAGTATAGTTAGCGCACACAAAACCACAGTGAGTAGGCTTTTGCTTTAGCTGTATACAATTGACATTAATTTCAAAAGAATCGAGAAAGTTTTTTGTTGCTATTTTGCGCAAAGCCAATAATACTCCAACACAGTTGTGTATAACTACGCCGCGACTGGCTGCGCCTCTATAGCGGCAATGCAGAGAGCGTACTGTGCAATTGTATGCACAGGTCAATACATGGGATAATTCGCACAATGCAACCATTACTCGCTTTATGTAGCAATGAATACCACGCAACGATCCGGTCTTTATATCCCGTGTTTTCAAGGGTGTTTCTTATTTTTAACCAACATAATAATAAATAAAAGACCCATAGAAAATTCGTCCCACACTAGACTTTAAAAAGATCAGTTTATCATTTAGACGAGCTAGTAGTTAGATGTATGTCCGTGTTTTTGCACAACGGGTTGATAATATTGAAGTTTTTACAAAACGGAATCTTGTCCGGAAAAGTGTAACTTGTGAAAGGAATATGTTATGGAAAATTCTATTTGGATGGGTTGTGCCCGTATTATCGTGGATGGCAGCCGAACTGCGACGCGACCAAAGTTTTGCAACAGGTATCGTAGTTTGGTATGGGGTGTGTATGGTGTGTGTACATGGCAGGCACGATCGCGTCGGAAGTAACGTGTGCATATAGCCGGGGTGCGTCACCATGTTAGCGCTTGTTGTCAGTTGTTGTACATGTTCGAATCGTTTTTTACTTTCGGAATGAACCTCATGGCGGGACAGTTATTAAATCACGGGGTTACTGTAACATTTAAGTTGGGGTGGTTTTTTTTGGGGGGGGGGGGGAGAGTAGGCCTATACCACCGAGACAGTTAACCCGAAGTGTTACAGGTTTCCAATTAAAAGTACGGCTTTCATTTGTATACGAAAACGAACAACGTCATTTACTTAGTGACGATGGATTAATTATTACATGTAATTAAACTGATGGTGACAACATTATCATTTTGATGCGGTCGCAAGTGGAGCGTATGTCCCGACAAGATTGAATCTTACTTCATGTACAATCCGGTACGGTATTTGACAAGACACTGTAGTATGTAAAGTGTCTGTCGTGTCAGCGCGCATGCTGCATCAAGGCTGTTGTGGTTGAGGCGCGCTCAACAAACTGTACAAAAGACACGCGTATATCGTATCGTCGCTGTGATACTTCATGTCGGGAAGTACACGCAGCGTGATTCAATCTTGTGACGGCATCAAATCAACTTATGATCATATCAAAAAGTCTGAGATGTAACTTTTTCGGGGTCTACTCGATAGTCAAGGGTCGCTAGTCATAACGTGTATTTTCCTATACCCGCACGAGTGCGCTAGTCATAAAGGTATCTTAGGGTTAGGGTAGAGTGGGGGTAGAGTTCGGGTAGGTTTAGGGTTAGGGGGTTTATGACTAGCGACCCTTATGACTAGTGACCCTTATGACTAGCGAGTAGCGACACCCTTATGACTAGCGAGTTTGACCCACCTTTTCAACCAAATTGATTTGAACATTGTGCTCAACGGCAAGTACGGTATTTGACAAAAATATTGAAGATATATATCGTATACATGTAATATCAATGTCGAGGGTAACATTTGATTAATTTTTTTTATATATTTTCCTTATACCATAAAAAGTTCATCATGATACCGTTGAACCCATTATTAAATGTTGAGTAATCTTTTTCACTAACTTGACATGACTTAACCACGCCTGTCTGTGAATGTATAGGTATTTATTATAATCCTATTACGTTGATGATCATGCGTGATTTTTTAATTATTAGTATTTTCTTCTCCAATGTCGGAATTAATCATTAATAATAATCTAATAACAATTTTCAAAATGCCTACGCGGAGCATGCATGACACCGTTTGCGTTGTGTTTCGTTTTGATAGCTACCGGTAGTTGAACAGGGCGTGATATCTGTGTGGCCCCGACTACTTAGCCGTAAAGTTGAGCCCATCGGCACACGGAAAATGTGCTTGCGCCCGTAAAGATTTAGGATTAAAATTTGTAATTTTTGCCATTATTGCCCAATCGAGTTAAATGATATTGAGCTCGATGTGTTCTGTTCAAATGTTTGTAATTGTTGTGTTTATGGCTTGTTTAATCGAGAATGCTTGCATTCCATCATGTTCTACATGTAGGCGTGCGAATTTGGCAGACATTCTATACACAGGCCTCGATTGCAGTGAACTTTACCCATTGCAAGACATGCAGTACTTTACCCAGGGACTGGCAGTCTTTGGTTTAAAAACTCAACTGATTGTATTATCACCGTTTAGCATGTTTAGAGTCTTAGTCCGCACAAAACAAGTCGTATTAAGACAAGGCAGTGTTTCAATACGATTTGGTACACGCCATTCGTGTTATTTGAACATTTGATTCACCTTTTAAAGCTTCGGACCTGAAAAGTGTGTTAAAGCATGGACTTGGTTAAAGTTTGTTATGAGTTATGCTTATCAATTGCACGCGGAACATATTGGTATTAATTAGTTATTCAAAAGCACAGAGATCTTTCCAGGGAAAGAAAAGGTTATAATATTTCATGTACAACGTATGTTGTCGTGTTAAACAAGTGTTTAAGAATATATTTTGCCCCTTTTAGATAGCCCTGTTGGCGTTGTTTTGCATTTCAACGTCAGGGTTCATCATATTTTTACACATTCTTGACGAAGTGCGTTTTCGACAGTGTGTCTACTTTCTACCGACCGTGAAGTCTATTTCAGTAAGCATGGTAAGCGCGTGTTTATAAGTTTTCAATTAAAGCTATAGAATCGACTGCCCATTGCATAATTATGGCTTTAGAATGTGAGCATAACGAAAGATCAATTCGATTACGGATATTTAACACTGATGACATAAATTATTTCTATAACTTATATCATTTATCGATCTATGTATTACGGAAAAAGAAACAAACATAATAAGAAAACACATTTTTTAAACCCTGGGTGAATGCGTTATTAGAATGGCTGGCGCTGTGGTCACTTTTACGTTTTAAGAAAAATCGAACAAGTTGAGTGAGGTGTAGGCCTAGTGAATGCAGGAATAAATTACTTAAAACTTAAGTATAGGCTTCACACATCCCAATACACACTTAAAACTATCCAGCAAATGTGCAACTCTCTAAAATTGCCCGATTTGTTTTTTTCCATCTTAATCTCTAATCAGAGACAAAGTGTATAGGCCTAGGTAAAATTGTGAATATTCAACCGTTTCCCGATTTGACCCTACTTTCCGAGATTGAACAAAACAAATCAGACATTAAACACTTTTTCGAGAGTGGCCCTTTTGATTAGCGCATTGTCGACACCATAAAATACGGGTAGTCAAATTTGACCCCAAAAGAAGGTGTTTTTTAGAACACTCACGCTTTAAAAGGCAACATTTCACTGGCCTATATAAGAACGGTCTTCTCGCATGACTCCAAACATACACTCTTAAAAAAAATCTTGGTTGTCCTGATGAAGAACCCTCAGTGAAGGGTTCTATAAGACGCCTAAAGGATCTAGAAAAAACCCACCAACATTTGATTTGTTGAACCGATTGAAGTTCTAAACACCATGAAAGGGTGATGTTTTAGGTTCTTCCTACAGAACCATGTTGGTTAGTTCTTCCATTCATAAACAGGACAGTTCTATAGAACCTTTTGAGGTTCTACTTGGAACTCTTTTTTTTCTAAGAGCGTATTTTAGACCCTGCTTTCAGGTTATGCCCCAATATTTGTCTTGCCGTCCGGTTGGACTCTCTCTAGCTAATACATGATATAACCAACTTTTCATCAGCTGTTTTATAACTTGGCGCGATTATTTTCAATTTATGCACGGGCACGGAGTACGTACCCCCGTACCCCCATCATCTGCTACGAGACACCCCGAGGCAATTTATGCGTATAATATCGCTAATAATAATGATCACCGCATTGTGTAATGAATGGCACTGTCATTACTGTCATCTGAGGGGGACCCTGTGATCCTAGCCGGGTGTGTTGATTTAGCCTGCTCTGCTTGATGATGATGGGTCGATCGATTGGCATGTTTTATAGCATGGTATCATTAAAAGTATGATTTCCATTAACATTGATATTAATCATAATATCTCATGTTGAAACTCCTGGAAAGTTTTGGTTAGTTAATTATGCATTGGTTCTACGTAACCCAATGGATGACCGATGACTAAGCTATAAAACTAAACTACAATTGCATGTATACTGAAGCCATCACCGTAACGCCCATCATATTTGTGGATCAAAGCGAGCTGATGTGCATGCGGGTCAAACTCGCTAGTCATAAGGGTCGCTAGTCATAAGGGTCGCTAGTCATAAACCCTAACCATATCATACCCTAACCCTAACCCTTAACCTAACCCTAAACCCACCCTAAACCTACCCTAAATCAACCCTAAACCTAACCCTAAGATACTGTTATGACTAGCGCACTCGTGGTATAGGATACTCGTTATGACTAGCTGTGGTAGACCCCGTGCATGCTACACCTAATAATTTACGGCACTCACTTTACTTCTGTATCAAAAAGAGTCTTGCCATGACATCAATCGGGTGGAAATGTTTTAACATTTTATTCATTTCCTTTAGTTCGTAGAAGCTAAGACATTTCACTAATTGCTCATTAAGGAGTGTGAATAAGACACACATTCAAGCATTAGGGACGCACCATTTGATTTTCAGGGGGGGGGGGGGTAGGAAGTTGGGTTGGGGGGAGAATTTTTTATTTTTGGCGGCCGCAAGGGGTGAATTTTTTTTTTTGCGCCGCCGGAGGCGGCGATTTTTTTTTTTTAATGTATCCATTCATATTGAGTTGGGTGGGGGTAGAATTTTTTCTTTCTTTTTTTTTACTCATCAGGGGGTGAATTTTTTTTTTTTGGCCTGCATAGAGGGGGAATTTTTTTTCTTCCGAAAACTTCCTACCCTCCCCCCTGAAAATCTAATGGTGCGTCCCTTATGTAGAATATATACCATATACCATACCATCATTGTTCCATGCATGGAACTGGTATAAAAGTTGTTACTCTTAATATTTTCCCGACTCAAATGTTGCCACATGCATGGGAAGCATACCCTGCCATGCCTCATCATGGTTCGCGTAACACCAGAAGCACCTCCGGTGTGTGTAGGCTAAGGATGTGGTGGCGGTTAGTTTATAAAAATGTTTGAGGTGTAAAGACCGGTAGCCAGCCAAGTTTCTGACAGTTTTGAACACTCCACACCCCGTGGTGAATAAAGTGTTGATAGATTGGTGTAACGAGGCGATGTGATAGGAACGAAAGGGGGTAATATGAGACACGATATTTACTGCAATGCAGTCTGCAGCTAACCTTAACCGTGCCGTAACCCTGCCCTTAATATTTAACCAACAACATTGCTGTAAAATTTAGCTTGGTACTAATACTATCCCATTGCTTAACGGCAAGATAGGGTGTTTTTTCAAGCTCTGTGTATGTATGCACTGGTTTAAGAAAATACTCTGCAAATTCGCCATCCTTAAAAAAGGTCAGCAAACCAGCAAAACTTTTATACCAATTTGCAACCAACCCCGAGTGCAAATAAAACGCCAACATTGACGGCGCGGACTGTAACCTACACCGCCAAGACCTTAACGGGGTTGACATCACGAAGCGAAAACACCACTACTGTCAGCTTAATTTTCGGCCGTCGTCGTATAGACCCCCGCTTTGTAGTAAAAAGTTTGTGCCGCATCGCCACGGGTCATTTGGATAAGGCGAATCGATCGAATACTTTTGAATACCGTGTACCGGTTTGTCCTCGGGCCGCCCGACGCAAGAAAAACGAACGAGAAACGGGAAGTTGGGCGTGTTATTTAACTAAATTCAGTTTTGGGTTAAAGGTAGATGTTCCGATTTTCAACTTGAAGTTTTCTATTCTACATGAAAGGTCATCCTTAAAAAAGTCGTGTTCCAAAGTTTGAGTTGCATAGCTCTAATGGTTCTTATTTTAGACGCACAAGATGCTGTGAACTGTACCCATTGAGTAGTACACAAACTATATCGGTGGTTACCACCATTCGCGGTAATTCAACGTTATTTCATCGATTTCTCCGTAATTATACCGATTTAGGCCGTCAAATTTCAGTATGATGATGAGAAAAATACGAGCTTTCATATGATATGAAAATCTCCGTATGTTTGAAATAATTCTGTGTTACGAAAATGTGATCGGGTCATCTACCTTTAAAGGACTTGTAGTTGAAACTCTTGTCAAAACTTCCAACCATTCAACATGGCTGCATATGGTCCACTTTATTCTATACTGAAAGTTAACTTAGAGAGTCTTAAACACATTCAAATACCATATATGGTGGTCCAACATCATTGTCATTCTCAAATGTGTGTATTTTTCAAATGGCTGTTAAATTATAGCTCTACCTCAGAGAGCCTCGGATTTCCCTATTTTTATATACACTGATATATTTATGATTTATGATCAGAATGTAAATCTGCAACAACAAAAAAAACTCTTTAAAAAAAATCATAAATAGAGGGCGCTCCCTGGAAAAGATCACATAATATGCCTTTAAATAATTCACTGGACGTTTCATGCTGACCTGACGCTCTGCGGAATAAGTCTATAACCTTGGCATTAGACTTCATTCAAAATTGTTGCATAATTTGGCAGCAATCCGTTACACTAATCCATTTGTTCTTCAATTCTTAGTCCGTTTCTTTGAATAAATCTTGATTATTTTGAATCATTTTGGGTCAATCTCAAAACGTTTAACCCACTTCAAACCCGTGTCAATCATTGGCACATTTAATAATCTTTTAAGACACCTGTAGCCTAAGCCTAGAACTGGATTTAATACTCAAACATAATGTTGTGCTTTTGTCAATTTAAACATTATTAACATTGAGACACATGCCATATCGTGTTAAAACTCTGAAACAATTAAAAATCATCTCATTAGGTTCATGGATCAAAGGGATCGTTCTGATGATATGAATCTGTGAATCAATTGCTCCAGATTTGAATGGTGCATGCATGTAACATTCATGAATGTCCCACCGGGACGTCGACCTATGTGTTAAAGCTCGAGACTGCTACATACAATAGCTTAAACCGAATGCTCATCATTTTTGTCGTAGAAAACTGATCAGTTCAGCGTCTACTTTGACATCTCATTTCCTCGCTAATGTCACGTCTTATAAGCCAAAAAGTTCACCATACCTTGACGCATGATCCTATGGGTCGAATCACAGGTTATCATCAATGTGATAATGATGATGATGTTGATTCTTCGGGGTCGGGAATGATGAAAATGATGCACAACGCGCCGTATCAATCACGATATTGAATCGTTGCCGTTTTGGTAGCCAACAGGTGTGATCAATTTCATTATTGAGGAAAAAAGAACAAGATGGAAGATAGAGAGAACACACACAAGATAATATGAATAAAAAGAGAGTTCATTCACCGAGGGGGAAAATGTAGCAGATATTTTCTTTTTATAGGCCTATATGAATGAATTTAACCTAAAAAGGTTTCCTTTCTTAAAACGGGGTCTACCCGCTAGTCATAAGGTTCGCTATTCATAACGACACGTGTATTTTCCAATACCACGAGTGCGCTAGTCATAAAAGTATCTTAGGGTTAGGGTTATGTTTAGGGTAGAGTTAGGGTTTAGGTTAAGGGTTATGGTTATGGTTAAGGGTTATGGTTATGGTTAGGGTAGGGTATGGTTATGGTTAGGGTTAGGGTAGGGTAGGGTTAGCCGGGTTAGGGTTTATGACTAGCGACCCTTATGACTAGTGACCCTTAAGACTAGCTACCCTTATGACTAGCGAGTTGGTAACCTCAAGTATGTGAAGTTATGGAAGCCTGCAAATGCCATTTTGCATGGAGGGCCTGATGGAGTAAGAGGGGGTAAAACAAAGACATTGATGTAAAAAATCAAATAGTGGAAATAAATGAGCTTTAGGTTATGTGTAACCATGCGCAACGGGGAATCGCACCCGGCCTATTCTTCATTCAATTGAATTGGTGTGTGACGTTCAATTCACTGCACGAACTTTGTTGCCAAATGGGCCAATATCATGTCTTCTGACAAGATGGCAGTTAATCTGCTTAGCTCTATAATTGATCTTATATAATTAATCCAAACCTCTCGACACAGCCAACGTAAGCGACGAATAGCGGTATCAAGGTTCAAGTCCTTTAAGAGCATGACTTATGTTGAGACGTAGATAAAATGCTTGTAACTTGTGGAGAAAGAAAGACAAGAAACACATAACTTTTTTAATATTTTCAAAAGAGGTTCAATTAAATGTTCACATGACATATGTGACGTAAACTGTTAAAAGTCAAATCATATTTTTTCAAAAATAGGCAAAATGTCGCTTTGACATAAGGAATAGCATTTTCTTTTCAACTTACATAAATCATGTTGTTAATGTGAAATATACATCAAATCGGGGTAGATCCTTTACCTTTGTCAAGCTTTGACAATCTTTAAATTTGTAAGTTTTCGAAGCATCAGATTGGTCGTTTTCTTATCTATTTCTTTAAGTGAAATGCATGTTTGGACTCGATCGCTATATGCATCTGGTCATTTTGGTCTCCGATACGTGTTGACTGATAGACACACACATGCAACCTCTTTGATATATAAAAGGAGAGACGAATCGACACACTAATGATGTGGCACTGGTGTACAACAAAAACACCTGCCTAGCTCCATTAAGTGGTATATCTTTTTACGCATAGGCCCACGGTGCACAGTGATTTCTATACAATCATACATGGCTAATTGGTGTATTATTGATTTGTATGATTGTGCCTTAATTAATGCGCCTATAGCTGAATGTTTGGAAGAAATAAATGGGGATGACCCATTGCCTGCAATAGCCTACGATAGGATTCTTGCCTTGACGTGTCGTAACGTGTAAGATTCTGAATTCTTGATATATTCTTTGTCCGTATCTTGAGTTAACTTGTCCACTTTTTGCTCTTATCCTTTTGCTCTCATCCTTTCATTTAAGTGCATGTTTTCTCCAAAACCAGGGCGAAAATGGTCCTTATAAATGGTTATAACGCGATACGCGCTATACATCCGGAGAGTGGGGCAGGGCACAAATAGGGCTGGGCGGGGGCACAAAAGCCTTTTTTCTGCCAGGGGGCATTTGCACCCCCTGCCCCCGGTAGCTACGCTACTGCTATGGTAAAATATCATTATCCAGTGTCACCATGACCACACTCCATCCAGTTTCAAGCGAACCAAATGGGTGAAGATCGCCTGGGACGTTAAGGATTCCGAAATGGTATCTAATTGTTGGTGTCCATTGCGAGAACTTGTTAAGGGTCTAGGTCTTTAAACATCATATTAACTTGCCTTCTTAACACCATCTTCATTAATTTAGGCCTCATATAATTATATATACCCTACCTCGCGCCCCTCGCATGAATAAACTCAGAGCATGCTTAGAGCAGGGTGGTGTACCTCCCTGCTTAGAGTAAGTACATCATTTCGAGATTGGCAAGGCACTTGTCGATAAAACACAGGTATAAACAAGCACCAACGTGAATCTTTTTTTTTAAAGTTGCATAACTATGTAGCTCACCTGCTGCGCAGACAGGGGCATATGAAAAAACAAGAGGCCAGCCGATAAACTCCAGAGGGCACGATGAGAAACCTAAAGACCCGGACCTTTCTCCCTCTCTGTATTTGCCTAGCTTTTCCCGGCGTACACATGCCCTGTTGTTCTCCCCGTAATATTCTCACGGGGGAGGTCGGAGCAATATATAGGTCCGACCTTCAAAATATCTTTAGAATTCACCAACAAATAAGTAATCCCTATGGGACCAGTGCTGTACACACACATCGTGTTTAAAAATCTCACCGACTTTATTTCCCCCTATTTTGTTATGTTCAAATACCCCGTGATAATATCCCAATGCTTTTCACCTTATGAACCCATCAGGGAATTACGATACTAACTTAAAGTGAAACGCCTTTTGCCTCGGCGGTGTTGTGTGTACACATGCAAACCAGTCATCGCCAGAAGAAGAAGAATTCCTTTCATAAATGCAGATATGAGAAAATATTGACTACCATTTTTTTTTTTCAAATCAAAATTGTTGAATAAAAATAAAAATTCATTGTACCGCGGTTTGTATGCAAGCAGGGTCTACTGGGAGTTAAAACATGTTAAGAATAGGTCTCATGAAAATGTCAACCTGGTGGTGTGTTCACGGAAGTGTAATAGGCTTATATTATGGTTCGTTGAAACGCATCTTGTAAATTATAGTGTGATAAGAAACTTTTTTTAGCTAAGCGCGGTCGTGATGTATGTGGATAATACTTCTTTTATTTCTTTTGTGTGTGTGTAACATTAACACATGCTATCTACTGCTGATAGCAATGTGTAACACCCGCTATTCGCTATCTACTGCTGATAGTAATGTGTGTAACAATAGCACATGTAATCCAATGCTGATAGTAATGTGTGTAATATTAGCACATGTAATCCAATGCTGATAGCAATATGTGTAACATTAACACACGTTAACTGCTAACAGCAATTTATGTATCAATAACACATGTTACCTACTACCTACTACTGCTGACACACATTACTATCTACTGCTGATAGAACTGTGTACCACTAACACTTGATAGCATACTGCTGATAGCAATGTGTGTAACATTATCACTTGCTATCTACTGCTGATAGCAATTTGTGTAAAATAACACTTGATTGCATGTATCTACTGCTGCTGATAGCAATGTGCGACATTAACACTTGCTATCTACTGCTGATAGCAATGTGTGTAACATTAACATATGTTGTCTAATTATGCTGATAGCATCCGGTGTAACAATAACACATGCTATCTACTGCTGATAGCATTATGTACCACTAACACTTGATAGCATACTGCTGATAGCAATGTGTGTAACATTATCACGTGCTATCTACTGCTGATAGCAATTTGTGTAAAATAACAAATGCTATCTACTGCTGATAGTAGCTGGTGTAACATAAACACATGCTATCTACTGCTGATAGCAACCTGTGTAACATTAACGTATGTATCTACTGCTGTTGATAGCAATATGTGTAACATTAACACAAGTTATCTACTGCTAATAGCCAACGTGTGTAACCCTAACACTTGCTATCTACTGCTGATAGTAATGTGTTTTGTTTAACATTAACCCATGTTATCTAATACTGATAGGATAGCAATCTGTGTAACATCAACACATGTATCTACTGCTGATAGCAATGTGTGTAACATTTACACTGGCTATCTAATGTTGATAGCAATGTGTATATCATGAACACATGTTATCTAATAATGCTTTTAGCAATCTGTATTACATTTACCCATGTTATCTACTACTGATAGAAATGTGTGCAACATTAACACATGTTATACTGCTGATGATAGAAATGTTTGCATCATTAACACATGCTATCTACTGCTGACAACAATGTGTGTAACATTAACACATTATATCTGCTGCTGACAACAATGTGTGTAACATTAACACATTCTATCTATACTGCTGACAACAATGTGTGTAAAATTAACACATTCTATCTACTGCTGACAACAATGTGTGTAACATTAACACATTCTATCTACTGCTGACAACAATGTGTGTAACATTAACACATGCTATCTACTGCTGATAGCAATGCGTGTAACATGAACACATTCTATCTACTGCTGACAACAATGTGTGTAACATTAACACATGCTATCTACTGCTGACAACAATTTGTGTAACATTAACACATGCTATCTACTGCTGACAACAATGTGTGTATCATTAACACATGCTATCTACTGCTGACAACAATGTGTGTATCATTAACACATTCTATCTATCTGCTGACAACAATGTGTGTAACATTAACACATTCTATCTACTGCTGACAACAATGTGTGTAACATTAACACACTCTATCTATCTGCTGACAACAATGTGTGTAACATTAACACATTCTATCTATCTGCTGACAACAATGTGTGTAACATTAACACATTCTATCTTTCTGCTGACAACAATGTGTGTAACATTAATACATTCTATCTATCTGCTGACAACAATGTGTGTAACATTAACACACTCTATCTATCTGCTGACAACAATGTGTGTAACATTAACACATTCTATATATCTGCTGACAACAATATGTGTAACATTAACACATTCTATCTACTGCTGACAACAATGTGTGTAACATTAACACATTCTATCTATCTGCTGACAACCATGTGTGTAACATTAACACACTCTATCTATCTGCTGACAACAATGTGTGTAACATTAACACATTCTATCTATCTGCTGATAGCAATGTGTGTAACATTAACCCATTCTATCTATCTGCTGATAGCGATTTGTGTAAAACTAACACATGCTACCTTGTTGCTTAAATCAGAAAAAGCTATCGACTATTCAGCAACGAGGTGACAAGCTTCCTATTGCTAATTTATATGTAATTGTAATACAGGTGAGTCGAAAATGTCGTTAAAATTGAAGCACAAACTTCAGCTTAAAACGTATAGAGCTCTTGCCTGTAGATCAGTTGTATCATGGAAGTAGCAGACATGGTTGTATCTATTCCATTGTTTTCATATCAGACCTAAACTGAGTATAGGTTGTCCCTGAGACTAAGAAATCTTTTGGATTAGAAATGAAAAGTGAACTAACATTTTATATTATAAGCCGACCAACCTGCGCTTTTAGCCTAAACCTACGTCAATTTGTAATTAATCATGCCGTTAATCTTTATGTCAATTGTATATTTACTATTCGTGGTAATTAAAGAGAACAATTGTGGCTTTTCATCACAATAATTAACACCAAGCAGATTTGACAGATATATAAAATCATCCACCCTCACCTTCGCCATGTTCAATCACAAAGATCATGCACAGATTTTGATAGACTGTCACGGAATGACATACTCAAGTGGTCTTTTCACCCTGTACATGCATACGAATACCCTAATTATCTACATACAATCTGACCCGTAACCTGTGAAAAATTACAAGCAAGAGATTCCCTTCAAAGGCATACACATGCTTGGCAAATAAATGCTGGCTGTATCGGAATTCTAAAGTTTTGACCTCTGGTGACCTGTTGAATCACCATGCCGCGTCGTTTTCTGAAAGAATGAAAGAAAAGAAAAAAGACACCTTCAAACAATCCTTCACTTTTGAACACAAGAAAAATCCATTATCGGATCTTGAATGGAAACCACAGTCATGCCGTTACTGATGGGTTTCTCTCTAGCTACTTAATTAAGCTGCGCTTGATTACACACGGAAGAATTGAAGGACTTTGCTTTATTTTTAGGCCTTTTTTGAAATATATTTCGTATCGTTTTTACAAACCGAGTATTTTTGGAGGGTTTTTTCAGAAGGAAAACCAGAGTTCCTTTAGTATTCCCCTTCCACTGCATGTCTTCAATGGGGACTTTTAAAGAACGACTCATACACTTACACAGTGAGGAATACAAATGGTAGGGTATTCTAAAGCTTACCCATAAAACCTGTCTGCGGTTTTTATTTTATTTTTGCTGTAAAATACAAGAAGCTGAGCACTGATGTTGGTTGTGTTTCAAAAGTTAAACGGGCTAAATTTCGATAGACAATGATCAACAAGTCAACAATTAATGTAAACTAGCGGGCATCCGCGCTTCGCGCGGAACCCGCTAGAAGATAACGGGGAGATTGGTAAACAAAGCGTAAGCAAATTTGGTACAATATCAAGAACATATCCTTTACATAATCCAGACGGGCCCTCAATAAATCTGAATATCGCAGGTGCTTTTGATAATCCAGGTATATGTGATGTGCCTTAATCCAGGTAGGCCTATATACCCTTTGCGTTTTTAATATCCAGATACCCAGGTACCTCAGGATGTAGGCCTCCCATGTGACCTGAAATGCAAGCACCCCATAGGCCTAATCCCTACTCTCTAAATGTAAAAGAGTGGTTTTCCACTTTTCAAGGAGTTAAAACGCAGGACAACACGTTTTTTTCCACTCGTTTTGTATTTAGAGAGTACCCCTACTCCAGTTACCACAGGTGCCCTTAATATTGTTTCGGGTATCACATGATCTAGGTACTGTATGTGCCGTTATATCGAGATTATACCATTGTGTCCTTACTTGATCATATTCAAGTAAATTAAACGCGGGTGCCGAAGATAGCGGGCAGTTAGTCATATCAAAATAGACAGAGGTGAGTAATTTCAAAGCGTTATAAATGTTTATATAAATATCAAGAACATGTCCTTAAATGCAGGTACCTAAGGTGCCCTTAATATAATGTAAGTGACATAGTGCCCTTAATACACCATGAGCTAGGCCCAATGTGCTCTTAAATAATACATGTTCCTAATCCAAGTACTCCACGTTTGCTAGACCCAACCCCTCACAGGTGGCCTTAATAACCCATGTACCGCACGTGCCGGCGTTATATCCATACCAATGTGCCTGTAGTATTATCCAATTTATAATGGAAAGCGCAGGTATAAGTGCCGAAGCTATTATAGCGGGTGGTTAGTCATATCAAAACGTAGGATGAGGGTATTGTAAAACAGCAAGAGTATGTCGTTGATACTCCATGTACCCTGTGCCCTTAATACTGACATTGGTGCCACAGTGCCCTTAATCCATATATACTGTATGCCCTTAAGAAATCCAAGTACGCCATTTATAACACATGGTGCCCTTGATTATTCAGGTACCCCCCTTTAATAACCAAGATACTCCATGTGTCCTTAAGTGATCCAATATAGGACCTCCTTGGACTATTTGGTATCTTGAATCGAATATTAAGGACATCCGTGATAACTTTTTATGCGGTTATTCGGGCCTACGTGGATTACTTTAGAATATTAAGAGTATCTGGATTGCCTTAATATAATTATAGGCCACATCTGGGTGGGTACCCCATGTGACCTTAGGTAGACCTACCCCATGTGCAGTGGCGGCACTACCGGGTGGCGATTATTTTTTTCGTACATGAGTTTAACCATATTTATTTATTCCGTTTTAATACGAAATAAAGCAAAATTCACTGAATAAAATGATTTTTTTACATTTTTAAACAAATGAACTGATTTTGGTTAAACTCATGTACGAAAAGATAATCGCTACCGGGTAGGGGTATGCCCCGAGGGAGTGGGGGATGCCACCAGTCGTGACCTCTCCCACAGTTTAAGTTCCTACGCATTTTGTACCCCAAATAATAATAAAAAAGTTCAATTTTAATGTCAAAATTCACGTTACTTAAAATTAGCTTTAAATTGGTCCAAAATGTCTGATTTAGAACAAATTAATCTAATTTCAGGAATGTTTACAATAAAAGCCAAAAGGCTTAATTTGTTTTGTCTTGGCCCCTTCCAGATTGTTTTATTGTCCTCCACTCCGTTTTCCCCTTTAAAATGTTAATGGTGGTGCCGCCACTGCCCATGTGCACATACTGTAACCAGGTTATTCAGTAGGCCTGCGTTCTGAGCGTTTAGTGGGTTCTAGTTCTATAGTCGGTTATTTAGTTTTATCATATGGTCGGCGGATGACTTGTACCATTCCATGATTGTATTTGAGCACTATGTGTGCCAACCCCGGTTTTTTCGGGCCAATTTACATTAAATACATTAGTCCTCCAATAGGCATGTAGGGCTTAAACGTATCCCTTTGCATGTCATGTTTGTTGTGTTCTAAATAAGGCCTGACCATAATTATATACCACACGCTGCAATTATGCAGATACCATTATGTGCCCTTACTATATCCAGATTATCAAGTAAGGGAAGTGCGCTTGCATAGTGGCTTAGGCCTATTAGGGTATGATGGGGCAATACCGCACGTTCCGTTTATCCAGATACCCCATGTAGCCTTACTGTATCCATATTATAAATATAAGTAAAGGAAAGTGCGGGGGGGGGGGCGGGGTGCTTAGGCCTAAGGTATGATGAAATAATCCCGTAATTTCCGTGCTATATATATATAAGCCTCACGGCGTATCATAAGCCGCAGCACCTTATTATTAAATTAATAAAGTAAGATTCAGACCTCATCATAGTAGGCTATAAGCCGCGCCGCACCGCACCGCACCGCTGTATAAGTCGCACGAAGACAATGAAATGGGTGTGAGGGGGGGGGGGGGGGGGGGGGGGGGGTGCCGACCTTGATCCACCAGCCCAAAGCTTCATGACCAGCCATGCCTTGCGCGGCGGTATCGGCCAAATTTACACATAACTAATTTAGGTGATAACTGCTCAATTAATCATTATGTATACATTCATTAATCATCCATATATATAATACCGGAAGCATGGTTGACTGCATGAAATGGAGTTACCTGCATGGGTGACTCCTCCTATCAAATGGGGTTACCTGTATCATGGGTAACGCCTTCATTAAATGTGGTGACTTGCAAGGGTGACTTCATCAAATGGGGTTACAACTGCATGAGTAATTCCATCAAATGTATTTTCCTTCAGTCACTTTAATAATTAATACATGTTATCCTGGATACGGTTTGCACCTTGCTCCCAGTTTCTTTATTAAAATAAAGGTCTTATATACCTTGGCTTTATTATTTTTTGTGTGTCTTGCTCCCGTTATCTTGTATGTACGGTATGCACAGCGGAGCAACGGACTACCTGCTTTCATCCTGCCCCGTAAACAAATACAACGCCACAAACGCGTACACAATTTGTCTGCGTCATTACGTGTGCGCCGTATTGCGTGCGCCATGTTAAACGCGCGCGCGGAGCAACAACAACGGTTGGCATGGTACTGCCAGTTTCTTTATCGGTATCAAACGTCGCGTTTGCCTATATAACCAATGTGAAAGGTCACTTTAAGATCTGTGTAAGAGTTTTTATTTACATTTAGAAAATGTCGTAAAATAATGTTATTTGTCGGACGCTTAGTCACGTATAAATGCCGTTGTACTCATGCGATCTTTAAGAATAACAAACGGCCGCATATACAGAAATGTAGCTATATCCCTGATGAAAATATTTTGGGTGAAGACCATATGTCATCACTCACTCCAAAAACCAAAATTTTTGCCCGAACAGTAGCTACCCGAGTAAAAGAAATTCAACATTTCGGATTATCATCTGTGATCCTTTCTGCGCATGTCTGAAAACGGGAAAATACTGGCATTGAACTATCTAATTAGCTCGTCTATTAGAGGCGCAATTACCACGCTTTTTCAATTGAAGAGGGACGCGAGTGTAAAATTATTATTGAACTATCTAATCAGGCGAGGGACCGAAAATTAGTATATAGATATATATGCAATTCTTGTTACCAATATTAGATGCAAGTATATACCATATTCTTTCAGGAGGAATAAAAAAGACCGTTTCATATGTAACTAGAAACAAATCGGCCTATGGGAAACAACACGTTCGTCTCAAATGTGGGCCTTAATTCCCAGGTACAAACTCGGTGTTTTCTTTTCCCTTCACGGTCCCCTTAATCTTTTCAAAATTGATTCTATTCTGAATAATAAAGTATGAACGGCGGATTACCGGCCAACAAAAAACACATCAAATTTCACGACCCGAGACTAAAGAATTACTAGATGACGAGATAATAACGGCTGATTATAATCCATTTGGACTGAAATCAAATTATACCTTGATGGTAATAAGGGCCACCAAAAAATAGTAGTAACAATAGGATATGTTCTTGACAGACAGGGTGGGCTATCAATTTCTGGGTCTATAAGATGAACCGATCGATGTGCGGACTATTTTAGGGTAATCCCAGTGCGAAATGTTCAGCATAAATGTTAGCATTACTTCGGGTTTGTGCATTTAAACCCCTGATGGGGTCTACCTGTCTATCTTACAGTGGTTCTGATTGGTTTATTACAAGATGTACTCATATGAATAGCCAATTCAAATGCAGCTTGTAAAATGTTTCACTCCAATCGTTATCAGGGATACAATTATTCTAACAATGTCTCTCATTGGTGCAATAAATGATGTATCCATATTTTTAACCAATCGGCCGGTAGTTCTCAGGGGGTTAAGAAGTGATGAAATTGAGAGTTGCCCGATTTTGACAATGTCTTTAATGATTGTTCATATTGTGCATTAACTCTTTCCACGCGGCTATAGTTTTACCACTACCATATACACTGCAAAAACTAGGGTGTTACTTTAACACCGGTTGGAGTTAATACGGGTCCAATCTTTACACCGGTCTTAAATTTGCACCAATGTTAAGATTATTGGCGTTATTTCAACACCGGGGTGTTATTTTCAACACTACTATTATTGTTTTAATACTGGTAGGTGTTGAAATAACACTAATTGGATTGAACCCGTATTAACTCCATATGGTGTTATTTTTAACACCCTTGTTTTTGCAGTGTACAAAACAGTTTTCAGAAATATTTCCAAATTTATTTCAAGGATTACTGACCCAATAATAGGTATTTTTGTACTTATTCGATGCATTTCTCATGGTAATTTCAAATATGATAACGACATTCAATAATTTTGACATTTTTGAAACATTTTGTGAAATTTTGGAATGTCGTCTGCAGACGCCTGCCGCATGGAAAGTGTTAAAACAAGATGTCTTCTGCTGATAGCCAAATGTATCAAAGATGCTGTTAAAAATGTGTGATCAAGGCCTACCCACCACCGGTCCGGTATACATAACGTATTCTGCTGATACAAGGTATGCAGCAACGTTCAAGCGTGTAATGCGTGTATCGTATATCATTCATCCAAACTTCCAAGTAGAAGACCCATCATTACAACGTGTAACCCTTGGCTGATAGCATAACACAGTTTAACTTTAACAAAGTTGTGCAATGTGTGTAACATTATAACATCTTCTATTAGCAATGTACGTTATATCAACATAACACATGCTATTTGATACTGATAGTTATGTGTGTAAAATTAACACGTGCTGTCTATGCTGATATCAATATGTGTAACATTATGCTATCAACTGATGATAGCAATATGTGTAACATTAACATATCTACTGCTGATAGCAAGTATGTGTAACATTAACATGTGCTCCACTGTTAATAGCAATATGTAACATTTACAAATGCTATACTGTTGGTAGTAATACAATATATGTAACATTAAACACAAGCCATATACTGCTGATAGCTTGCTATCTACTGTTGATAGCAATGTGTGTAACTTTAGCGCAAGATATCTACTGCTGATAGCAATGTGTGTAACCTTATCACATGCTACATACTGCTGATAGCAATATGTAACATGCTTTAACTGCTGAAAGCAATATGTGTAACATTAACCCATGCATCTACTGCTGATAGCAATATGTGTTACATTTACACATGCAAGGGTTTTCACTAAAAGGCAACATTTAGCGCCGGTTAAATTTTACAAGAATTTGAATAGAAATACTTTTTCATTTTTGTGCCGGTTGGATGGAAAGGTCTGAAATTTCCCGGAGTCTTGGATGTTTTAGCCAAGTGCTGGTTACTGCTGACCGGGGCCACCCAGTGTAGTGACAACCCTGACACATGCTATCTACTGATGATAGTAATATGTGTAACATTAACATATGCTTTCTACTGGTGATAGCATTATGTGTATAACATTAAAGGAAGGGTCTCGCAAGCACATCATTGAACATTATTTGTTAGAACAAAAATGATCGCGCCGAAATTACGTAATTATATAGAACAAAACACCATACTAGTCACAAAAATAAATAAAAACTGCCACCACTCAACATGCAATTTTTAAAATTCGCGGCGATCGAAAGTCCCGGTGTCGATGACGTCATAGGTATTGGTGCTCAAATTTGCGCATGTGCATTGTATAACTATGATGTCATCGACACTGGGACTTTCGATAGCCGCGAATTTAAAAAAGTGCATGTTGAGAGATTGCGGTTTTTATTTGTTTTTGTCATAAGTGTGGTGTTTTGTTTTATATAATTACAAAAGTTGGGCTCGATAGTTATTTTTCTAACATATAATGCATACTTTTATGCTTGCGGGACACCTCCTTTAACATATGCCATATATTGCTGTGTGTAACATTAACGCGCGGCTATCTAATAGCAATGTGCCGTAGCACTATCACAAGCTATAGCTAGATCTACTTCTGATATGACAGCATAGTGTGTAACATTAACACAAGCTATCTTCTATTAAAAGCAACGTGTGTTACATCAACACAAGTTATCTACATCTACTGCTTATAGCAACGAGTGTATTAACGCAAGCTATATATCTATTGGTGATCAATGTGTGTAACATTAACACATGCTATCTCCTGATAATAGTACCATGTGTACTAACATTAACACCTGCTATCTACTGATGATAGCAATATTTGTAACATTAACATATATGTATATTGCTGAAAGCGGCGTGTTAATGTTGCACCCATTCTGTTTTAACCCATTATTGCTCGTAAGTAGCCGTGTATAACATATTATCCCATGTTGCTGTTGCTTGCTGATAGTAATGTGTGTACATCTTTCACACGTTTAACATTATATTTCTCATTTGATATAATGGAATTGTTTTTGTGCCCATGCCGAAACTGAAAATAAGGATGGATATGACATAATGTTGATTTGACAATGCACAAAATGTCCTTGGCAATGCATGTTATTGTTAAATGTTTTGAGGTTTGACAATAACCTGCCGAAACTAGATTTGTGTATTTCCTGGGGTAGTTTCCCTTCATGTACATTATATGTGATAGTATATGAACCTAAAATGGGCATAACCTAGGCCTATACTCGCAATATCGTGTGTTTGTTTGATTGCTTATTTAAGGTCGGTCCGTATAGAGTAGACCTAATATAAGCCATCTTTAGGGCGATCATATAGGTTTTTGGTCGGAACATGTCCATTATAACATTTTGGATTAGACTTTCTCTACACTTTAATAGCATGTTTAGCGGGCTACATAAGCGGGCTACGTAATACCTCGTAAGAAATGATGGTCTACACCACCAGTACCAATTCACGGTGTGTGATATATGTACCAACAACTGAAAGCTCAAAAACCTTGGCCAATTTATATCAACCACTTTAAACATTTCGACGCGTTGCAAAAAAAAAAAAAAAACGGCTTACGAAGATGTAGAAGTTACGTCGCGATCTCTGACCCCTCCGTCCGCAATGATAACATCACTTCATTCACCTGTATGCATGGGAACCCCCTTAGGGCTGGGCCGGTCATTTCAGACTTAAAGTTAACGCTTTCCACGCGGCAGGCGTCTGCAGACGACATTCCAAAATGTCACAAAATATTTCAAAAAAATCTCAACATTATTGAATGTCATTACCATATTTAGAATCAACATGAGAAATGCATTAACATAAGTACAAACATGCCTAGTATTGGATCAGTAATCCTTGAAAGAGACCTTGAAAGTTGGGAAAGGTTTTTGAAAAAAATCGTGTTTTTATGTGGTAAAACTAATAGCCGCGTGGAAAGTGTTAAAACCACCACCGGACCTGTGGACCAAGATCTATTCTATAATAATTGTCAACAACCCCAAAAGCCCGAAAGGTGATATCGCACACCTACAATCATGTGCAAAACTGTTGGGACACTTCCTGCATGTCCTGTGGAACGGTGGTCCCTCCCCCTAAATTCAATGTTGGTCCATATAAAAGCATCGTCCAACAACGGGCTGTGTTATATATATATCAGCCCCAACATTGATTGGGGGGTGGGGGTGGGGGATGGCAGCTTTACATAAACTAGTTTTGACTATCATACTTTCAACTGACAGCTTTTTACTAATTTGGAAGATATTTCATGCGCAAGTGTATAGTGTCCCAACAGGTTTTGAACAAGATTGTATTAAAGCATTGAAAAAAATAATGTACTAAATTCATATAAGTCCTTGTAACTGCATTAAAAATGTTCCAATTAATCTCATATTTGGCAATATTAGAGAGCGATAATGTACGATTAGTATCGTTTGTTTAAAAAAAAGAATGGGTTAATAATGTCTTCAATTTAAAGGGGCATTGTCTGAATTATGCACCTAAATGGTACTTTTAATCAAGACTTCTTTATAAGATATAGGTAAAACAAATAATGTCATTTTATCATGACATGATTTTAGTTTAAAAGAAACACGTAGATCTCTTTGAGTGACATGTTAGCAATAAGCACCAATATTGTTTATATTCTTGCGTCATGTAAATATTCAAAACATAGACCGATGTCAGACTCGAACCTATATACAACATTTGGTTTAACTACATGTACAATATTGTGTGTAAGACAACAGCGCGCTAGACCGGTCGGCCATGGAGTGAACACACCACTTAACAACGTTTTAAAGAATATCAGGACTATAATTATGGACACAATCGATATAGGCTATACACAGTATGCCACCATGCTACATGTAGAATCGATTGGATCGACAGTAAGCCATGAGTTATAAAAAGGAAAATATGTCAAAGACCTTTATATTAAAATAATGGCATACTGTTGGAAATCGACTTTCCCATAATTGTTTTGACTTCTGATTGAAAATTATCTATGGATTACTGTTATCGCCCATCAAAATACGTTGTCAAAATGAACTATGATACATTGCAGTAACAACAACGGCTAACCTATATCAATTGTGTCCATAATAGTCCTGATATTCTTTAAAACGTTGTTAAGTGGTGTGTTCCCTCCATGGCCTACCGGTCTAGCGCGCTGTTGTCTTACACACAATATTGTACATGTAGTAAACAAAATGTTGTATATAGGTTCGAGTCTGACATCGGCCTATGTTTTTAAAACTTAAATCCATATCCCCGTACACTTTTAAAAATGCCAGAGAACTCTATATAAGTGCGTTTAATACAAATTATGTATTTTGTTTTTACATTTTTTGTATTCATTAAGTAAAAGAATTAATTCAAATAGTTAAATACTTAATACGATAGTGTGTGCGCCGATTGATTTAACTTGTTGGTACTCGCCAAAGCAACCACAATGTTCCCCAATTGAGATGCATACGAGTTGCGTAAGCGATTAGAGCGCCCACCCTTCCTTGTTATGTAATCCATTTTCCGTGACGCAGGAGTCGCGTAAGCGACGAGAGTATTTTCTAGCATGTTTGGATGGTATTATATATGATCAAGAAACCATTTGAATCTAAATAACTGGCAATATCCATTACTTCTTGGGCATCTAGTGTGCAAAATATACCCCTGTAATTAAAAGTGAACTATCCCTATAAGTAAGTTGGAGCATAACATATTTAAGTAGTTCGTCACGTGACCGATAACATGACCTATATATCCTCCAGATCTGATCAAGAAACCCTTTATTGAATCAAAAGTTGTGTCTAAAAACGGAAAACAGGTGATGCAATCGTTTAAAACACCCACCGCTGTAAATTAGATACTTTGAAATTATGACACTTCATCAAAATAAAGGTTATTTATGTATTTTATTAAATATGTATACGTAATTAGACTATGACATTCAACTCGGAATGTTACAGAAGCAATATTCTTCATTTCTTAAAAAGAATTGTTGAAATCAAAGCTACCGTTTTCGAGATATAGCGATTTTTGTATTATTTATAGCTCACTTTCTCACTCCCTTAATACAATCATGTGCAAAACTGTTGGGACACTTCCTGCATGTCCTGTGGAACGGTGGTCCCTCCCCCTAAATTCAATGTTGGTCCATATAAAAGCATCGTCCAACAACGGGCTGTGTTATATATATATCAGCCCCAACATTGATTGGGGGGTGGGGGTGGGGGATGGCAGCTTTACATAAACTAGTTTTGACTATCATACTTTCAACTGACAGCTTTTTACTAATTTGGAAGATATTTCATGCGCAAGTGTATAGTGTCCCAACAGGTTTTGAACAAGATTGTATTAAAGCATTGAAAAAAATAATGTACTAAATTCATATAAGTCCTTGTAACTGCATTAAAAATGTTCCAATTAATCTCATATTTGGCAATATTAGAGAGCGATAATGTACGATTAGTATCGTTTGTTTAAAAAAAAGAATGGGTTAATAATGTCTTCAATTTAAAGGGGCATTGTCTGAATTATGCACCTAAATGGTACTTTTAATCAAGACTTCTTTATAAGATATAGGTAAAACAAATAATGTCATTTTATCATGACATGATTTTAGTTTAAAAGAAACACGTAGATCTCTTTGAGTGACATGTTAGCAATAAGCACCAATATTGTTTATATTCTTGCGTCATGTAAATATTCAAAACATAGACCGATGTCAGACTCGAACCTATATACAACATTTGGTTTAACTACATGTACAATATTGTGTGTAAGACAACAGCGCGCTAGACCGGTCGGCCATGGAGTGAACACACCACTTAACAACGTTTTAAAGAATATCAGGACTATAATTATGGACACAATCGATATAGGCTATACACAGTATGCCACCATGCTACATGTAGAATCGATTGGATCGACAGTAAGCCATGAGTTATAAAAAGGAAAATATGTCAAAGACCTTTATATTAAAATAATGGCATACTGTTGGAAATCGACTTTCCCATAATTGTTTTGACTTCTGATTGAAAATTATCTATGGATTACTGTTATCGCCCATCAAAATACGTTGTCAAAATGAACTATGATACATTGCAGTAACAACAACGGCTAACCTATATCAATTGTGTCCATAATAGTCCTGATATTCTTTAAAACGTTGTTAAGTGGTGTGTTCCCTCCATGGCCTACCGGTCTAGCGCGCTGTTGTCTTACACACAATATTGTACATGTAGTAAACAAAATGTTGTATATAGGTTCGAGTCTGACATCGGCCTATGTTTTTAAAACTTAAATCCATATCCCCGTACACTTTTAAAAATGCCAGAGAACTCTATATAAGTGCGTTTAATACAAATTATGTATTTTGTTTTTACATTTTTTGTATTCATTAAGTAAAAGAATTAATTCAAATAGTTAAATACTTAATACGATAGTGTGTGCGCCGATTGATTTAACTTGTTGGTACTCGCCAAAGCAACCACAATGTTCCCCAATTGAGATGCATACGAGTTGCGTAAGCGATTAGAGCGCCCACCCTTCCTTGTTATGTAATCCATTTTCCGTGACGCAGGAGTCGCGTAAGCGACGAGAGTATTTTCTAGCATGTTTGGATGGTATTATATATGATCAAGAAACCATTTGAATCTAAATAACTGGCAATATCCATTACTTCTTGGGCATCTAGTGTGCAAAATATACCCCTGTAATTAAAAGTGAACTATCCCTATAAGTAAGTTGGAGCATAACATATTTAAGTAGTTCGTCACGTGACCGATAACATGACCTATATATCCTCCAGATCTGATCAAGAAACCCTTTATTGAATCAAAAGTTGTGTCTAAAAACGGAAAACAGGTGATGCAATCGTTTAAAACACCCACCGCTGTAAATTAGATACTTTGAAATTATGACACTTCATCAAAATAAAGGTTATTTATGTATTTTATTAAATATGTATACGTAATTAGACTATGACATTCAACTCGGAATGTTACAGAAGCAATATTCTTCATTTCTTAAAAAGAATTGTTGAAATCAAAGCTACCGTTTTCGAGATATAGCGATTTTTGTATTATTTATAGCTCACTTTCTCACTCCCTTAATACAATCATGTGCAAAACTGTTGGGACACTTCCTGCATGTCCTGTGGAACGGTGGTCCCTCCCCCTAAATTCAATGTTGGTCCATATAAAAGCATCGTCCAACAACGGGCTGTGTTATATATATATCAGCCCCAACATTGATTGGGGGGTGGGGGTGGGGGATGGCAGCTTTACATAAACTAGTTTTGACTATCATACTTTCAACTGACAGCTTTTTACTAATTTGGAAGATATTTCATGCGCAAGTGTATAGTGTCCCAACAGGTTTTGAACAAGATTGTAGGCCGTATTTATTTTAAAGTCTACGCTACAAATTTCGAAGTTACCAAATTTGGGGATAATGCGTATAAAGAGCTTTGCATAGGTAATTTGCTGCGGCTCTGTTGATGCCGGCAGCGATAGATTTTTTTTATTTAATGCGGTACCGGGTATTAAGCCCTCATCAATAATCTAACGCTCTTGTCAAAATGATATACTCAAATCAGGCCTAAATATTGAAATACACATTTGTTTACGTCTGCATTTTGTTTTTCGTGATTGAAGGGTGGAAGGTTTTTTGTTGTTTGTTTTTTTGATGATGAGTTGATTAATTGGAATATTGTCATTGTTCTGCTGTCTCATTATCTGCTAAAATAGAAAGTATTAAAAAGGAGATCTTTTGATTAAAGCTTGAAAGCTCGCCCTCAATCACTCCCTAACTTCACGTTGAGTCCTCCCAACATCCACTGATAAAAAGGAACTCATGTGTTCATAATGAAAAATGGGGAGAGGGTGTGAATTTAAGGAAAGTTGATGATATCATCACACCGTTAGTTAAAGGGCATAGTAGGCCAGTGGCAACCTACGTGTGGCAACCTCTGTTCAGAGTGGCAATCCTTCTGAACGGCTCTTTTCAGAGCCACCAACTCTTTCACAAGTAGGAAAGGGCACCAATCATCGGGCAAGGGGCAGCCCAAATGATGATAACAATAGAGAAGTGGCAATATCTATGTTTTGCTTAATATTTTAATAATTTGGTCCTCCTGAAGAAGTCAGAACTAATCCTGACGAAAGCTCGACAGATTAAAACTTGTCCGACGGCGAACCCGTTAAACTTTTAACTTATAGGGTAAAAAGAGTTCCAACATTGCTCTTATGGCCATTTCTGTTTTCCCAAAGACATTTCTGGTTTGATATGTGTATGGTATAATATTTTTGCCCTTGGATTAGATATATTTTTCTGGATAACTGCCGCTGTTAAACAATATACTGCATGCTGCTATAGCCACTTCTTAATGTGCTATCTACTGCTGATAACAATATCTTATGGAAGTCTATGCGGCCGTCTGATGGTTTGCTGATATCTTATTCAACACGTTGTATCATGCTTTATGTACCACTGTAATTAATACTAATTACTACTATTGATGGCTGATGGAAAGCCACAGGCCTGGTGCAAAATAAGTGTTTTAGAAGAAGAAAAAAACGGGGGAAAAACCCAAATACAAGGAATTTAAAATGTGAAGGGTAAGAAACACAATTATCAATTATTGTGGCCTCTTTTTGAAAGACTAGGTGCCTGGGATTTGCTTGAGGGTTTCGCATATTAACGCGCGCCGCCACCGTGCCATCAGCAAGGTAACAGTTGATGGGGATTTTTGTCCATGATGTGTTAAAATTGACCACAAAACAGTTACTCCTTTCAGCATGTTATCTCTAAATGTATAGGTTTTATGCATTAAACGTGCAAAGGAATGCCTAATGCACTCATATGATTCAACTGGTACACACAGTTTACACGATTGGGACATTGTCAGTGTTTTTCTTAGTCAGAGAGAATCAGGTCTGTCGGTGAAATAAAAATGTCATTTTCATAAGACGTTTCATACCAGCTGGCTTTGCCGTTTAGATAGGAGAAATGTTCAGATTTATTGAAGACATTTTGAAACAAGCCCGCGCCATCTCTGGCGACATTCCAATTAATATGGTTTATACAATTCATGTAATTAGTATAAACAACTTTGCAATGACCCCCTCCTAGCCCCCCCCCCCCCCCCCCCCCCCCCCATTTTGGCCTTCCCGTCCCCTCCCCGTCCCCTCTTGTCCATTCCATCTTCTTTCTACTCAACCATAAAACAACACGAATTATAACTAATTCCTCATGGAGACAACTCTTGCAATTAATTCGAGATAATACTAATCACGGCGAGCCGTGTCAGATTATCTCTATCGTTAATCCTAATCTTAATCCGGTTCAATCCTCTTTTGAAGCTAAATGAATTTTTTGTCTAGAGTTCATAATAAGCCCATTGAGATTGTGTATAATCTGTAGGCTTATTACAGATTCACTTTTGTGACCAAGCTAAATAAATAAAAAGTTTTTGTATTGATTCCTGATGTATTTTCATTGTCGGGTGTAAACAAAATTTGCCTTAAATACGTTGCCATGGTTATGGGTAGTGGAGGTTCATCCCATGTGAAGATTTAACGATGTAAACATCATCAGTTAAAACGGTTTGAAGTAAATTGGATGATGAATTGAGTGAGTGATATTGGTCAATAAGAATTTACTATTGTATTGCATCTACAGAGAAGCGCTGTGGTGGCATTTCACCTAAATATACGTGTAGACGCAACCTCTGCCGAATTTTAACTGGAGGTTGCACTATTAACAATAATGATTGGAAGTAAAAATGAATGTTTCCTATATTATCAACAATAATTCATGAAATTCGACAATATTTGATGAATGTCGACAATATTTCATGCAATATGTAATGAATGCCGACAATAATTACATGAATGTCGATAAAATGTCATGACTGTCGAAAATATTTCATGGATGTCGACAATATTTCATGGTTAGACTATCTTTTGAAAAAAGTGCTCAATACCGAAACGACAGAGCGTAATAAAAATGCAGATGTTATAGACCTTCCGGGAAAAGAGTCGTTACTCTGAATCTGAGTTTCACGCTGATAAGGCCATCGTCCTTATCTAAATGTGTTTCTTGTCGTTTTTCTTTCATTCATTAAACGATTTTAGCTGGGAAATTAGGACTTGTGTAAAACTATATACCACCAGAAAATTACATTAGGCCTGACAGACCGAGCCCGCGTGTGAACAGTCGCACTTATTTTAAGCCCATTTCTGGGACACAATACTAATACATGTATGTAAATGTAGTACAAGCTGATGAATACGCTTTTATATAAGTGTCGAAAAAAAAGAATTGTAAGTCAAATAACTTGACATTTCTCGATTACTTTCTTTCTTTCTTTCTTTCCATTGTTACGACGGACAATTATTGTATTTTCTTGTCAAATCTTATTTGTAAAAGAACACTGATTAGGCCTATTGATACGGTGTGAACCACTGTATTACACTTCACACGCTTTTGTAATGGTTTCAATTGCGTTGGGTAGAATAGGAACAGCACAACTAAATATAAAATGGTCATTGTTACGTTTTTTAAACGCATGTTTTTCAACAAAAGGTAAACACTTTAATCGTAATTAAGAAAACTATTACAGGGGACGGGGCCGAGAGGCGATACTATTTACCGTAAACAACATTTGATGCTTTGACGGAATAAAGCGTATAGTATACATGATGAGACCGATTGGTATGTATTATGTACAGTGTTTTGCCAAATGTTGTTTAAAACCCCCTGAGAACTACCGGCCGATTGGTTAAAAGATGGATACATCATTTATTGCACCAATGACAGACATTGTTAGAATAATTGTATCCCTGATAAAGATGAGAGTGAAACATTTTACAAGCTGCATTTGAATTGGCTATTCATATGAGTACATCTTGTAATAAACCAATCAGAACCACTGTAAGATAGACAGGTAGACCCCAGGGGGTTAAATGGTTAGTAAATTCGCGGCCAGGAGACATTGAACTTCGATTTCGTGGATTTGGTGTGAGAAAGAAGAGAGTAAGCTCGGTAGTTTGAAAGAAGGCCTAACCGTTAGTTTCGTTTATCACAGAGCTTATATTTTATAATGTTACTTTTTAGTACAAATTAAACTCTGTCACGCGGTTTGTGCTTTACCAGACTGGAGGTTAGGTTTTGGAACAAGGAAGTATTTTCGACATAATAACAATAATTATAATAATGCGCTTAAAGGCATATTATGTGATCTTTTCCAAGTGGCGCTCTCTATCATTGATTTTTACTATGAAAGCAGATTTTCTTGCAGATTTGCATTTTTGATCATAAATCATAAAGATCTTCTTAGTTACAGATCGATACGATTCTTAATTACTTTAAAATCATGGTTTTAGAGTGAAAGTTTATATTTTCACTCTAAATTCACTCAAAAACCATGATTTTGAGGTAATTAGGAATCGTATCGCTCTGTAACTTGGAATGTGTACGATTTATGATCAAAAATGCAAATCTGCAAGAAAATCTACTTTCTAACATGACATAACATGAATAGAGGGCGCTCTCTGGAAAAGATCACATAATATGTCTTTAATATGGGCACATGTGAAATGGTAACTGCACATCATGAACCCAACACAACTATTCGTGTTTAACCTCAGTAACCTGTTTGTTGTTTAATAACCCTACCATGCTATGTTGTTGCTTTTACTACCATACCTGGGCTTGCCATAAACATTTATGGTAAATTTACTATACAATGCACACACGGTCGAGTATTATTATAGGTCACATCACAAAATAGTTGGACATGGTTGGACAATAGAGCACAGAGGGCGCCATTTCAAATAAATGACGGCCTACTCAGTAACACCAGAGCACCTGCTCTGAACGCCATTCAAACACAAATGTGAATTCTGCGTTGTTGTTTATTTCAAGCTAATTTGTTCTCCGATTTGATTGATTGAAACTTAAAGATTGACTCAATTTATAATTAACAAGATATAATAAAGCATTGGCGTTGCCGGGGGGGGGGGGGGGGGGGGGGGGGGGCAAATCGAAAACTTAACTGGGACACGTCGTTTTACCATGCCCCTTCTGATAGGTAGGGTTGGCTACCCGCTGAAAGAATATGGTAACATGACAATCATTTTTATTCTTGATCATCTTGCCATGATATATACTGTACACAGTCTAGTAGCTCAAATGGTATAGAGCGCGTGTGTAAGTTGCACGAAATACGGGTTCGAATCCCGTCTAGACATAACAGCATTTGTCAGTCGAATGAGAATGATAGCATGATGAATATTCGTCATATCCATATTAAAATACTAAAAATTAGCCAAGGAACCATCAAAAAGACATTTTTATAACGTATCCAAGACTCAAGATTGTCTTGTTAGATTGTCTCAAAGCATTATGAGAACACGCTCTCACTGATATAGGAAGGTTCCCATGTTGCATATTGTACCAACTAAGTCGCTGTTGGACTTTGTATGACAAAGAAATGGAGAAAACAGAGAAGTTTATAGGCCTAAAAATATTTGACAGACTGATGACTCGCCCCTATTACACACCAAGAATGCAGATGTAAAGGTCTCTCCACGTTAAAGGTCTCTCCACCTTAAAGGTCTCTCCACCTTAAAGGTCTCTCCAGCTTAAAGGTCTCTCCCAGTGGCGTAGCTCAGGGGGGGGGGGGGGCAGTTGCCCCCCTGACAGAACGTTTTTGTGCCCCCGCCCCCCCGTTGTGCCCCCGCCCCTCTCTTTGGATATAGTGTTTATATGCGGGGTAACCATTTAAAAATGACCATTTTAGCTTGGTTTTTAAAAATAAATGACCATTTTTGTTAAAAAACTGCTTAAAACCCTGAGGATTGGCCAAAATTTGTTGACTATAGTGCTTTTTTGACTGGGAAACTTTTTGACCGTGCGAATTTTTGGACTTCCCCCCCCCCCCCCCCCCCCCCCCCCCCCCCCCCCCCCCCCCCCCCCCCCCCCACTTACGTGAAATTCACGAGGTGACTGACTTGGAAAAATTTTGGGGCAACCTTTTACGAAAATTTTAGAAATCTTGCCCCCCCTGAAAAAAAACCCTATCTACGCCACTGGTCTCTCCACCTATGGACGTTATTGTACACGTGTTTCCTCGCATTACCATAATATTGTACACTTTTTTCTCGCATAACCATAAACCTAAAAAATGGGTCAAGATGGCCTGATTTTCATCTTGATGAAGTATTGTTAATCAATCGGACGCGTACCGGGCAATATCAACACTGTTAATGGCATAGGCCTAATTGTCTTAATTAATGACGCACCGGAAAAAAATCATAATCATGTAAACAAGTTGTTACATTATTTAGTAAAACATACTCCAGTGTGAGTAACATAACTCCAATGGTTCATAGAAGCACAAGAAGGTTACATGATGTTTTCCTATTGAGTAGTACTCAAACTGGCCAGGTGGTTAACCTCCTTTGGCAGAAATTAACTGCATAACCATGATAACATATAAATGGAAAATATCTTGCGCCAAACATTTTACAGAAATAATGAGGAAAAATATGTAGGTTCTTTTGATATCAACATAACTTGATGGGCAACAAAAAGCTAAAACGATCGGAACATTCACCTTTAAATGCATCCGTGCAAGTAAAATATTCAAGAAAAAGAGGGACCGTCAGTTCTTCGATGTTTTTCGAATTTCTGATTTTTAAAACATGTTTTGAATATTTTGGAAAGATTATGCCGAAATGTTTAAATATTTTGCAAATGAACTAAACATTTCTAAAATTTTGGAAATTTTCAATACACTTTTCGTTGAAACATTTTTTACGGTGTGGTTTTTTTCGACAATTATTTTACGATCGAAAGCAAAAGAAAAATCGCCCGCCGATTGATCTCCTACTCACACATTAAATTATTCATCCTAAAACCACTGAACAGTGGTTACAAAATGGGGGAGGGGGAGGGGGATTTGCTTCATTCAGAGATTATCATAATTTCAAATGCCTCTGGTACCGTAAAACATCATGTCTATGTCTATATCTACTGCTGATAGCTTGTGATAATGTTACACACATTGCTATCTATTGCTGATAACAATGTGTGTAACATTAAAAAAGCTATTTATTACTAATAGCAGTGTGTGTAACATTAACACAAGCTATTTATTACTGATAGCAATGTGTGTAACATTATCACAAGCTATCTACTGCTGATAGCAATGCGTGTAACAATATCATAAGCTATCTATATGTGCTAGATACTGCAGATAGCAATGTATAACAACATTAACACACGTATCTACTCCTAATAGATACTGTGTAACATCATTAACATGTGCTATCTACTGCTGATAGCAATGTATAACAACATCAACACACGTATCTACTCCTAATAGATACTGTGTAACATCATTAACATGTGCTATATACTGCTGATAGCAATGTTTAACAACATCAACACACGTATCTACTCCTAATAGATACTGTGTAACATCATGAACATGTGCTATCTACTGCTGATAGCAATGTATAACAACATTAACACACGTATCTACTCCTAATAGATACTGTGTAACATCATTAACATAACAACATTAACACACGTATCTACTGCTAATAGATACTGTGTAACATCATTAACATGTGCTATACTACTGATAGCAATGTATAACAGCATTAACACACGTATCTACTCCTAATAGATACTGTGTAACATCATTAACATGTGCTATCTACTGTTGATGGCAATGTATAACAACACCAACACACGTATCTACTCCTAATAGATACTGTGTAACATCATTAACATGTGCAATCTACTGCTGATAGCAATGTATAACAACATTAACACATGGATCTACTGCTAATATATACTGTGTAACATCATTAACATGTGCCATCTACTGCAGATAGCAATGTATAACAACATTAACACACGTATATACTACTAATAGATACTGTGTAACATCATTAACATGTGCTATCTACTGCTGATAGCAATGTATAACAACATTAACACACGTATCTACTGGTAATAGATACTGTGTAACATCATTAACCTGTGCTATATACTGCTGATAGCAATGTATAACAACATCAACACACGTATCTACTCTAATAGATACTGTGAAACACCATTAACATGTGCTATCTACTGTTAATAGTGTATAACAACATTAACACACGTATCTACACTGTAAAAAAGGGGTGCATAAACGCTACAACGTGTTGATACGTTTATTAACTGTTATCAAAGTACGTTTATTAACTGTTATCAAAAACGTGTTTATACCAGCAATTATAAACACATGATTGCTGGTATAAACACGTTTTTGATAACAGTTAATAAACGTATCAACACGTTGTAGCGTTTATGCAACCCGTTTATCGTAAACGACCTCCTATACCTTTACACGTAAACAACAACAAATAAACGTGTTGTATAGTGTTTATAAATAGTCAAACGTTTGTTTTTACAGTGTACTGCTATTAGATACTGTGTAACATCATTAGCATGTGCTATCTACTGCTGATAGCAATGTATAACAACATCAACACACATATCTACTTCTAATAGATACTGTGTAACATCATTAGCATGTGCTATCTACTGCTGATAGCAATGTATAACAACAATAACACACGTATCTACTGCTAATAGATACTGTGTAACATCATTAACATGTGCTATCTACTGTTGATAGCAATGTATAACAACATTAACACACGTATCTACTGCTAATAGATACTTTGTAACATCATTAACATGTGCTATATGGTTAACTCTCATGAAAACAGTGCAAAATGAACTTTTTGATGTCTTTGGTCCATTTCTGTGTTATGCAATGTTTTCTTGCTTGAAAAACTTCTTTTCTAGATAGATATTGATGTTTTCTACTTGGATCTATATACTTTGATATACTTCTGAACGTGTTTTCACTCAAAAAAATGCCCTCATATACCCCAAATTAGCGAAATTTCCATGTCCGCAGCATAAATGTATATTTTGCCTTTATTAATTACAATACAAATAGGGCACCATTTTCTACAAGATATGTCATAATTTGTAGGGAACATATAGCGATATTCCATGGATAGAAAAAAAATGCACATCTTTTACGATGTTTACCTGTTTCAGTTTCATATATGTTGTCCGAGATGTTGATGTTTATTACGTTACCTGCGACATATTGAGGATCAACATTGTTCAAAATTAACATTTAAACATTTAATTGTACATATTCTGAATCTAAAAGAACATGGGTGTTGGAAAATAATATTATCAAAAATCTATAGCAGCATGTCTGACCTTGAGAAGAAATCAAAATGCTGCAAAGCATGCGACCTTGTTAAGGATGTTTATTACGTTGTTGAGATTTCTCCCGAACTATGTATCAAAACACACTTTTTGGTTAAAAACCAATTTGATACATATACATAGACTATGTGGTTACTTGGAACACTCGCTAGCTCTTTCCAGATCGTCTACATGGTACTTTGAGTACGAAAAACGTTTACTACGTTATCGTTTATTACGTTGTCGAATAAATCGACAGAGAGACAGCTGCTCTCTACGACTGTATTAAACAAAGATACGTGGCAGGCCCTTTTCGCAGGCATGTATGGGGGATACTCGATGAAAGTACAATGCAAAAAAACCACGACGAATGGTAAGAATTCCTCATTTTTTCTTGTAAGTAATATGAACATTAAGCTGAATGACAGTTGAAGTCATTATAGATCTCTTAAGCATTGAAAATGGACCTATGATATCAGAATGGGGTTAATAATGTGAAGAAATGCAGTAGGTATCGTTAACATCTTCATTGATTGCTTTGTATATACGTTATAAGCCAGCATTAGGCACTGTTGCAGTTGCCAATAACGTAATAAACGGGATAACGTTACCAACCTCATTGTCTAGTCTCATGTCAATGTTGGCGTCAATTCAGTAACTTTCATGATTGATGTACTTGAGTATCATACATTGTATCCAATGTTATAATTGTAATATGTGGACTATTCTATGTGAGGACTGAAACCACCTTATAATGGACAACGTAATAAACTTTCCATCATTTGATAAATATAATTGCACCCTGTTCATAGTGATTCAACATTTATTATGTGTTTATGAATGTTAACTTAGTGTACATACATATTGTCTCACATACTGACACAATCTCATTTGTTTGCATGCTTCAATGATGCATAGTTCTATGGCTATTGGATAACGTAATAAACCAATTCGTATAATTGTGTGAATAAATACGGTATACCTAGCTGAAACAGCTGCAATATATGTCATTAACTTTGTTTTGTTTTTGTTATCTTTATTATACAGAAATATATGCCACACAGTGCAAAAAACCAATGGCGATACCGGCAGAACCAAATGCAACAGTGGAGACAAAAAGGTCATCAGAGTACAATCTTATTAACAATTCTACTACCATCATTTTAAATCAAACAAATCAATATCTTACTAATTTTAAGAGATAAAAGGCTATTCAATATTTAGTGCTATTAAAATTTACATAAAGGTAATAATGTCATGGTCTAACAACATATCTGTAAAGTGCCATGTTACATCTGTCAATTTAGTGACCATGTTTATTACGTTATTCACCATATTTACCCTACATCAAAAGAGCAAGTCGACAATATATAGAACTGTCTTTTAGTGGACTTTAGGCAACCTAACTTTTACTAAAATACCATTTACAAGATATGTCTGTGTACAAAATAAACTGACTTGGTCGATGTTGAATATATTTGTTTACATGTGTTTGTATATGTTTATTACGTTACCCACCCCATAAAGTCCGAATACCAATGCCAGCGTTTTTGGTAAAGCATAATATTTATTGTTTCTGAGCTAACTTTTAAAAACACATTATAACGCTTGGAAAAAGATACGATTAAAGATATATTTTATACTTTGCACAAAGATATTCATTTTGGAAAACCGTGCATTTTTTTAGTTTTAAAGCTGAGGTTCAAACAGTGATGTGAAGACCAAAAACAATTCATAATACTTGCAATTTACAAAATTACATTGCATTTTGTTCGCTGTAATTGGTAGAAGTATGCTTTCGTAACTATAATTTTGTGTTTTTGGCATCACAGTTTGTAAACTCGTTCTGATTTAGAGCTGATAGGAAGTATATAACGTAATAAACATGGAGCAAAAGCTGCAAACAAGTGATATTATAATATAAATTCAACGTTATATTGTACAAAAATGCAATGAGTGTTGTTCCCAAAATTTTAAATCTAGTATCCAGTACATGTCTACTATTAAAAAATAGTGTAATAAATAAAATTGGAGACAATTTTTTTCTTCAACTTCTGAAATCTCATTTGCACTATTTTCATGAGAGTTGACCATATACTGCTGATAGCAACGTATAACAACATCAACACACGTATCTACTCCTAATAGATACTGTGTAACATCATTAACATGTGCTATCTACTGCTGATAGCAATGTATAACAACATTACACACGTATCTACTCCTAATAGATACTGTGTAACATCATTAACATGTGCTATCTACTGCTGATAGCAATGTATAACAACATTAACACACGTATCTACTGCTAATAGATACTGTGTAACATCATTAACATGTGCTATCTACTGCTGATAGCAATGTATAACAACATTAACACACGTATCTAGTCCTAATAGATACTGTGTAACATCATTAACATGTGCTATCTACTGTTGATAGCAATGTATAACAACATTAACACACGTATCTACTGCTAAAAGATATTGTGTAACATCATAAACATGTGCTATCTACTGCTGATAGCAATGTATAACAACATTAACACACGTATATACTACTAATAGATACTGTGTAATATCATTAACATGTGCTATCTACTGCTGATAGCAATGTATAACAACATTAACACACGTATCTACTGCTAATAGATACTGTGTAACATCATTAACATGTGCTATCTACTGTTGATAGCAATGTATAACAACATTAACACACGTATCTACTGCTAAAAGATACTGTGTAACATCATAAACATGTGCTATCTACTGCTGATAGCAATGTATAACAACATTAACACACGTATCTACTGCTAATAGATACTGTGTAACATCATAAACATGTGCTATCTACTGCTGATAGCAATGTATAACAACATTAACATACGTATACTCCTAATAGATACTGTGTAACATCATTAGCATGTGCTATCTACTGCTGATAGCAATGTATAACAACATTAACACACGTATCTACTGCTAAAAGATACTGTGTAACATCATTAGCATGTGCTATCTACTGTTGATAGCAATGTATAACAACATTAACACACGTATCTACTGCTAATAGATACTGTGTAACATCATTAACCTGTGCTATATACTGCTGATAGCAATGTATAACAACATTAACACACGTATCTACTGCTAATAGATACTGTGTAACATCATTAACATGTGCTATCTACTGCTGATAGCAATGTATAACAACATTAACACACGTATCTACTGCTAATAGATACTGTGTAACATCATAAACATGTGCTATATACTGCTGATAGCAATGTATAACAACATTAACATGCGTATACTCCTAATAGATACTGTGTAACATCATTAGCATGTGCTATCTACTGCTGATAGCAATGTATAACAACATTAACACACGTATCTACTGCTAAAAGATACTGTGTAACATCATTAACATGTGCTATCTACTGCTGATTGCAATGTATAACAACATTAACGTACGTATCTTTACAAGCAGTAAACATAAATATAACTATTTCTACACATGTTCCGCTAAAATATGGCGTTCCTCAAGGATCTGTGCTTGGACCTATACTTTTCACCATCTATTCCTCTCCCATTGCTAGCATTGCTCGCAAACACGGATTAAATGTTCATTCTTACGCGGACGATACACAACTATATGTGCCTTTTAATTTAAATGATCGCAATGATGAAATGTCGGCCCGTCAACGCGCAGAAGCTTGTATTTTAGAAATCAAGTCGTGGATGTCTGTAAACAAGCTGAAATTGAATGATGATAAGACAGAGTTTTTAATTATGACCTCCAGATTCAATCAACGTAAAATATGGGATCATCATATCAATATTGACACTTCTTCTGTTCTTGCTTCAAAATCTGCTCGGAACTTAGGAATTGTGTTTGATAATAATCTATGTATGGATGTTCAAGTTCGACGGATATGCCAATCAGTGTATTATCATATACGGAATGTCAATAGCATAAGGAAAATGTTAACATTTGAAACCGCAGCTACTATCGTCCATGCTCTTATAACTTCTCGTATTGACAATGGCAATTCTCTTCTTTTTGGCATCACTGATCACTTACTTCACAAACTACAACTTGCTCAAAATGCAGCTGCTCGCATTCTCACTAAGACCAGGAAATTTGATCATATCACTCCAATTTTGAAAGATCTCCACTGGCTTCCTGTTCGCGAAAGGATTCATTTCAAACTTCTTCTTTTAACTTGGAAAGCTTTGCATGGCACTTCACCAACTTATATTGCTAATCTTCTTGTTCCATATCATCCAAAACGTACTCTCCGGTCATCTGATAAACTTTAACTTGTTGTTCCACAGACTACTTCTTCATTTGGAGATCGCGCATTTTCGGTTGCTGCACCAACTCTCTGGAACTCACTACCTTATAATTTAAGATGCTGTGATTCACTTGACTCTTTTAAGAACTTGTTAAAAACAAGATTATTTGACTCAGTTTATAATTGATTTCTTTGTATTATATACATGTACATGTATATGCAAATCAGCCTTGTTTATGTATTTTTCATGTTAATTTGTATTTTTGTTTTATATGTTGCGCCTCGGAATAGTTTTACCTAGATTGACGGCGCATTATAAATGCCATTATTATTATATTATTATTACTCCTAATAGATACTGTGTAATATCATTAACATGTGCTATATACGACTGATAGCAATATATTACAACACTAGCATTATGCTATCTCCTGCTGTACTATAATACTGGTGATAGCAATGTGACATTAACACATACTATATATCAATGTTAAACCCCATTGAAATGGTGACAAAGGGGTCAGCAAAGGGGTCAGCTTACATTATAACACTTTTCAGTCGACTACTTTCATTATTTTCGATGAACTAGATTAAATACGCTTTATATAATCATGGCAGGTAATAGTAATATTACCTGCCATGAAATAATCAGGAAAGTTTCAACTTTCCTGATATAATGAACAACAATTTCATGGTTCAATGCACACATCAAGTTCAAAGGGCTATTTTAATTCGTGCGCAATGGCTTTTTATCATCACCCTGTACTCTCTAAATATAAAAGAGTGTTTTTCCACTCTTTTAAGGAGTTAAATGCAGGACAACACGTTTTTGAGTGGAAAAACACTCTAAAAGGAGTGAAAGGGGATTTTATATGACAATGTTCCACTCTATTGAGAGTGACAAATTAACTTTCACACTCATTTCAGAGTGGACATTTTCCACTCTAAAACGGGTTGTCCTGCGTTTCACTCCCTTCACTCCTTTTCGAGTGAATTTCCACTCTTTCCACTCGTTTTGAATTTAGAGAGTATGTATAAACACATTGCCTTTATTCCGAAAAAGTGCATATCGGATTAAAACTCCAACCCTGTAACCCAACTCCTCGTGGTCTAGTAAATATACCTGGTTCGAATCCCGGTGTGTCAGAATTATGTGCAACAAATTAGTGTTTTACATTTATGTCAAAATTGAACAATTGTGTCCAAGTTATTTGTATGATTGCAGTGCATGCAACAAGTAATAATTCATTCCAACGAATGCTGGTTACGAACAAAATCGCATCCCGGGTGCTAGATAGCTCGCATCTTTTACCTTACATTATAGCATACATTAGTATACTATGGATAGCAGCTAGCGAACTGGCTGCACCATTTCTCTACGGTTTAATGAGTTAAAATTAAGCTAATAAAGATGTTATAGTTGATCACTTTATTTTGAACATGATTGATTAAATATCTAACTACTTAAACCAGAAGTTGCCATGGGTGTTACACACTCATCAGAGACAAAACTTAGTACGTGTCTTCCCTGGAGACTTCCCGTGACATATCATCCATCAAACCGCTGATAACAGACAAGGGGTCTATTATTTTTACCCGTAATAATAAAGCAGAGATAAGGGTATTATCTTGGCTAAACAATACCCGTGGAAGGGTGCTTCATTATACGCCTACCTTTTAGAAGTTTAAGTGCGCTAATCTGGAGAGAATTGTCTGGAAAGAAATTGTTTTAAGTATTAAAATAAGTTGTCCTCTTAATCAAGCTATCTGGAACCATTAATTGCTTTTTTTAGTTGATGAACTGTTTTCTTTTCGTCGCGTAGTATCAAATAATTTCGGTGCCATAAGAAGTTCTTTTGGGGGTCATCAAGTGCATGAAGTCAATTAGAATAGGTTTTTATAATGAAAAATAAAATGGTTTATAAGACGAATATAATCGTTTGTTTCTTAATGTGCATCAACTTTTTCAACGTGATCAAGGTAAATTACTTTTTAAGTATACGTTTTCATTGGGCTATTCCAGTGAAATCCACCCCCCCCCCCCCCCATCCCTATGGAAGACATGACCTTAATCTTCCAAACAGCTAGAGAGTGTATATTTCAATTGGAGTCACCCATATAGGCCGGCTATATTGAGGCAGTTCCAATTCCATTTGAAATTCACACTCCCTTTTGGGAAGATTAAAGTATTCCATAGTGGGGAGGGGGATAGACTGGATCCTCCTCTCTTCCCGATTTTCCACACGGCCCCTACGAGGGTGCTCAAATGTATTTGGTCCACCATTTTTAAAGATGGCGTCCATATAGAGGGACGCGGGGACCCAGTCTAGGAGGGGGAGTGGATTTCAAATGGTATAACCATAAAGCTAAATTCAATTCAATTTCATTAATTATTGTGTAAAGATATGGTAACTAAAAATTATCTTATTTCTTCCTTCCGTAAATCGTTTCAACCCATACAAAATATGACCCTATCCTTAAAATTTCGTTGCTTTTTATGTCTATTCTCTTTAGGCCTACTTGTTATCCTCGTAAGTTGTTATAACAATATTTCCATAGGTTATGGGTTATTTACCCCTTTAACTACGCCCAAAACTCAGATTGAGGCTGTGTCTAACTTATTGTGAATTATCGATCTGTAGTAAAATGTTCATATTAAAAAGCATACAATATACCGTCGTTTGGAATACATGTGTCAACGAATATAAAGGGTTCAACAAAAGAAAGTATACCACTTTGTTTATGTCATTTTGAGTAACATTCAATTTTTTGTTGACCAAACAGGCTAAATAGGCATTTAGATGAATCTTTTAGGCATGATTTGATACCAAATTTGCCCCCTAACAATAAAGATAAACCATGATTAGCACCATTTAAAGAAAATTTGTCACTTTTCAAGTCACATTTTCAAGCCGCGAGAAAATGATGTGCGTGGCACTTTGAATGGCCGGGAATGAAATGGATATTGATCACACAGTGCAACTGCGTTGGGTTGTGCCTGGGCGAGCGGGCTATTTGATTATGAACAGGTAACATGTGGTCTTTTCTTCCCGCGTATGTGTATTGAAAATGTGACTTTTGAAAAGTGACTAATTGTCTTTAAATGGTGCTAATCATGGTTTATCTTTGTTGTTAGGGGGCAAATTTGGTATCAAATTATAAAAGATTCATCTAAATGCCTATTTAGCCTGTTTCGTCCAAACAAAATTGAATGTTACTCAAAATGACATAAACAAAGTGGTATACTTTCTTTTGTTGAACCCTTTATATTCGTTGACACATGTATTCCAAACGACGGTATATTGTATGCTTTTTAATATGAACATTTTACTACAGATCGATAATTCACAATAAGTTAAGACACAGCCTCAATCTGAGTTCAATCAAAGTGGTATCCTTTCTACTCCTACTTTCTTTTGTTGAACCCATTATTTGTATATTATCATTATTTAGTTTTTACGGAAACAATCCAAAATCTTATGGATACCATTCACATTCTCGCTGACACATTCCGAATTCTTCCAGACAAGATTTAAAAACAAACATGGACACACTTATGGGACACAATTCAACTTCTTATGAACACCATTTAAATTCTAAATGGCTCAGCAGACTCCACAACGCTCCAACGCTGTGCGCAAGCGTTGACCATCGTTGACCAATCAGGCTGCGTCATTTTATTGTGGTGGAATTACTACGCATGTGTGAGAGCGTAAAGAGTTCGAGCGTTGTGGAGTATGCTCAGCGCTTTATGGATACGTCTCGAATTTGGTTGATTAAAGTTCTGAAGGAAATTATTAGAATTTTCATTGACACATGATAAATTCATACGGCCTCAATTCAAATTCTTACGGACATGATTTGAATTTTGTCGATTCAAATTCTTAGGGCATATTTCTATGACCACTAAAAACCTACACGATACGATTCAAATTCTTTTGGACGTATTTCAAATTTTAGGGACACAATTCGATTTCTTATGAACACAAGTCAAATTCCTATGGACACATTTCGAATTTGTATGGACATTGGACACAATCCCGTATAGTGTTACAGTGTAGGCATTATAGCCTACGTTTTCTTTGTAATCACATAGGATGAAAAACGACGTCAAGACAATTTCTGACTAAAATTTGGTTAGTAAAAGTAATGGCGTTGAAGGTGTTAGAACAATAAATTATGGAAAAGCTTTTGAGCCGATTATAACAGTAGGTTGCTGCATAAAAAGCACAGTTGCTGAAGAGTTAATCAAAACCAACAAAAAAAAGTCCGTCGTTTTACAACTATCAACTGGATAGGACAAGTTAACATGTCTAGAAATAAAAGCAACGACGTGCGTTTAATTAAAATCTCTATGTACGATGATATCCTAAACTAATGTTACCGCTTTCAGAGAGAACAAAAACGTCGGGGAATTTTAGGTCATTATAGGCAAACAGAACAGGGGTTGACAAGCACGTAAAACCTACCAATACGTGAGTATCCTTTTGTGGCGACGTCCGGGGCATGACTGGCCGTGACGAGAGAGCGAAATGACAGGGACGCACGCGGACGACAACGTCGCGTCAAAAACACGGATGTTTGATGTGTAAACGTAGAACGGCAATTCATTTTATCAGGATTTCTAAGAGCAAATCGGGAGTATTCTTCTTAATACATCATTCGTTTAACTAATTTAGGATGGTTTTATTATTAGTTGGGTGATAAATAGACTGGCTTCTTATGCTCTGGTGTTTAAAGTGTTAGTGTAGTATAGATACAGGGTGTGTGATCACTCGTATTTATTAACATGGGGTTGTCGATCTAAGAAGAAAAAAACATGAATCAACAGTTCACACAAACACTTGTCAATCATGTAATGAAGGATTTCTTAAAGTAAACGTGCGAACCGTCTAACCAACGTATTTTTGTGTGTAAAATACCTCAACAACAGCCCTAAATACTAAAATGGATGTTGCCGTGGCAACAAAGTTTGTTTTGAATTTAAACAGTGGGCCTATGTTATGCCGTAAGACCTTCCACCATACCAAATAATATACGTGAAATCTATATTTTGATCGTGCACATGACCTGTTTAAGTGTTTAAGTGTTATCCGTCTTAAATAACTTAAAAGAAAGCGAAAAAACCAGGTTCAACATGTAAAGTCTAAATTGCATAATTATCTAATTGGGGCCATCTTGTATATGCCAGGTTTCAAATTGCACACTAACCGTCAGCGGATGAAAGACAAAGCAATTTAGCTATCAGTATCACTCACATTGTGTTGGCTACTGATAGCGATTTGTGTAACGTTAACACGTGCTTTCTACTGTAGATAGCATTGTAATAACATCCACAATGTTTTGGCTACTGCTGATAGCGAATTGTGTAACGTTAATACGTTCTATATACAGTAGATAGCATTGTGTGTAACATCCACATCATGTTTTCTACTGCTGATGGCGATTTGTGTAACGTTAAGACATGCTATACAGTAGATTTCATTGTGTTGGCTCCTGCTGATATAGCAACAAGTGTAACGTTAACACGTGCAGCTATCTACAGTAGATAGCATTATAAGTAACATTTACTGTGTTGGCTACTGCCGATAGCGACTTGTGTAACGTTAACACGTGTTACAGTAGATAGAATTGTGAGTAACTTGGCTACTGCTGATATAGATTTTGTGTATCGTAACACATGCTATATAATAGCATTATGTTGGCTACGGCTGATACCTTGCTGTGTAACGTTAACACGTGCTATCTACAGTAGATATCACTGATGTGTGAAACATCCAAATTGTGTTGTTGGCTACTGCTGATAGCGATTTGTGTATCGTTCGTTACCACGTGCTATACAGTAGATAGCATTGTGAGTAGCCGATAATGTGTGTAACATTAACATGTGCTGTCAACAGTATATAACATTGTGTGTGCAACATCCGCATTGTGTTGGTTGGTTACTGCTGATAGCGATTTGTGTAACGTTAACACGTGCTACTACAGTAAATAGCATTGCGGGTAAATTCCACAATGCGTTGGCTATAGCAAATGTTAACACGGGCTATCTACAGTAGAAAGTATTGTGAGTAACATCCGCATTGTGTTGGCTACTGCTGATAGCGATTTGTGTAGCGTAAACACGTGCTATCTACAGTAGATAGCAATGCGGGTAACATCCACAATGTGTTGGCTATAGCAAATGTTAACACGGGCTATCTACAGTAGATAGTATTGTGAGTAACATCCATATTGCGTTGGTTACTGCTGATAGCGATTTGTGTAGCGTAAACACGCGCTATCTACAGTAGATAGCATTGCGGGTAACATCCACAATGTGTTGGCTATATAGCAAATGTTAACACGGGCTATCTACAGTAGATAGTATTGTGAGTAACATCCATATTGCGTTGGTTACTGCTGATAGCGATTTGTGTAGCGTAAACACGCGCTATCTACAGTAGATAGCATTGCGGGTAACATCCACAATGTGTTGGCTATATAGCAAATGTTAACACGGGCTATCTACAGTAGATAGTATTGTGAGTAACATCCATATTGCGTTGGTTACTGCTGATAGCGATTTGTGTAGCGTAAACACGCGCTATCTACAGTAGATAGCATTGCGGGTAACATCCACAATGTGTTGGCTATATAGCAAATGTTAACACGGGCTATCTACAGTAGATAGTATTGCGGGTAACAACCACATTGTGTTGGCTACTGCTGATATCAATGTGTGTAACGCCAACACGAGCTGTCTACAGTAGCCATATATCATTGTGAGTATACATCCACATTTACTGCTGATAGGGGTGCGTGTACAGTTGACACGATTCTATCTACAGTATATAGCATCGTGAGTAACATCCACATTGTGCTGGTTACTGCTAATAGCAATGTGTGTAACGTTAACACGTGCTATCTACAGTAGATAGTATTGCGTGTCAGGAACAACCACAATATGTTGGCTACTGCTGATACCGTATGTGTGTAACGTTATTATACACGATGCTCTACAGTAGATATCATTATGAGTAACATCAATATTGTGTTGGCTATACTGCTGAGTGATAGCAATATGTGTCGTGCTTTCTATTGACATGTTTATGATATAGCGATATGTGTAATTGGGGCATTCAGTAATATGGCCATAACACTGACCATCTTCCGATAGCAATGTGTGTATAGTAATGCTATACATTATTCTTATGATTGATATGTGTATAAGTAAAATTACCACAAGCTATAGCTTCCATTTGCTTCAAATTGGGGTCCGCAGCATAATTTCGGATAATATAATTTTAATAGTTAAACATGTTAAAGTGAAAATTCAGCGAACGGGGTGCGAGTAGGGTGAGTTTTGACCTGTTGACTCGCTCTTTCTCGGCAAACAATAGCACCTGTTCCCCAAACGTGGGAATAATTGCAATTCACCTGGACCATGTGGACCATAGGGTAAATAATAAGGCTCTTAACTTGACCGTCAACTGAGGTCATGCGAGCAACGGTAAATATAAACACCCGTGTCTATTGTTCCTTGTGACGAGGTCGAGGTTAACACAAAATTACACCGTCAGTTTGTGAAGATTGACAGTCATGTTATTATGTCTTGAGAATTCAAGTTGTAATCGGACGATTCTTGCTGCCATCCAGCTTGTCTGACCAACTTCAAGATGGAAACTGTTTCTACTGATTCAACTTGTTAATTTAACTTTAACCACACCCTTCTCAGTATTTTTACCATGTTTACAGTTCGTTCACTTTAAAACTGACTATAAAAAATGAGAAGATCATGTCCGAGGAAACTTAATAGCAATTTAGTCAACATTATCATCGGTTGTACTATGAATGCACATCCAAAGGTCCCAGCATTTGACCGTTGACGATTCTGACTAGACTTCTATTATATAATTTATCGGAACAGGTGTACTTTCGGTCGATACTGGAACACCAAACTGTGTTCCAGTATCGAGCGATACTGGAACAATATTATGTTCCAGTATCGTGCGATACTGGTACACGTGATACCAGTGAGATTTGTCCCAGTATTGAACGATACTGGTAACTAATTACGAGGGGCGGTCAGTAAATAATGAAAGTGATCATGGTATGGGATGCATGAGTGATTCTATTGAGGCGATAATGTGATCAATACAAAGTATGAACCTTTGTCTTTCAAACAATACACTTTTGGATTGTTAGATACCTTTGGTTATGTAACGTCATTAACATAAACACAATAGGTTTCAGACACTGACTGAAATCTGTCAATTATTTGGCTGGATATGTAATATGTTGAATATGGGTTGATTGATACATTTGCGTATATCTCGGCAATGCAAGCAGAAAAACAGATAACACTTGGCACATGGTTAGAATACACACTTATCTCTGTTTGACACTCTTTTTTAGATCTGAATGCCTTAATACGAACAAGAAGGGACCATCTCAAATACGATTTTATTTAGCAAAATCCGCAATAATATACCTTAGAAAACAACAAAGAATAAAGAACAACGGAGGGATTATAATTTAATAAATTGTTGTGGGATGTAAAGCAATAATAGTGGGGATTTCAAAAGGAGCTGTTCATAAAATTTCCTCAAACCATTGAAATTATATGACGATTTAATACTTACACAATACATATCTAGTAGCTCTAAAGATAACAGTAATAAGAGAGGTAGTGGCCGCCATCTTTGATTGATACGTTCTTGTATATCTACATTTTGACTATCACAATATGTTTACACATTGATTTAAGCATTTTTAATTATTTCTGATTAGAATTTGAAGGCACAGTAAGCTTTTATCTGGTAAATTTCATGATTTTAGCCATTTTGGGCCCGTTTCAAAATTATCTGCCGTCTGCGCATGCGCATTTTTTCTGCAGGTTTCATTCGAATAAGTTCGGATAATTAGTTAACTATCATATGGAATCTTCCAAACTGGTTAATTGCTTAATTTTTTCCTAAATTGTTTGATTTTCCCGCATTATTAGTGATTCACTGACTGGGCATTTTTTAATGAAAATTAGCTATTTGAAATACTGATATTTGTATACCTTTATTCAATTGCTTCTCCTTACTTTTTCTCTTATACTGCACATTCCAAATTACACAGGGATTAAAGTTATTGTCTTTTGTATCATATTTATGCGGGAAAAAAATCGGTATTTACCTGCTTCTGATGTCATGTTATGCAATCTTCTTACCACGTGTTTCATAAAAACAATTCAAATTTCCCGCCAAATAACTGATTTAGCAGTGTCCCAAGTGTACTTACTTTCAGACAATGCTATGACGTCATAGTTCACACTTAAAAATCCAAAACTGTATTGTTTGAAAGACAAAGGTTCATACTTTGTATTGATCACATTATCCCCTCAATAGAATCACTCATGCATCCCATACCATGATCACTTTCATTATTTACTGACCGCCCCTCGTATGTTCCAGCATCGCCCGATACCGGAACATTTTATATGTGCCAGTATCGGACGATACTAGCCTATATACACTACGGGTGGTTCAAAAAAAAAGTTGACCCAAGTTCTAGGTAACTTTTCAACTACATTTTATAGTTTCAGAGAATTTTTGTTTACTTAGTCTTGATCAGCAGTAAGTTTTGAAATTATCCTGAACAAATGGTAAATTTAGCTTGTTTGGTTCTTCAGATATGGTTCATTACAGGGAGCATGCACAAAACTGCCTTGTCCACGGGAGCGTCCTTTATAGAGACTAGCGGGACGCCCGTTCTTCGAACGGGCTCCCGCTAGTATGTAGCGCCTACCAGAAAGAACACCTACAAAATGAAATAACACATAAGTAGCTGTACGAACATTTATCGCGAAATTGGTAAGAATACATTTATGAGTTGAAATATAATGTATAGGCCTATTTCCTTATACCCGAAATTAAATGCTTACCTGCTATATCCTATGGTTTATACTTTTATTTTAAGGAACCATACTATTTCATTCCACCTCACGACACTCCCTGTTACGCAATTTAGTATCAAATTTCTTCATTAACCCCCTGCCACCCAAACCACATTACTTCATTAAACTCCCTCGCCTGGCCCGCCCCCAACCCGCCCCGTGCTTATCTCAACCCTTAAACCTTAACCATCTCCCCATCCCATATGGCTTATACCGTAAGGAACCACAGTATTTCTTTCCACCTCGTGATCCTCCCTGTTAGTGTTACGTAATTTAGTATCGCATTTCTTCATTTACCTCCTGCCTCCCAAACCACATTTCTTCATTAGACCCCCTCGCCCCAGCCCGCTGACCCCAGCCGTCCCTCCGCCCCCGACCCGCCGCCACCCGCCCTGCCGTCCCCGTCTCTGCCCTCGCCCCTTGGCTTATATCTCAACCCCAAAATCAAAACCGCAACTCCTGTGACGCAGCGTATTTCTCCAATATTTGCCCGCCCTCCTGCGTGGGTGTAGTGCGTACGCGTTTATTTTGCATGGCGCACTGCAACGCGTTTTGTGTTACGCGCGCCGACTGCATGGTTACAGCGTACGCAGTGAAAAACAAACATGGCCCCGTAGAAATAGTCTCTTTCCCGCTAGGGAGTAGGGCCTACCAGATAGAACACCTACAAAATAAAACAACTTAAAGTGTTGGAAAATTTATAACGAAACTCATAGGAATAGAACAATATTTAAAACATTTTTGTTTTAAATCAAAAGGTTTTGTAGTAGGCCTAATTCAAAAGTGTTCAAATTTCAATTAAAAAACTTGAAAAAGCACCCCCCCCACCCCCCCCCCCCCCCCCGCCCACCCACGCCCCGTGGCATATTTCAACTCCAAGGCTTAAACCTTAACCATCTCCCGTAACCCATCCGTCCCTCCCCCGCCCCGTCCTCACCCGCCCGCCCCCGCCCCGTGGCATATCCGTTACGCAATTTACAATTTAGCACAGTATCAAATCCCACATCTGACACCATCGATGTGCAATTTAATAATACATTTCTTTATTAACCCCATCCCAAACCACATAACCCTAACATAGGCCATAAAATCAAAACCGTAACCAACTCCCGTGGCGCAGCGTATTTCTCCAATATTTGCCCGCCCGCCTTTGTAGGCGTGCGTGGGTGTAGTGCGTGCGCGTTTATTTTGCATGGCGCACTGCGACGCGTTTTGTGTTACGCGCGCCGACCGCATGGTTACAGTGTACGCAGAGAAAAACAAACATGGCCCGTAAAAAATAGTCTCAAAAGCCGGTAAATTGCCATAATTTTGCTCATATCTCGGTCAATTCTGTACGGTTTTCGATAGCTTATAACACTCACATTATAATCATCTTTTATCAGTGCAATGTTCACGGCGTTTAGTTGCAAACTGAGAGAGCCTTTTATGGATACATACATACATACATACATACATACACCATACGGCGAATTATAGTAAGACTAGCGGCACGCCCGTCCTGCGGACGGGCTCTCCCGCTAGAGAGTAGGGCCTACCAGATAGACACCTACAAAAATAAAGTGTTGAAAATTTATAACGAATCACATAGGAATAGAACAATATTTAAAACATTTTTGTTTTAAATCAAAAGGTTTTGTAGCCTAATTCAAAAGTTTTTAAATTTCAATTTTAGATTTTTTTGAAAATTACCCCCCGCCCGCACACGCCCCGTGGCATATTTCAACACCAAGGCCTAAACCTTAACCATCTCCCGTACCCCACCCGTCCCTCCACCTCCCTGTCCCCTCCCGGCCCGCCCCCGTCCAGTGGCATATCCGTTACGCAATTTAGCATCACATTTTTTCATTAACCCCCTGTCTCCCAAACCACATTACATCATTACACACAACCCCCATTCGTCACCGCCCCGCCCGCCCCTCCCCGTGGCATACCTCAAGCCCAAAGCCCAAAGTTCCCCGCCCGCAATTTATCTCAACGCCAAGGCCTAACCTTAACTATCTCCCGTAGCGCGGCGTACTTCTCCAATATTTGTCCGCCCGCGTGTCACATATACAGTATCAAATCCCACATCTGACACCATCGTTACGCAATTTAATAATACATTTCTTTATTAACCCCATCCCAAACTACATAACCATAACATAACCTAGGCCCTAAAGGGATCATTACACACAACCCCTAACCGCCCCGCTCCCGCCCCGTGGCTTATGCAACCCCAAGGCCTAAACCGAAACCAACTCCCGTGGCGCAGCGTATTTCTCCAATATTTGCCCGCCCGCGTGTGTAAGGGTGCGTGGGTGTAGTGCGTGTGCGCGTTTATTTTGCATGGCGCACTGCTGCGCGCTATGTGTAACGCGCGCCGACTGCATGGTTACAGTGTACGCAGAGAAAAACAAACATGGCCCGTAGAAATTAGTCTCAAAAGCCGGGCTGAAAAGGCCTAAATTGGACATAATTTTGCTCATATCTCAGTCAATTCTTAACGGTTTTCAGCCATTTATAGCTTATAACACTCACATTATAATCATCTTTCATCGGTGCAACGTTCACGGCGTTTAGACGTAAAATGAGGGAGCCTTTTATGGATACAAACATACAAACATACAACATACGGTGAATTATAGTAAGACTAGCGGGACGCCCGTCCTACGGACGGGCTCTCCCGCTAGGGAGTAGGGCCTACCAGATAGAACACCTACAGGCTACAAATGAAACAACACAAAATGTTGGAAAATCTATAACGAAACACATAGGAATAGAACAATATTTAAAATATTTTTGTTTTAATTCAAAGACCCCCCGCCCGCCCACGCCCCGTGGCATATTTTAACTCCAAGGCCTAAACCTTAACCATCTCCCGTACCCCAACCGTCACCATCCCGCCCCCGCACGCCCCCGCCCCGTGGCATATCCGTTACGCAATTTAGCATCACATTTCTTAATTAACCCCCTGCCTCCCAAACCACATTACATGGTTACACACAACCACCATTCGTCACCGCCCCCGCCCGCCCCGTGGCATATCTCAACCCCAAAGGCCTAAAGTTCCCCGCCCCGTGGCTTATCTCAACGCCAAGGCCTCACTTTAACCATCTCCCGTAGCGCGGCGTATTTCTTCAATATTTGTCCACCTGCGTGTCACATACAGTATCAAATCCCACATCTGACACCATGTTATGTAATTTAGATTCACCATATCATATTTTGTTTTACCAGAAACCACATTATTTCGTTACCTTATGACCCGCTGCCCCCCCCCCCCCCCGCCCGCCCGCCCAGCCGTCCCCGCCCGCTCCCGTCTCCGCCCCCGCCCCGTGGCGTATCTCAACCCCAAGGCCTAAACCATAACCAACCCCGTGTGACGCAGCGTATTTCTCCAAGTGCCCGCCTGCGTGTGTAGGGGTGCGTGCGTGTGCGCGTTTATTTTGCATGGCGCACTGCGACGCGTTATGTGCTCCGCGCGCCGACTGCATGGTTACAGTGTACGCAGAGAAAAACAAACATGGCCCGTAAAAAATAGTCTCAAAAGCCGGGCTGAAAAGGCCCTAAATTGCCATAATTTTGCTCATATCTCGGTCAATTCTGTACGGTTTTCGGCCATTTATAGCTTATAACACTCACATTATAATCATCTTTTATCAGTGCAATGTTCACGGCGTTTAGTTGCAAACTGAGAGAGCCTTTTATGGATACATACATACATACATACATACATACATACATACATACACCAGACGGTGAATTATAGTAAGATAGAATGCACAAAGTGGACTTACACACCATTGGTCACAACAATTGTGAAAAAGGGAGAAAAAGAAAAAAACCCGAGACATATGGAACATCTGCCTGGTGCATGACATACCTACCTACGTACCTACGTTTCTTTGTTGAATGTGAATGACAAATAAGCACAGAGATTGGGATGCTTTGTAAGGGCGGGCTTTTCAATTCTGAATTTAGAGCATGCTGTTTTATTGAAGATAAAAACTAAATGACGCTCCCGTGGACAAGTCAGTTTTGTGCATGCTTTCTGTAATGAACCATCCTATCTGAAGAACCAAACAAGCTAAACGCGCCATTTGTTCAGGATAATTTCAAAATCTACTGCTGATCGAGACCAAGTAAACACAAATTCTCTGAAACTATAAATGTGGTTGAAAAAAATACTTTGAACTTGGGTCAACTTTTTTTTTGAACCACCCGGTATTTGGCTTCCTCTGGACAGTGACGTAACTTAACAGGCGCACGCGTATGTATCTTCCGCCTTTCAACGCTCGTGTGTTTACGCCAGCGCGCGCCGTACAATCCAGAATCTGTGACCTAAAGTACACTTTTCCAATTTATCCCTCGGACAAGAGATCTAGTCATTTTGAATAGGCAGTTTTAGAGTGCAATGTTAATTGTGAGCTTTATCGCTGGATAAAAAAAAGGCATAATAGCCTTAATAACGCTTAAATGACTTTCAAATTTAAAAGCCAAGTTTATTTATATACAGTTACACTGTGATGGCGTTGGCCGTTATATTAGTTTGCTCAAATATCTCTACTTATTACCCGGAAATGGCATTATTTGAATCCATTTTAACCCACAAAATGACCATTTACGCGGGAAATGAATCGCCCGCCTGCTACACCCCGATCTTTGCAATTCAACGGTATTTGAATTCAATGTGTGTTTATTTTAGAATCCTTTTTTTTTTGGTTACTTTTCTGGCGTCACACAAAAAGTAATAAAACACACGGATTGAAATCGCTACTCCTATATAATATCCGATTTGCATTGTATCATGGCGAGCGCCAAGATCAAAATGAAAATAGGTCGATATTGAGCGATAGCGTCGCAAAAGTGATATCGCGCGCTTTTAGGGAAGAAACAAAAAAGGATATTTGTGACGGTCGAGCGACAGTTAAAGTCAGTAGCGCTTCCAAACCAATAAGCGATCCCTGCAGTTTCTATAACAACACGACTGGTATCATTTATTATTCTGATTCAGTTTCTGAAACGATTCGTAAAACTGGGCCGAAATAGGTCGTTTTATTGGTCATTGTTATTAATAAAATCGTTACGTTAGGAAAAAAGGGGAGACGAAATGTCCTATAAAATTGCGCGTTTCCGGCGCAATGGCACGTCCGTGCGTGGCCGATGATTCGACCCAAATATTAATTGAGTTGTATAATGTAACAAATTAAAGCAAGAAATCATTTTTAGAATCATGGAATACAGGGGTTTTCGTCGTAATTGAAATAATTGAATTTGAATCAACAAGTTCTGGCTCATATTTTGGAGTTCAACTCGTTGGTTTTTGGAAACGTACACTGCAAAAACTCCGGTGTTAAAATGCAACACTGAGCCGGTGTTACGCTCCTGATGTTAATGTTGGTGTTAGGTCAACACCATAGGAATAACTGATGTAACACTTCTCATGGTGTTAAATTTCTTGTGTAAAACTTGGTGTAAGAATAACTCCCATGGGTGTCACTATTCCACACATGCGCACGGGGGTGGGTTATATTGGTTTTTTAACACTTTGGATTGTATATTTATACATTTGATCTAGTGATTCGATCTACAACATGCACCATTCCATAATTAAATGGCAAGTAAGAACATTAATTCACAAAAACGTTCAAGTTTTAATAAATTTGAACTGTTGAACAGTGAAATAAACTGCTCACAAAAAGTATCGAAACACTTAGAAATGATCCAATACATAACGGCTCGAAAGGGTATGCATTAATCAAAGCAAATAACCAAGTGCACAATTTTGTTCTGCGTATTTTGACACCTCGATCGATGAGATACGATGTTGCGGAGCGGAGTTATTGCCATTTCAATGATCGTGGGTCCAGTTTCAAAAGTGACACTCATCCCTATTGAAAATCACGAATCTGATCATTCTAAACAGTAATGCAAACCTCTTTCTATAGGATGATTGTCACTTTTGAAACTGGACCCACGACCATTGAAATGACAATAACTCCGCTCCGCAACATCGTATCTCATCGATCGAGGTGTCAAAATACGCAGAACAAAATTATGCACTTGGTTATTTGCTTCGATTAATACATACCCTTTCGAGCCGTTATATATTGGATCATTTCGAAGTGTTTCGATACTTTTTGTGAGCAGTTTATGTTATTTGCAAGTATTTTATTGTTAAAGTACTTCAACTTATCTAACATTAATATTTTAACACCAGAAGGTGTAAAAAAAAAAAAAATTAACACCAGAAGGTGTAAAGTTTTTAATGTTTTAACACCAGAAGGTGTAAAATTGTTACTGGTGTTGTCATATTGTAACACCCATTGGTGTTATATTTAACACCAACGTTGTAACACTAGTGATGGTGTCATTTTAACACCAGGTGGTGTGGTCCTATAGTGAATCCGTACTGGTGTTAAATTTAACACCCGTGGTGTTAAATTTAACACCACAGTTTTTGCAGTGTAAACGGACGTGCATTTACATGCAGAGTAGTTTGTGTAACGGAAGGGTAGAAGGCTTTCCCGAGGGTTTATATGAAGAGTATCGAAATTAAGAAAAAGGATATTCAGGGATAGTTGGCAAAAAAAGAATGTTTGAAATTATTTCAAATATCATCATCATCATCATCATCGGTCATCCTTGGACGGAATAGTGGAAGCCGCTGACACATATTGGTACCATGTAACTAAACTGCTCACAAAAAGTATCGAAACACTTAGAAATGATCCAATACATAACGGCTCGAAAGTGTATGCATTAATCGAAGCAAATAACCAAGTGCATAATTTTGTTCTGCGTATTTTGACACCTCGATCGTTGAGATACGATGTTGCGGAGCGGAGTTATTGTCATTTCAATGATCGTGGGTCCAGTTTCAAAAGTGACACTCATCCCTACTGAAAAGCACGAATCTGATCATTCTAAACAGTAATGCAAACCTCTTTCTATAGGATGATTGTCACTTTTGAAACTGGACCTACGACCATTGAAATGACAATAACTCCGCTCCGCAACATCGTATCTTATCGATCGAGGTGTCAAAATACGCAGAACAAAATTATGCACTTGGTTATTTGCTTCGATTAATGCATATCCTTTCGAGCCGTTATATATTGGATCATTTCTAAGTGTTTCGATACTTTTGTGAGCAGTATATATTCATCATGAGCTGTGGAATATAGGTCAAGACCCATGTCCTTTGCAATGCTGTCAGGATAGGTAGTCTTTTTCCTGCCACGGTTAGAATAGCCATATTTAGGAGTCCAAAACATCAAGTGGGAGATAATAATAATAATAATATAGCGCTTTCCACAATGCAAGCACAGTCCCAAAGCGCTTTTTAAATCAATTATTATCGCTGCCAGTTTAGATATCAGAATCCTTTGGTCGCTACACTTAGGCGGCTACCAGTCGACAAGTGCACAAGCCTATCAGCACTACTTAGATTTTGATATCCTAACAGCTCCCCAAATATCGCTTGGGTCGACGAAGCAATTGAGACTAAGTACCTTGCCCAAGGATACAAACATGTTGGACCTAATGGGGCTCGAACTCACAATCTTTGCATCGTGAGACCGGCGTCTTATCCACTAGACCACACACAAAGCGCACTAGGTATCTGGAAAACAAATTCTGTTTACATAAAATCAAAAACAGACCAAACAACAAAACAAACAAATAACATAACAAACGAGAAAAAAACATCACAACAAAAAAGCAATCAAAAAACCTCCGTAGACCTTTTAATTTCATAAAGCTAAATGGGTGTTCGTCACTGGAAAGCCAACACTGACGACCAAGACATGAGATTTCGAAAGCACCAAGTAGGGGAGAGCGGGGAATGTTCTCCCCATTTTCATTTGAAATGGGCTAGAGACGTCAATTTTACAGATTGATTGGACCTATTGACATTAAATGAAAGATTGATATCTTGGCTACAAACGACCACAATTTCAGTACTCTGGGCCTTACTGTAGAGGGATGAGTAAATGATAAAGACAGTGTCTCAAAATGGTGCACCTGCCCCACCCCTGGGGCAGGTTCGTCCACAGGCCGGGGAAAGTTCGCCATGGGCTCATAATTAGGCTTCATAAAGTAGTAATAGATATACACATTTGTTATGCAATGTGATTTTCTCCCAACATTTAAGGGTGGGTCATTTTTGCGGAATAGCCTATAGCCTACTGGTTTAGAATTTTAAAATGATAATAAATACCACATTTTAAAATATTATCTTCTAATTTTAGTGCTACTCGATCCCAAATAGCTCTTTTTATAATTACAAATAGGCTACAGGAGGTGAATTACAATTTTGAAATTAGACAAAATCTTAAACATGTAAATTCCAATATAGGCGAACATGCCCCATCATGAAAGGGCGAATGTGACCCATAGCACTATAAAGTGCATTGTCCCACATGCAATGACGGATTTATAACTGCATGCATCAAATCCATCAAGACCAATCCCTTTCCTACCTATTGATGATTTATCTTAAAGTCTTCAACGAATATCTTTAGAAAAAAATCAATATAAAAAATGGAAGAAAATCCACTTTTGTGATGTAAAACTGGTTTTTAGATGATCATTTGACCAACATTATACGGAGATCTGCCATGTTACCATGGGAAGCTCGCAACAAACAGCGGAATGTTGTGAGTGTTCGTCAAATTCAACAAGTGACCGTAATGATGAGAATCACGTGGTGGGCGAACCTGCCCCTAGGGTGTTCACTCCCCGCTCCCCCTACTATAAACTGAAGTTTTAGCGTCCATTTTTAACGTACAAAATCCCCCTGCGTATGTAGAATTGTGAGATGCTTGCACTCGACTGAAAATATAGGTCAAACATGACTGAAATCTGTTGCATCAAACATGACAAAAGCACTTCACCTTGCCTCAATTATTCACATTGACTCTAATTCTTACTCGCACAATATCTTTACCATTCAAACATTAATTCCTGTATAAAAACGGACATGTTCTACACATGACACTGGCGGCGCGAACATGCTTGGTATGTCCTTGCACCGAATGGATGGAATTAAGCGTTGATCATGCTTGATAGTGATAGGCGGCACTTGTAGCACGAATCGCGTGTTCAATTTGGTGGTATATAGGAACTGGGGAAGAAGACTATTGTTGAATGGGCCAACAACTTATCCGAGTTCCTGATATGAATAACTTAATTTTACTATCTATCTGAAACGATTTAAGATGGGACATACGTGTAGATTATATGTAGGGGAGTGTTTGCGAGTCTTATTTGATTTGAAGAACAAGAATTGAGCGAAAACAACACACCAATAACCAGGTTCTCCTAATTATATGTAACATGACAGCGTGACATATGGTGTGGATCCCTTAAACAACATCCGCATGTTTAATGGTCTCTACGCAGTCAGGTTCAGTTACCAATGGTTACCAAATTAACCTAGCGCTGTAGTTTGCATGCAACTTTTGTTCAATATAACTCAAAATTTTAATTATAGTCTTGATAACAACCATGCATAGCTGATGCATGCTATCTACTGAAGATAGCATGCATACTACATATATAACTGAAGATAGAAAAGTTCCTAATTCAATGTCACTGCATCCATAGGAAGACGACAACACATCTAAAAGGGCGCGAACAGTTCAATTAAATCAAGTCATCTCATTACTATGACAGGTGCATCATGCAAGTATATATCTACTGAAGATAGCAAGGACTTCTCTACTGAAGATAGCAAGGACTTCTCTACTGAAGATAGCAAGGACTTCTCTACTGAAGATAACAAGGACTTCTCTACTGAAGATTGCAAGGACTTCTCTACTGAATATAGCAAGGCCTCTCTACTGAAGATAGCAAGGACTTCTCTACTGAATATAGCAAGGCTTCTCTACTGAAGATAGCAAGGCTTCTCTACTGAAGATAGCAAGGACTTCTCTACTGAATATAGCAAGGCTTCTCTACTGAATATAGCAAGGACTTCTCTACTGAAGATAGCAAGGACTTCTCTACTGAAGATAGCAAGGACTTCTCTACTGAAGATAGCAAGGCTTCTCTACTGAAGATAGCAAGGCTTCTCTACTGAAGATAGCAAGGACTTCTCTACTGAATATAGCAAGGACTTCTTTACTGAATATAGCAAGGACTTCTCTACTGAAGATAGCGAGGCGTCTCTACTAAAGATAGCAAGGCTTCTTTACTGAAGATAGCAAAGACTTCTCTACTGAAGATAGCAAGGACTTCTTTACTGAATATAGCAAGGACTTCTCTACTGAAGATAGCAAGGCTTCTCTACTGAAGATAGCAAGGACTTCTCTACTGAAGATAGCAAGGACTTCTCTACTGAAGATAGCAAGGACTTCTCTACTGAAGATAGCAAGGCTTCTCTACTGAAGATAGCAAGGCTTCTCTACTGAAGATAGCAAGGACTTCTCTACTGAATATAGCAAGGACTTCTTTACTGAATATAGCAAGGACTTCTCTACTGAAGATAGCAAGGCTTCTCTACTAAAGATAGCAAGGCTTCTTTACTGAAGATAGCAAAGACTTCGCTACTGAATATAGCAAGGACTTCTTTACTGAATATAGCAAGGACTTCTCTACTGAAGATAGCAAGGCTTCTCTACTGAAGATAGCAAGGACTTCTCTACTGAAGATAGCAAGGACTTCTTTACTGAATATAGCAAGGACTTCTCTACTGAAGATAGCAAGGACTTCTTTACTGAATATAGCAAGGACTTCTCTACTGAAGATAGCAAGGCTTCTCTACTGAAGATAGCAAGGACTTCTCTACTGAAGATAGCAAGGACTTCTCTACTGAAGATAGCAAGGACTTCTCTACTGAAGATAGCAAGGCTTCTCTACTGAAGATAGCAAGGCTTCTCTACTGAAGATAGCAAGGACTTCTCTACTGAATATAGCAAGGACTTCTTTACTGAATATAGCAAGGACTTCTCTACTGAAGATAGCAAGGCTTCTCTACTAAAGATAGCAAGGCTTCTTTACTGAAGATAGCAAAGACTTCGCTACTGAATATAGCAAGGACTTCTCTACTGAAGATAGCAAGGCTTCTCTACTGAAGATAGCAAGGACTTCTCTACTGAAGATAGCAAGGACTTCTTTACTGAAGATAGCAAGGACTTCTCTACTGAAGATAGCAAGGACTTCTCTACTGAAGATAGCAAGGACTTCTTTACTGAATATAGCAAGGACTTCTCTACTGAAGATAGCAAGGCTTCTCTACTGAAGATAGCAAGGCTTCTCTACTGAAGATAGCAAGGACTTAGGTTTACCAATGGCCTTTGTCACTGCATGCATCTTTATGATGACACGTGCACTTATGGTAATAAACCTTGTGAGTGTTTAAGAACGCGATGTTGACGATGAAATGACATAAATCGACAACGACGACGATGTCGTCGATTAAGATGAAGCTGTCGAAGCACTTCTAACAAATAGCCCATTGCATGTGTAAAATGTGTGCAAGCCTGTATTTTAATAATCCATCAAATCCACAATTTGGCCAAAACGTCACTTACGACCCTCTTGCCGACGAATAAGGCCCCATAATTCGAAGGTTTAGTGCAACAAAGGGCTATCTGCATTTCGGTCATTTTGAGAAAAAGTGAATTAAAGATTTGTACCCATCATTGTAGGCCTATTGGTTTTGATAAGTTAATAGAAATGCTATTCCAACCTTTTTGATTAGGTGAATTTACTATTTTCTCATAATTAGGTGGCTAATCTTATGCGGATCATTTTGATACCAAAATCTCATTTTGGACAAAAATGTAGATAGCCCTTTGTTTCATGCACTTAACCCTCGAATTATTTGTTATTACTAAGGGGGTTCAAGGCTCCTTTGGACGTATGGACCGAGAGGACTTGTTATGTGCAGATGATGTGTTGGCTTTGGACCCGACCCGAATTTACTTCTACTATAGTAGCCTACTATACAGGGTGTCTCAAAAAAACCCGTGCACGTGTTTACCCAACTTATTGACCACGAGCTTCTAAAATTTAGTGTAATAATTGTATACATATTGATAGACTAAACGCTTAGCCTTCATACGCCAAAATCATGAAAATCACATTTTTGGGAAAAAATCACTTTTTTGGCACTTTTTGGTCTATAACTAAATTTTTAAAAAAGTTATTCAAAAAAAAAAAAAAGGCTCCTGGGGAATGATATCAGGATTATCATAAAACTAGTATGACAAAATTTAACAAAATATATTTTGAGTTATCTTTTCCAAACCTAAAATGGGTCAAAAAACGTGTTTTTTATAAAAAAAATCCAAAATGGTCAATTTCAATATCATGGTTGGATTCATTGAACCCTTTTCTGCAAAAAACTGTATACGTTTATAAAGATTAAATGAATATTGAAGAAGTTACGGCAGTTTTACGGAGACTGTACCTGAGAGTCCACACCCCCTTAAACAAAAACGGGTCAAACTATACATTATACAGCCTAAAAAAAAGTCGGTCGATATTTGACTCCGTTTTAAGGTTGTGTATATAGTAAATTGGACCCCGTGTTTTAAGAGTGTATTATTTAGGCAAAGTAATATTAACGATAGGTTGTCTTCCCCTCTCACAACAAAGCAAGGAAAAATAGCAATGCCTCCTCTTTGCTTATACGTGTCTTACAACAACAAAAGGTCTGACATGGAAGATTCCCATTAGAATCCAGGTGAGTAGAAACGTGGCATTTATTTCATATGGCCTCATCGTTGCATCTGCGTCTCTTTGGCAACAAGAAGATCTTTGTACTGGTCTCATATTGAAACTTATTTGCTCATTCAAGACGCCTTTTATAAAAGTTGACCTTCCGGTAGAAGGATTTTATGTTTGGTTAAAAAAAATGGAACAAACAATGTCAAAAATCACCATTGCCTTGGAAGGTAGGTCTAATACTGTAAATAGATCATGATTTTAAGTGCAATCATATTGAATTTAAAGTGTGATTGGCTAGCATTCATGAGAGGGAGGGGTAACCGATATTGCCATTTCATATATTATAGGCATATATATGGCTAGCAATTGTCTATTTAATTGAGGGGTGATGAACTTGATAAATAAATTCGCGAGCTACTTTAGAAATAAATAGAAAAGTGGACAGGACAAAAGCGTGCATGCAGCATGCAGGATTCTAAAAATATAGAAATTATATTGAATTTTGATATGAGCTGATATGAGAAAACACACTTTGGGAATCTAATCATTAGAGTAGAGACCGTATTTGCGAATGTTTACTAAATCACAGCTTACGTGAATTGTGGGACTTGGACAGATTCTTCTTGAAATTTATATAATATGGTAAATTTAAACGAAATAGCTTACTACTACAGCAGCAGCAGTATAGCAGTATGGTCATGCGGTATATTCCATGCGATCTTCAGTAGAAGATACATTTGGTTTGTTTTTAGTACAAGTGACTTAGGCCTACAGGTTCTGATAAATAACTAAAAACATTTTGAAACCTATCAGATCTTTTGTTTTTCTTCAGGAGATATGTCATGTAGTGGTAGTGTATGCGACATTCATAGCGCTGACGATGTAAATTGTATCTAGTAGACATTATCCTGCTATCTTCAGTAGATAGCAGTCGAGTGAAATAAATGCTGATTATCGCTGTCACCGTGACCTTTTGATAAAGTGTGCCATCGATAACTATATGTATGTATTTATTTACATAACGATGTACGCCGTAAACTATGGCCCTTTATTAATATGAATGGGATTTAATTGGTAAGGGGCGTTAATTACTGAGTACAGTAGGCTACTGAGACTGATTGTTCTGAGAAATGTAATTAGGGTGTAGGGTAAAGTCGCCAGTTTTCGGTCAGCGCCTATTTTCGGTCACTTCGCCCAAATCGTGTAATGAAAATGACCCGTCGTTATAGGCCTAAACTGACGGCTAGAAAACCGCCGCATAGTTGATGCCGGTATTGCTTTAAAATGGCGACGACCGATGTACACGATGTTGGCGAAAGTGACCGAAAATAGGCGCTGACCGAAAACTGGCGACTTTACCCTACATATAGGTATAGTGTAAGCACGCTGAATATCCATACTTAGTCTGCTGATGGGTGTGGGCTGTGAAAATATTTTCCGTTGCCATGTTTATACGAACAGAACTATGCTTAAAAGCACCATGTCACAGGGTGAAATGCCTGCAGTTGCCCCAAAATCTCCCAAAGTTGCGCCAAAGTTGCACTAAATATCCTAAAATGTTTAAAGTTGTACTAGATTGCTTATCACAATATTGACGACAAATTTGCCCAATTTTTTTTGAAGTTGCGTTAAATGCGTCAAATGTTCTTTAATTGCATTAGCCCAAAGCGCACACAATTTTCAAAAGTTTCCGTAAGTTACCGAATTTTACCAAGATTTATGAATTTTTCAACTAAATGGTGGCGCAATCGCAACTTCGGAAAACTTTTTCGGAAAATACATTTTCTCCTGTGACATAAGGCCTCATCGTAGAATTTTTTTAAATCTAAATCCTTGATACAATTTTGCTTCCCATTCAGTTTTTTTACCCATTGGCAACAAAAAAAAGACGGTCACTCCCTTTTCGCAACCAGGGGTTATAACTTGAGCCCCTTAGCAGAAGGGTTTATACTCTGGGCTCCAATCAGAGATGAAACTGCACTTTTTTGTTGTTGTTTCGGGAAAAGAAGACCGTGATATGTTCACATTACATGGAATTAAACCAGATAAATGGCCTTAGTGGTTTGGAACCATAGCCCAATACTCTAGACGCTTTCTCCGTGCATTGTTCGCTGAATTATCACCCGGAGTATCGTGTCTTCATCCTTTGAAATTTTACTCTGGAGGACACTCTCGGCCTAGAGTAAAGTTTAAATTGATGTTATAGTCAGAACGCTGTTGGAGATGTTTTGTGACAGATAGATGGGTTCCTTTTTTACGTATATAGCGAGTTGAAAGTCTTGGTATCATTAGTAGATAAATGTCCCGAGTCAAGATTTCTCATCTCCGAAATTTACATTTTGAGGTGGATTTTGTTTCTCTCTTTCTTTCTTAAAAATGGCCATGCATGAATTATATAGGCCTACATCGTAACTTAGCACGGTTGTTACGGATGGGTCTATCGAATCGAGACTGGTCACAAGTTTTGGTAACTATAAGTACAAGCATTTTATGTGATATCGCACGTTGACGCACGTGCTTAACAGGACATGGAACCGATCACTTACAAACATTCTTCCTTAAGGGTAGAGGTAAAAAGATATCGTTCTGAAATAAGTACGGACTCCTTCACCCGCCACCAGGCTATTTCATCATGATAGGGGGTTGGAAGAGACTAATTGCCCTCGGCTTCACCACGCCACGGGCTTTTATGTCAAACGCTGTAACAATATTGATATTTGTTTCTTCTGAGTTGAGTGCACTCCTTTCTCATAAACACTTTCATGTAGCATGTTTGATAGAAACTACGGGTTTAAAAGTGCAATGTGGATGCATCCGGCAGAATGATAATTGTGAGAGTATTACCCCGCGAATCATGGACCGAAGAACGTTTACATTCAAATACATTTTCTTCTACTTACATGAACCCAAATATGAAATAGTTAGATTACTGATCAATATTCATGATATCACTGGATATTGTAAATAGGCTTACATCTTACATGATTTTGCGGACGGGTATTCCAGCAAAAAAGGGTTAACGATACTTTTAATTGAAGATCGTTTGTAGAACGTGTCAGCGACGTAATTGGGTATGACACGTCTGAAGAAGATATGAGTTCCGCCGGCTCTATGTGCGATGACGACCACGCCGGTCCGCAAAACTTGCGCGCAAGCTGAGCATTTTATAGATATAGCCCCGATGTCACAGCTTTATAAATCGGGAATAAACTGCAAGTGATATATCACTCTGAGAATATTTAGAGAAAAAAACCTTTAATAATATCGACGCATGTCACCAATATGTTATTACAAAACTGTCATTAATCATATCGTACGGTACACAACTCGGTTTGACAGCGATTTGCCCGGCGCGGTGTAGATTCGTCTGCGACGTACATCCGGGTAATATTTTTATGAAGGCTAATGATTCGATGCCCGGATGTCGGCGATAACACACCGGCCTATGATCTTATACGATAAATATGACAAAGATGGACTTTAATGTGTTTTAAACATGTTTAAGGAATCTTTGTTTTATTTTGTTAATAAATATCGTGTTCTATATTTCCGTGAGAGCAGAGCCCTTTTATGGCAAAAGGATGTATCTTATATGTACTTTCCTAATGATATACTTCCTTTTAACATGGATTGTGTTAAATTGGTTCAATAATCCTCACTTGGGAAAAGGTTGCAACTTGTAAAGACAATAAAAGTAATATACTGCCTTTTACCACTACATGATTTATGGAGAAAAAATCTAACTAATGTTAAAAGGAAGTATACTGTTAGAAAACTACACATAAGATACATTATTTTGACATAAAAGGGCTGATGCAAAGCAGGACATACTGTAATACATGTACATGCTCTATGGCCTTAGTTGCGAAATATATCCGTGCTATCTACTGAAGATAGCATTCGTGCTAGCTACTGAAGATAGCATCTACTGAAGATAGCATCTGTGCTATCATCCGTGCTATCTACTGAAGATAGCATCCGTGCTATTTCCTGAAGATATCATCCGTGATATCTACTGAAGATAGCGTAATATCTACTGATGATATCATCCGTGCTTTCTACGGAAGAAAGCATCCGTGCTTTCTACGGAAGAAAGCATCCGTGCTATCTAATGAAGATATCATCCGTGCTATCACTGAATATATCATCCGTGCTATCTACTGAAGATATCATCCGTGCTATCTACTGAAAATATCATCCGTGCTATCTACTGAAGATAGCATCCGTGCTATCTACTGAAGATATCATCCGTGCTATCTACTGAAGATAGCATTCGTGCTATCTACTGAAGATAGCATTCGTGCTATCTACTGAAGATAGCATCCGTGCTATCTACTGAAGTTAGCATCCGTGCTATCTACTGAAGATATCATCCGTGCTATCAACTGAATATATCGTCCGTGCTATCTACTGAAGATAGCGTTATATCTACTGACGATATCATCCGCGCTTTCTACGGAAGAAAGCATCCGTGCTTTCTACGGAAGAAAGCATCCGTGCTATCTAATGAAGATATCATCCGTGCTATCACTGAATATATCATCCGTGCTATCTACTGAAGATATCATCCGTGCTATCTACTGAATATATCATCCGTGCTATCTACTGAAGTTAGCATCCGTGCTATCTACTGAAGATATCATCCGTGCTATCTACTAAAGATAGCATCCGTGCTATCTACTGAATATATCATCCGTGCTATCTACTGAAGTTAGCATCCGTGCTATCTACTGAAGATAGCATCCGTGCTATCTACTGAAGATATCATCCGTGCTATCTACTGAAGATATCATCCGTGCTATCTACTGAAGATAGCATCCGTGCTATCTACTGAAGATATCATCCGTGCTATCTACTGAAGATAGCATCCGTGCTATCTACTGAAGTTAGCATTCGTGCTATCTACTGAAGTTAGCATCCGTGCTATCAACTGAATATATCATCCGTGCTATCTACTGAAGATAGCATTCGTGCTATCTACTGAAGATAGCATCCGTGCTATCTACTGAAGATAGCATCCGTGCTATCTACTGAAGTTAGCATCCGTGCTATCTACTGAAGATAGCATTCGTGCTATCTACTGAAGATAGCATCCGTGCTATCTACTGAAGATAGCATCCGTGCTATCTACTGAAGTTAGCATCCGTGCTATCTACTGAAGTTAGCATCCGTGCTATCTACTGAAGAATATCATCCGTGCTATCTACTGAAGATAGCATCCGTGCTATCTACTGAAGATAGCATCCGTGCTATCTACTGAAGATAGCATCCGTGCTATCTACTGAAGATAGCATCCGTGCTATCTACTGAAGATAGCATCCGTGCTATCTACTGAAGATAGCATCCGTGCTATCTACTGAAGATAGCATCCGTGCTATCTACTGAAGATAGCATCCGTGCTATCTACTGAAGATAGCATCCGTGCTATCTACTGAAGATAGCATCCGTGCTATCTACTGAAGTTAGCATCCGTGCTATCTACTGAAGTTAGCATCCGTGCTATCTACTGAAGTTAGCATCCGTGCTATCTACTGAAGAATATCATCCGTGCTATCTACTGAATATATCATCCGTGTTATCTACTGAAGATAGAACATACGTTCGACGGTTTTTGACGGAATGTGAATGTAGGACAGAGCGTAGGCCGATTTGCGGGGTGACGTGGTATACGGGACTTGTGTCCTTTTCATCTGCCAATGGCAATAGCTCGTTCTCTATTTTGACGTGACACATTCACAATGGCAAAATGTACGGATTCCCGATTTTACTCTCACCCACACCTTCATGACTCGTCGTGTCAACTTTGACTCGTCGTGTCAACTTTCCCATTTAGGCTATACCGTCCCTAACATTTGAAACATTGAGTGCTATTACACACTAATGGCTTTGGTACTTGGTGTTGAGAATACCTACTTCAAGTTCAAGTATAATATAACTGGCAAGATAGCGTAAAACTTCAAGGGCCTTATATTACAAACCACTTCACGAAAGGATACACACATTGAGTACCGGTATATGTGTAGTAGATTGCATCCGACATCCGTCATAGCCAAATGTGCTATCCCTTAAATTACGCATTGGCATCACGTATGAATCTCAGTGGGGGAGAGATTCCCCGTCAGAAATGGGTGTGACGATCATCTTGGATCTGAAAGCCATTTGGGATTTGTCCGTTTAGTATCAAACACATTACGTTTGTTCTGATATTGACAGGGTGAAGCCATAAATAAAATAATAATTTGGTTGTAGTTGTATCTGATTCAAATAAGGTGAAACCGCGGAACCTTTTTTTCGTTGATATGAAGTAGTTCGGGTTATTGAAACGACCGTCAGCTTGCTCTTAGCTTATACTCATTGCAAAGATCATGTCTTCAAATTGCATTTCTCTCATTTACCAACTGCTACAAATTAAAAAAACACGTCAACCTTTGATTTATCCTTTTTGCGATAACAGACAACCCTTTGAAACGTCAACATAGAAGACTTTTCAAGAAATCCTCCCAAAAGTTGATAAAAGATTTTTAAAACAGAATGTGAATAATAATAATAACAATAATAATAATAATAATAATAATAATAATAATAAAATAGATCCATGAAATAATCTAAACATAGGCTAAATCAAAAGCTCTAATGAATTTTCACGAATGAAATAAAAGAGAAAAAAAGAAAAGAAAAGCCACCCGATAAACCTAAACCATGATGCCAGATATATTTTTGGCTGACCTAATAATTATTTGCTCCATGCAGGTGGCCAATTTTTTTTCCGGCAGCCGAGAGAAAGAGAAAGGTATCAGCAGCAAGCGATCAGTTTCCACTGCTAACTTGCCACTATACAAAAGGTCATACGGTATCTCACTATACTATAGCCTACCCTGTGCATGTCTTTTACCCATCATATTCGCCAGAGTAAGAGTTTGAACAGTTGAATAGCTGGGTAATGTTTGCGACGGAAAATGCCCAAAGAAGATTTTAAAGACACCACCACAATGCATTGTGTTTTTGCAAATTGCCCTATTTCTAGTCTCCTATTTGTCTCGGTTCCCATTTAGACATACACAATCATGGCTCATCGTTGGAGCTCTTAGTCTTAGGTTCTAGTTTACATCACTGAATAAATTAGTTATCAGTGTTCCTTTTTCTTATTTCCAAAACTTAAATTGACACAATGTCATGTTGATTATTTTAAATTTTAATTAATCTACTTCAGAATTCAAGATGAACATTAAAAATTGCCACTTACTGTTGTTTCTACAACAACAAAAAACCCATCAATACTTGATTAAAACAATGTTTTGAATATGTTGGAATACCACCCCAATCATGTATGTAATGGTTGCGTCTCTACCAGCATTTATGGATCGACGTTTTGTTGTACAAAGACGGCTGATTTTTCTTAATCCTTATAGGTGTAATTTCATACATGTAAATACAATTGTAAAAATATTTAAATCACAGTTTTTATCATATACATTTTTGTAATTAAGGGCGCTGCCTCCACCACATATCTTAATGCCCCTTTAAGAGCTCAACAAATGCATCATGTGATAAAAACTTTATCGCGCAATGCATTGTGGGAAGACCTTAAATTCTTCTTTGGAAAATACCCAAGAAGAGTTGGCAGGCTGGCAAGGGACTGAGACAGTATAAAAGCGCGTAACGTGTAAATAGTGTGTGGCCGTTGTTGGATGTGTAAATATACTTGAAAAGTACCATGAACTAGCTAGCTATAGGATGATTAAATGACGGTGGTGTGTGTATTCATTGAAATATTATATTCAACTATGAATAAGGCCTTTTATTACTAAAAGTAAGTTTAGTTTCGCGTCTAGTTATTTTAAGTAATGAGGAGCAAAAATGCTGTGTGGGTTTATGTGGGGGTGTGTTTGTATTCTAAAAGAAATGTATGTTGATTTTTCGTTCCATAAATAAAACAAACAGTGATCATTTGAGATGAGATACACCTTTATAGTTTTCGTATCATTGACAATACTTGTTCTGGTAATGTGACAGCACACTCGTCGCCATACAATATTGAGATGTTTACAAACTCCTTTAAAATGCAATTTTGCGAGGGAAGTACATCTGAATTCTTAAAAACTTAAAGGGAAAGTAAACATGATTTTCAGGCTTATGTGACATAAATGCTTATCATGTTACATTTTCAACACACTACGGGCATTCCTTTCGCCTGAATGGACTACGAAGGGCATGTCGTAATCGTCTGAATGGACTTCCATACTAATTGTCTCTTTAGATATTTTATTCAAACGTCCATTACCAATTATATCATGCCATTTAGATGGACACGTCCAATTATTTACTGTGTATATTGTCAAACCACGATAAATAACAAGTGTCATATAATACCATGATAAGGTATAACGAGAAAAATCCCGTTCTACGCGCAAACGACCTCTCATGTAGCAGGGTCGGCGCCGGGCGTGCGGGTTTTTTTCTGGCATTTTGGGGAATTGTCAACAATATTTTTCGGGAAAAGAACAATTTTTATCCTTCAAAAATTGAACGAATTTCCCTCACTTTTTTTCAAAAAAAATGTCTAAGTTTGGTTATAGTTGTTGAAAATTCGAAGCTGCTTTTTCGTCGCCTTGGAACAGTCCGTCACAATCCATCGAAACTGAAATCAGAAAATACTTACCCCTGCGTTGCGTTCAATACACTTCTGAAATTGCTGAGCTTACAGGATCATGTTTGTCATACATTACACGGAAGTGCTTCATATCAGCATTTCGTATTCTGATATCTGTCCTTAATTCTATTTATACAGTTATCTACTGAAGACAGTAGAAATACAAGCGCTAATTCTTCTAGATATGCTAGAGGAAATCTTATTGATTTCGTCGCTGTTCTGACATACCGGCACATCACAACAGAATTAAGTAAAGTGATGTGCCGGTATGTCAGAACAGCGACGATCTGTATCCATATAATGTATCAGTGTTTTATTTTTGAAAGACTGTTTTGTAGATCGGCTAATATAAGTAATTACATCGTTGTTTTTATTAATAAACCCAGTATTTGTAAATTGCTATCTACGGACGATATCAATGTCTCGCTACATCCCTTGTATCAATAAGCCCACACTGTAAAAAGAAACGTTTATATTTCTGATAACACTTAATAAACACTTAAACACGTTTATTTTTGTGTTTTACGTGTAAAGGTATAGGAGGCATTTCTACGATAAACGTTTGCATAAACACTACAACACGTTTATAGAGGTATTTGTTGTATAATTATTAACACCCCAACATGTTTATATTGCTGATATAAACATGTTGGTGAGTTAATAAATATTACACAATTACCTCTATAAACGTGTTGTAGTGTTTATGCAAACGTTTATCGTAGAAATGCCTCCTATACCTTTACACGTAAAACACAAAAATAAACGTGTTTAAGTGTTTATTAAGTGTTATCAGAAATATAAACGTTTCTTTTTACAGTGCAGTTACAGTGTTTATAAACTGATATTTACATGTGTTTCGCTACATCTCTTTTATCAATCGTTGTTTTATTAATAAACCCAGTATTTGTAAATTGCTATCTACGGAAGATAGCAATGTCTCGCTACATCCCTTGTATCAATAAGCCCAGTTACAGTGTTTATAAACTGTTATTTACGGGTGTTTCGCTACATCTCTTTTATGAATCATTGTTTTATTAATAAACCCAGTATTTGTAAATTGCTATCTACGGAAGATAGCAATGCCTCGCTACATCCCTTGTATCAATAAGCCCAGTTACAGTGCTTATAAACTGTTATTTACAGGTGTTTCGCTACATCTCTTTTATGAATCATTGTTTTATTAATAAACCCAGTATTTGTAAATTGCTATCTACGGAAGATAGCAATGTCTCGCTACATCCCTTGTATCAATAAGCCCAGTTACAGTGTTTATAAACTGTTATTTACGGGTGTTTCGCTACATCTCTTTTATGAATCATTGTTTTATTAATAAACCCAGTATTTGTAAATTGCTATCTACGGAAGATAGCAATGCCTCGCTACATCCCTTGTATCAATAAGCCCAGTTACAGTGCTTATAAACTGTTATTTACAGGTGTTTCGCAACATCTCTTTTATGAATCATTGTTTTATTAATAAACCCAGTATTTGTAAATTGCTATCTACGGAAGATAGCAATGTCTCGCTACATCCCTTGTATCAATAAGCCCAGTTACAGTGTTTATAAACTGTTATTTACGGGTGTTTCGCTACATCTCTTTTATCAATAAGCCCAAACCTTCTATTTACCAAAGATAGTTGCAATGTACAGCCACACTCCTCTTATATTAATAAGTCCAGTTTAATTGCTACGATTTAGCAATGTTCTGTTAAATTAAACCCAAATTTACTGTCTACTGAAGATAGCATTAATAAAGTTAAATGATTAACATGTAAACACTTCAATGTTTATCGTACATATACATTTCGTACGAGTAGGCCTACCGGTATGTGTTTAGAAGTTTAGGAGTTAAACCATTTAAGTGTTTAACAAGCATAACTCTCTAAACACTTATCTGTCAGTTATTTCTAAACACTATAATACTTTTACAGTGTAGTATTGATGAGAAATATTAAGCTGCATCGCTGTATGCATTTACCAACATTAATATTTACCGAAGATAGCAGACAATTTTATGCGCCGTAATTATATCAATTAATTGGTCAGTCTCGTATTAATAATAGTGCTAAATTTACTGAAGATAGCAGAAAATCACAAATCAAATAATATAATATAGTACCATCACTTTATTTATGATGCTTTATTGCAGAAATATTATCGAACTATGCAATATGACGTCGTCATATTATATTGCATTATTCGATGACGGCGTCACTATAGATGAGGTGACATTTGTTGACATTTAGGACGCCCTCTGTTGGTTTGAGACAAAACACACCGGGCAAGAGTTCCTATGATAGGCCAGATTAGGTTTTCTAACTAGATTGTGGTGTCACAGCAAATTGTTATCAAAACTGTCTTTAAACTTGCTTATGAATGCTATAAGCTATCGCATTTCACACAAAAATAACTAAAACTAAATGAGTTTTACAATTAGAAAGAAAGAAATTTCATGTTGTCTTCATTAACTTTACTGTATATTCTGCATGGAGGGAAACAACAGAGGGTGTCCCATTTGTAAATACATGACATCATAGGTCACCTCATAGCATGTATAAAGCGCCTCATTCATTGTCTGCTCTATACTGAAGATAGCAGCAAATTATTTGCTGCTAACCGACAATAACATACAATTGTTGCTTATTAGCTGTTTATTTTAAATGCATGCATAAATAGCGCTTGCTCTCATTGCTATCTACTGAAGATAGCAGCAAGCGTTGTTACTTCGTTCGAATTGTTCAATTTCCACAAACTTATATAATGTGAATTCTGTCCAAAGTTTCCCCCAAGTCTCCAGTCAAAAAAGCGTTGATGTATCATAAATCAGGAACGCTTACGGTCCCTTACTGCAACAAATCTTGTGTGTCCCTCTAGATCAAGAAATATGATTCAGATATTTTAGTTTATAAGTAAGGGGGTGATGTTGCATACGTGCGTTTACGACACGCAATGATTATATGCAAGCACACAGCGCGCCTTTCACTAAAAAGTAACTCGCGGACGATATGATGCAGGTGGTGGTGCCGAAATAGCCGAATAACATGCCGCGGGTAGCTCTCCTATATTTACCTACGCCTGGGGCCTACTGCATTAAGAAAACATTACACTGCTCAGGCACGGACCCGTCACTATCACTTTGTATTGAAAAGCCTTTTGAAAAATATTATGAAGAAAAAAATATCCCCCGCCGCGTTGTCGCATTTTTTAGTGGGAGTGATATGATTAATAGTGTTATAGATATGGTATTTAGAAGTAATTATTGGTTTTGTTTTACATGTTGTTTTGCTTGCTTAAGAGTTAATAGATGGGCATTAGTAGTGAATAGGTTTGTTATGTATAGCCCTTAATTGTCGGTGGTTTATTGCCCGTGACCACACCATGTGCTAGGCAGTACCGGGCTTTTGGAGGTTATAAGAATGAATAATTCCAGACTCAAGCTATGGAATTATTCCAGGAAGCGCGTTAAAAATGTTCATAATTGCATAAAACATCGCTTTGTTAACATAATCGGGAATTTCCCTTATTTGTATCGACCCAATTTGTGTAGGGGTGAGTATCGTACGAAAGTAAGATAATGTAATCATGGTAATAGGCCTATAAATTGATATATCAACCTCAAATGCAGGTTGTACTCTCTTAAAACGATGTGGTCATTTTGACTAAGGACGGCGTCAAAGTAGCCTATTAGCCTATTTAAAAATGGGGACAAATTATGATCACTGTCGTTTTAAGAGTGCAAACATTTAAGCAGACATTAATGCATGATGAGCACATAAAGGCACATTAAAAACTAATACAGAAATACATTTTAACTGATAGTGATAATGGCTACATTTTATCGGTTTTCAAACGGTGAAGTCGAGTCATCGCTAAGGCAAAAATCTTTTTGTTTTGTTATGTTGTCCTCCACAGCTTTCAGAGAGGAGGGGCGGGCGGGCGGATTTTTTTATTATTTTTTAAATCAATTTTTTTAAATTTTCTTTTACCAACAGAAGCTCAAAGTTCAGCCAACAAGAAGTTCAAATCACTCTAAGAGCCGCACATATATGTTATAAACACTTAATTTAATATTAATGCCAATTAAACTGTTTTAAAAAAATCTGGAAAAATTCTGGGAAAAAAAACCTGAAAAAAAAAAACATCTGAAAAAATAAAAAATCGGAAAAAATAAAAAATCGGAGCGGCCCTTAAATGACGAGCGGGCGGTCGAGGACAACATAACTTTTTTTTTTGGGGGGGGGCCCGCTAATTTAAAGGGGCACTGAGAGATTGCCGATAAAAATGAAATTTGGAAAACAATGAATCGTTTCAATAGGCGCAGCCTAGGTATACGTAGGAACCCTGAAGTGTTATAAAGTGTAAAAGGGTTGAATGATGGCGCTTAATATAGAAATTCGGTTGAAGCAATTTATGTGGTGAATGGTGCTGATAATTTTGATGTGATCTAAATCGAAATGACCAAATCGTGAAATCTTACAAGATAAACGGCGAATTAAGGTAAACGGTTTCAGCTCAGATGGTATAGTTAGTATGCCTAAGTATTACGAATAGGCGCAAAAATCCTATACGTATCTCTCAGTGCACTTTCAATAAGCCTAGTGGGAAAAATTATTAAAATAAACACAATAACCATGGACCTTCGCGCTCACAACACATCGGCGCATCCCTAGACCAAAATATTATTTCTATTATCTTTGCAATCGTCAAAGAACACATGGAACAAAAGTGAACCGTTCAAACCCTTTCAATTTCGAAACAATTATACACGACCAGATCAGTTCCACTACAGCCGACTGATACGGTTACCATGGCAACATCATCAAACGAAAATTTCCTCAACATTGTTAGTGATGCAAAAACAACATCATTTTGTTTTATAACGGCCCCTGATGTAACGTTAATTAATCTCCAAGGTTTTCATTGCTCGCCCTTCTGATGCTTAACGGGCAATTATTTTAACTTCACTTCAATGATTACAGTCCACGTCTTGCGTCTTCTGACGACAATATTTTCTGTTGAAACAAACTACCCGCTAAATGATTTGTTATCTCTGAATCCTCGTCGTGTGATTTTTGGCGCGTAAAATGTGACACAAATTAAAGCCGTGGCAGTGACACTTACTACCTCTGTACTCGCAGACGATGTATCGGATGAACAATGCCGCGACAGTGGAAAGATGCGTCGGTATTGTTTAGACAGGTGTTGGAGCATACCGTGCATACCGTTTGCAGTTTGTCGCGGTACCGGGGCTCAACTTTAATTCCGGGTTGGTGGTGTAGATTCTTAAGTATTGCCGATCCGAGTTCTTTGTCATATTTAAGCAGAAATACACATTAATGTTTTAGAACATCCTTTTCAGTACTTAGAGAATAAAAAACCAGGGATATCCAAAAAGGAAACATCGAAGCTTATACCTTCTTTTATCCATAGTTGACATTGAGCTTTATTTCAATATCGAGTTCGTCGGGTCATTATCTATAAGTAATGTGTAGCCATTGCTCTCCATTTTTTAACACTTTCCACGCGAAAGGCGTCTGCAGACGACATTCCACAATTGTATAAAATATTTCAAAAATGTCAAATTTATTGAATATCATCACCGTATTTGGAATCACCATGAGATGCATTAAAATAAGAACAAACATGTCTAGTATTGCTTCAGTAATCATTGAGGTAGACTATGAAAGTTGGGAAAGATTTCTGAAAAATCTGTTTTGTAATGGTAAAATTGATAGCCGCGTGGAAAGTGTTAAACATATTAAAGGTACTGCTATTAGTTTGGGGGATTCACAGTATATTTACAGACCTTATCGTTCTACTATGTGTTTGTCTGAATGCATTATTTAACCCCCCCCCCCCCCCCCCCCCCCCGGGGCACTACCTGCCTATTTAACAATGTTTATGATTGGTTAATTTCACGATCAAATTTGATTAGGCCTAACCAATTGAAATACTTTTTTTTAAATATTTCACTCTAATCTTCATCAGGGATACAATTATTCTAACAACGATGATGTATCCATCTCGCTGACCAATCGGCAGGTAGTTATTGGGGGGCTGAAGTTTTTATTGACCTCCCACCCAACTGCTCCCGCTCGCGAAATTCTTTACCGTAACCAACATTTGGATAGGCCAGTTAAAATGCGTAATAATAACATCGTAGCGCGGGCGTAGTTCATAGAAAGCTCGCTGTACGCTATTGTATTGTATATATTGTTAAAACAGATTAGCCTCATTCCGTAAATATCATATCGATTGAAATTCCAATCGCTGTCAGCCAACTCCTCGTGGTCCTCGTGGCTATCGAACAGGTCTTATGAACGAAAGGTTACTGGTTCGAATCCCGGTATCGTAGAATTTTGCGATAAACCTTGTCTAACATTTTTTCGACATAGGATATAATGTAATGTATAAGTACAATTGCAAAACACTTGTATACATACATGTATATCAGTTTCAATCCAAATGTTGTTTATGATAAAAAAAAATATCGCCTCCCGCTCAGCTGCCAATGTTAGGCTACGTTAATTGAATAAACAAACGATGTTATATAAAAGGACTATATTTGATTTTAAAACATTTATGAGTGCCATTATTTGCTATCTTCTGAAGATAGCACAACTAATGCATTAGTCTTAAGTATCAGTTTTCCATAATTTTCTGCATACCTTGTATTAGGTGTGCATAATTTTGACCACGTTTATTTAACAACGGTTTGCTTATCTTCAATAGATAGCAATATAAATATGAAATCGAAAACCAGATTGCACACTTTGTTAGCATTATATACTTTACTTTCATAATACAATGTGGTCACCTTGTTAGTCTTTAACACTCGATTGGTTAAAAACGCACTTATATCCCCACAGTTAGTACAGTAAGACTGTTATCTTCTCAAGATAGCAAATGAAATTAGGAAAATGAGCAACAACTGTTAGTATGATCTATATATTTCGCTTTATGAATACGATTTGATCACTCTTAAGAAAAATATTGGTTAACAAAATATATTTAATTATCAATCGCCTAACAGAAAATACTGCTATCTTCTAAAGCTATCACACTCAACTAGCAAAATGAATAACAATTGTTACGGTATATTTCACTTTGATGATAAAAAGACAAACATATTGATTAAAAACATGTACCATTATACTGCCACAAACTGCTATCTTATGCAGAAGATAGCAAACAAAACTAACAGAATTAATCAATAGTGTCAGCATCTACGACTTGTATACCGACCGTACTCTCAGTTTAGCATGGTTTAAGAATATACAATTTGATCACCCTGTAGTATTTTAGAAATTATTTCCTATATTGGTTAAAAACATATATTATTAATCTCCAATTTATTAATAGCGCTTAGCTGCACTAGCGCGCGACGAGAATGCATTCCTATATACGCCATTATCCTGATGATACCGGTATTGTATTCGGTGATTGATCAGTTATAATATTGCAACTATACAAAACACTATTTGGAATTGATCGTAATCAAAAGCATAGACTTGAGACTATAATTTATGGAGATGAGCGTGTATATAGCAATGAAATGACAATGGTAATTGTTGTACAAGCTATTATCTATCCTGAAGATCAGATAGTGATCAAAGACATTTCAAAAATTCAAATTGATGTATTATCAGCATGATCAGGGGTAGTATATCACCATCTCATCTCATCATCATCCTTTTATGAGAAGATGTGGCCTGATATAATAGAGATCTTTATTCCATTATAAAAAAAAATCAAATCCCGAATCTTTATTGGCTCCTGTGCAATCTTAGTATCGAAATTAAGATTTGAATCGGGGTAAACTTGGTTAATATGGCCATAAAAAAACGCCATTCTCAAGATTGTTTATGTTAACCAATACCATTGTCTTAGATAGGTGTAGGTTAGTTTAGTTTTAGAGATGTAAGATGTAAAACTATTTATTTATTTATTTGTATATGTTTGTTGGGGTGTGTGTTTTTGTTTGTTTGCTTGTTTATTATTATTAATTTCAAGTAAATATTTATTATTTATTTATTCATTCTTTATTGATTAATTAATTGATTGATTGGTTGATTGATCGATCGATTATTTCTTTCTTTATTTATTTGTATAAAGTCCTACATATTTAACCCTTCCCTTCATCTATTGAGCCTGTACAATACCTTCACACAACACACAAAAGAAAAACACATCGGTTTATACAAAATTGCTCATCTCTAATTAATAGACAATTCCTACTCAAATAATAATAAAAAAGCAATTTATTAGCTTCCCATTAAGTGCTGACACCGCGCGTCCGACTGACAACCGCATCACAATTAGTTTAATCGCATTCGGTAGTCATTATTATAGTGTTTTATAAATTTATATCACCCTGTACGCCACACACTAGCAAATCCATACAGATACCAAAGAAAGGAGCGAGTGAGGCCGCAAAACGGCTACACAAAAGTATGAGCATCTCCGCTATTCATTTCTATAATTATTATCATAATTATGAACTCATTAGCGTTAATGCTACTATAGGTCTTTTTGTATTAGAATGATACGGTACAACGCACCGATGGGCTTCATTGCAGCGGAAATCATCTTATATTAGGCCAATATGTATAAGAAACGAGTAATATAGCAACACCATTTTTTTTCAAGAATGAATTATGTCTTTTTGTTGATTTCATCGAATTATTTGAAATTATACTTAAAACGTTAAAACAGTAATAAAAAATCAATTGCTAATTTTACAGAATAAGGCTGTTTACATTCGTAATTCAGTTCATCGTTGATAAACATTGAAATGATTATAAAATGTATAAGGTTAAAGCTTCGTTTTTGTAAATCATTCATTTTTACCAGCAATCTTACATGTCTTATCTGGTAACGTATAGGATAAAAAAGTTACCTTGCTTTCAAAATGTTCGATTTCAACTCTGTCACTTTCATATCAATATTGTGCTCTTAATTTTAAATTTGTGTAGCACTTGTCATACTTATTGTATAGCCAATTATCAGATTATGCTGAAACTTTGTCCTGTGTCCGAAACTGTGCGGTAGTATTTTACGAAGTTGAACGTGAGATTCCGAAACCATCTTTTCCCCTATAATTATAAATAAAATGATGATTATAAACAAGCAATCGCTTCATTCAGTTTCAACCAACGACACTTACGACACATGACTTTCTTTATTTCTTTAATACGCGTGCAGTGCATTGTGAGATTAGGACTGTCCAAATCTGGATGATAAGCTTGCTAAATCTAGAATTTCCACAACCCCCCCCCCCCCCCCCCCCCCCCCCCCCCTTCCAAGCAAGAGACGCATGAATTGTCTAATTGCACATTCGGAATTTCGGATGTTCGGAATGCATGATATGACCTCGCATTTTACTTCACAAATTACAAAGCACCGAATTTGTTAATGACTTGTTTTGCGGAGAGTGAGATTAAAAAATAATTTGTTAGTAATTTTCACACAAGTTATTAATGCTAGAGGTTAGGTTCCATTCCTGGATCGTGTTCCATTCATCTAACAATATGGGCATTTACTTTGTTCCATGCATTCTGTACACGCCATAATTTAACAACTTCGAGATACGGATGGCAGTGAAATGAAGCCTTCCAATTCGATACATCTCGACATAATGTCTCGATGATCACGGGATTTACGCGTGAGATGAACAGAAGCATGTTTTGATCTAATTTACCCCCTCGTCGTATCGGATGAGAGTTGTTTTTCTTTTAAATAACCTCCCTCGACTGAAACTGTAGATTAATTACCTTAATGGGGTACCAGAAAGCTACCAGAGAAGTATCAATACATCACTTCCACATGCTAACATTTCCGGATGGTTAATTCACCTAACCGTCACCATGACCGTGTCGACGTGCGTTACGACGTTTTGATGATGAGATGGGCATTTTGACGCGATGCGATACCATGGATACGGCTATGCACGCGGCTGGGTAATACAGGAGTATAAGTACACCAAATGGCCCAAACCCATTACGTCGAATTGAAAGATGCTTTTAGCGTGACGCTGTTACCCTATACTACAGTACAAGGATCTCCGCACTGGGACTGGCAAGCCGTTTTCTATTTGCCTCTCCGTAGGCTGAGGATTTCTTTTATTACACCAAACCGTTGGTAAATGCCGAGTAATTTTTGTAATCTAGCACGCTGATGCGATACCAATCAGACGAGTTGACACACAATCCTATCGGAAAGAAAGTGTCGTGTATAGTTTCCCCTAAGTGGAATTAAATTGGCTCAGAATGTGTGTCATCTTTTCATATTTGCTACCTAAAACAGCGATTACTATACTATCGAGGAGGAATTATAAAGTTATTATCCAACATGTTGCTACCCCAGTTATCGACTAATAAAAGTTGTCATAAAAGATCATTTTCGAACAAGTTTTAGATAATTGTTACTTAAACATTTAATAAGACACAAGCTAGTTTAAGAAGTGAAAGTCATGAATGTGTTTTGTCGTAAGAAATGTTAAAATAGACACATTTATTAACCGTTAAGGTCGTTTTTAAGCGCAGATTGTGGTGTCATGGAGCAAATCAAAGCATCGCTACACTTGCTATCTACTGAAGATAGCAGACCCGTACAGTTGATCTTGGACTAATCAAACCGCTCCATTGCTATCTGCAGGAGAAAGCAGGTTTACCAGATACAGTAAAACATTTTATTTTTCAATATGTTATTAACTTTTTTAGTAAAACGATTTAATAATAACTTAATACTCGTTCGGCCTTATATACAATATTTTTTATGATTATTTCACTCATCAAAAATGTGTTACAAAACAAAGTTATATATACATGTAGACTAACGACAACGTCATGGATGCATGACACTAGATATATATCACTATTTGTAATAAAATATGCATATTTAACAGTCAATTGCATATAAAAAGCTGTCTATTTTTATTGTGTGTATGCTTATTGTTGTTGTTTGTTTTGGTGGGAGTTCTTCACTTTTGACCTTTGTAAAAAAAGGAAATACAACTCTGATCGAAATTAAGGGTTTGGTTCTAATCTTAAAAGCTACAAAAAAACAAAATCAACAAAAGCTAGAGAAAAATTACTGAAATTTAAAATGATAACGTTTGTTCATCTTAGTCGACTGTTGACTGTTTGGAATAATTATATTGCCTGCACCACCAGTCTTCCCAGCAAATCACTGTCTATCTCAGCTCTACTGTAGCGTGAAAATCGTCGCAATCGTTGGTACCACCATCGCTAACCAAACATCATCTCACTCGACTGATTTAGCCATTTCCTTGGAGACCTTACCGTCACTTCAGATCATCGCCCAATACCATAACAAGATGTCGTAGTAATCCCTTCTAGTGTAGTTAAGATTACTTCCCTCTTAATCAACCCTAAAGGGGCGATATCAGTTTTTGTCTTGAACCGGTGAAAACAAGGCGTTACTGTTAGAGCCCCGTGAGGTTGGGCTATTTGATATGGGAGACAGCCAGCTCCTCGGATGGTACGGGTAACCAGTAACGCCGGGTCAATTTCTAGTCAGGCGTTGTATTATGTTTCAATTAGTGTAATTTGTGTCTCGCAGAACACGCTTGACAGCTATCCGTAGATGGTTTACACGCGATCACATCTTGTAGTTGTAGAAATCAAAAGTATGATGGTGATAGTGATGGTTGTATAGGAGGAGACATGCGGGAGGATTTACTAATACCTTAGTTATATTATAAGTCACATTGATTGGGAGTAGCTGCCTACATGTGTGGACAACCGGCATTGCGTCACCAATAAATACCAACTAATTATTTATGAATGTGATATGAACGCCTAGTCACATTACCTATTCGTTCGATATGAATGTCTACTTATTTCGTATAATGCCCTCTCGTTCCGTATGAATGCCTACTCATTCCGTATGAATGCCTGCTCATTCCATATGAATGCCTACTCATTACCGTATGAATGTCTACTCATTAACGTATGAATGCCTACTCAATCCGTACGAATGCCTACTCATTCCGTACGAATGCCTACTCATTCCGATCGAATGCCTACTCATTCCGATCGAATGCCTACTCATTCCGTACGAATGCCTACTCATTCCGTACGAATGCCTACTCATTCCGTACGAATGCCTACTCATTCCGTACGAATGCCTACTGATTCCGTACAAATGCCTACTCATTCCGTACGAATGCCTACTCATTCCGTACGAATGCCTACTCATTCCGTACGAATGCCTACTCATTCCGTACGAATGCCTACTCATTACCGTATGAATGCCTACTCATTCCGTACGAATGCCTACTCATTCCGTACGAATCCCTACTCATTCCGTACGAATGCCTACTCATTCCGTATGAATGCCCAAGTTGTAAAAATTCATGTTCATTCTATATACATGCACATTTATTTTGAAGTGAATGCCTGTATTTTAGTATAATATAATTCCTTGATAAGCTTGTATAGATATCTAATTTGTTCACTGTCTTCATTCTTTCACGAATGCCTATTCGTATGCAGTATCATCCTTGTGTTTGAATTCTCACTTAACAGTGTGATGTCTTATTAATTCTTTGTAAATTCTCAACAAATCAGTAGGCCTAATATGCATTCTCATAAAATTGTATTGGGATATGGATCCAATTATCAATTCAATGTATCATTTTATCTTCTCTTCAAATGAATGACCAATCATTCTTAACCCTCTGGGGTCTACCTGTCTATCTTACAGTGGTTCTGATTGGTTTAATACAAGATGTACTCATATGAATAGCCAATTCAAATGCAGCTTGTAAAATGTTTCACTCCCATCTTTATCAGGGATACAATTGTTCTAACAATGTCTCTCATTGGTTCAATAAATGATGTATCCATCTTTTTAACCAATCGGCCGGTAGTTCTCAGGGGGTTAACTATTAAAACTCACAGATTGGTTGTAGGTAAAAAAAAGTAACTCATATCGTTTCTGTTCAGTATCTTCTTCGTTATCACTCATAAGCACTAATGGGATGAAAAATCGCGTGTCTAGGATGACGAAAGTGTGTAAACCATCAAATTGTAGCTAGAGATACCATACACTAACAGAATTAAGTTAACTGTCAAGCCCTGAGACAGAAGGATATAGTCGCCTCTCCTTATGGATGATTTCCCGCGGGAAAACACGAGAAAACGAGGGGAATATTTGTTTTCCATCCGGACATTGAATGACGGAATGAAGAACGGTCTGATACTGAATAGTCAGTCTGCTGGTGTTAATTTGTGCTCATAAATGAGGCCTAAACGAGGCCTAATTGTTGGTGGTGTAGAGGTGAGCAATGTAATGTACTCTTCTTGAAAGAAGCTTTGTATTAACACTTTCCACGCGGCAGGCTGCAGGCAGCTGCAGACGACATTCCAAAATTTCACAAAATGTTTAAAAAAAGTCAAAATTATGGAATCTAATTACCATATTTGGAATCATTGTGAGAAATGCATTGACATAAGTACAAACATGCCTAGTATTGGGTCAGTAATCTTAGAGATAGACTTTGAAAATTGTGAAAGGTTTCTGAAAAATCTGTTTTGTGTATGTTAAAAATAATATAGCCGCGTGGAAAGTGCTAACACTTTCCACGCGGCTATTAGTTTACCATTTTCAAAAACCTTTCCAAACTTTCAAAGTCTTATCTCAAGAATTACTGAACCAATACTTCATGTTTGTACTTATCTTAATGCATTTCACATGGTGATTTCAAACATGTTGATGAAATTCAATAATGTTGACGTTTTTGTTGGAAACATTTTGTGAACTTTCGTCACGTCTGCAGATGACTGCCGCGTGGAAAGTGTTAGGCGGCTTGTCGGGAAAGGGTATTTTAGTGAGTGTCGATCGTCATTTAGCATGTTTACTATTGATATGTAATAGGCATTCAATAGTCATTCGCATTCATTCTAGGATAAATGAAGAATGTAATGAACAATGATCAGGCATTGTTATAATGAGCGTGTATTCTTATATATGAGTGGGCATTTATATCATGTTTATGGAATGATTAGGCTTATTATACAATGAATGCATCGGTCAATTACGCAGAGTGACGTTGATGAACATAATATGTTTAGGCCTACATATGCGTACATTATATTGGAACACACTTGCACTACGCATGGTAATGGAGCTGCTATTACATTGAGAAGGATGTGTGATGATGGCAGGATGTAAGACTAGAGTGCATACCTATTCATTAGAAAATAAATAAAACTTGAAAACACGAAATCAGGAAAATTTGTCAATTTTTACGACAAATATAAACGCATTAACATCAGCAAGAGCTATACCTTAAAGGCATATTATGTGATCTTTTCCAGAGAGCGCCCTCTATTCATGATTTATTTTAGAAAGTAGATTTTCTTGCAGACTTACATTTCCGATCATAAATCATACATACATTCCAAGTTACAGAGCGATACGATTCGTAATTACCTCAAAATCATGGTTTTAGGGTAAATTTAGAGTGAAAATAATAAACTGTCGGGATTCCGACAGTTTATTTTCACTCTAAAACCATGATTTTGAAGTAATTAAGAATCGTATCGCCCTGTAACTTGGAATGTATGCATGATTAATGATCAGAAATGTAAATCTGCAAGAAAATCTGCTTTCAATTTTTTTTTTTCGATGTTGAGGGCGTTCCCTGGAAAGATCACATAATATACCTTTAAACCTACAACATGGCACCCTCCATCACAAGCCACAAGCCACATGTCCTTGGCATGCCTATCCAAAACACGTGCATAAATTGCAAAACTAAGCTGGCTTATCGGTTTTAGGCCTACGTCAACGATGAGGATGCTGATCTGTATTCTGATCGTCTGACTGTCCTCGTAACTTTTTGGCGCCGTCGCTCTCGGAGAATTTGACAATTTAAGCACTCTGTTCGTTACGCATGATCACGATTGCGTATCGATGGGGATTCTTAACGCAACGGTGCGTCCTTTTATATCCTCATTTTGGAATCACTCCAGATCTAAAATAGCCTTTTTTATTTCTTTTTTACCACACACCATGAATTACCTCTCTTGACAGAGACTAATCATCGTCTGCTATCAGCCAAGGAATAGTCAGATAATGACTTTTTATTATGCGCCAAAATTGCTTCTTTTTTTCTCTCTCTCTCTTTTCATCATCTTCATTGTTTCGGTTTGTTGAATCTAGTGTATTTGGTCGATGGCACTTTTGTTCTGCATTCCAGCATACAGCGCAACAGGTCAAATTCGTCAGTTTGGATCGTAACGCTTGTTAACAAAATGATCATTAATAATGATAAGCTAAAGAGGCATGACACAGAAATGGGTCATTGTCCTTATTAGCCTAGTTTATTTATGGTATAATGGTAATTAAATCATATACAAGAGTCATGTTTTTTTAAATGATTAACCAATGGGAATACTTGTAATCGCACGAGTCCCTGTTGTCCCAACATTACGGCCACGTTTATAGTCAATAACGTTTCACTGTATTTTATTCATAATCATATTTTGTTATAGATCTATCGTCAATAAAATAGTCTTTGCAATCATAATTTGTAAATATGCTGTCTCTACGGAAGAAATTATTATCGGTTAGAGCCAGTATACACCAGGAAGATCTTCCCCAAATCTACAAGTACATGTTGATACACTAGCCTAGGAAGCCATGTGTATAGCCTTCATTTTCAAAAAAGTTTGGGATTTTTTGCAATCATAATTTGTAAATATGCTGTCTCTACGGAAGAAATCATTATCGGTTAGAGCCAGATATATACACCAGGAAGATCTTCCCCAAATCTACATGTACATGTAGATACACTAGCCAAGGAAGCCATGTGTAGCCTATTGTTCATGCAAAGCTATGATTAAGTAAAATTGAGCATATCTTCCGCAGATCAGCTCGTCGTTATACAGCAAATGCATGAACTTATCAACCTTTTTATACAGTTGGCATTTGCTATCTTCAGTAGATAGCATCACTTAAGCATTTGCTATCTTTATAATGACAGCAGAAATATTCTCAGTTAGGACTATAAGACACTATAAAAGTAATTTATAGAATCATCAATAACATGCTATCTTCAATAAAGGGTAATGTTTCAAATACCGTTATATACACTGTAAAAAGAAGCGTTTATATTTCTGATAACACTTAATAAACACTTCAACATGTTTATTTTTATGTTTTACGTGTAAAGGTAGAGGAGGCATTGCATACGACAAACGTTTGCATAAACACTACAACATGTTTATAGAGGTATTTGTTGTATAATTATTAACACCCCAACATGTTTCTTATTGCTGATATAAACATGTTGGTGTGTTAATAAATATTACAACATTACCTCTATAAACGTGTTGTAGTGTTTATGCAAACGTTTATCGTATGCAATGCCTCCTATACCTTTACACGTAAAACATAAAAATAAACGTGTTGAAGTGTTTATTAAGTGTTATCAGAAATATAAACGCTTCTTTTTACAGTGTAGGCTCTGGACGATTATTTTTCCCCTCAGAATCAGAATGGGACTACGTGTACTATACATTCAATTACTGTTAGATTATGTGTTTCTTTTGTAACAGTAAATGGACTCATTGTGGATTACTTCATTTTGTCAAGCGGACATCATCCACGTGTCATTTCACTATAATCAAACAATTTGTGTAAATATCAAATTTATCGCAATGCTTTCTTTGGATGAAACATCAATCGTGTTTTCTTATGCATGGTGGGCAACATTTTGTGTTCTTTATTTGACAAATCTTTTCTTATAAACGGACCCATAATGGACTAATAACCCACAAAATAGGTAACAAATTCAACAATTGAATACAACTAAATATAGGTCATTTTGGCCTCGGTTTGTTGTGGATTTAATAACCGTCGCTTCATGCGCTAAAGAGGTTGAGATCCATTGAAAAAAGCCCGAGTTTGTGTTGAATGCATAATATAAGCCTAGGCTTTATATAAAATACCGATATATCTCGCAGGCATTTATACTGCACCCATACAACAGAAGAAAAAAAAGCTTTGATATATGAAAACGATATAAATGTTTTCAGACATGTCCACAAAAGATGTTTCAATTGCACAATACTCGTGTAGTGTACATGCCCGTAAGGTTTCTCTATCGTGTCGGTATTGTGCGGATACTTCTTGCTATACAAAAGTTTTCAATCAATCTTTTCGCATGCATATGCCGTAACGGCCCAGATTTCTCTTGAACAAAACCCGCTGACAAGATGGCCATTGAAAACCAAGGCACGGCGCATTATATGGATGGACCGAACCCCGAAGCGGTATTCCTTTCTTATGAAAAATACAAACTAAGGAAAAGATACTTGCTTAATGCTATACCTGATATTCTCATGTTTCCAACTATTGTGCACAAATTCACTCACCCTCTAGTATTTTGAAGATAAGTATAAGAAGAAAAACTAACTCAAGTACGAAATGACAAGAAAATTACCCACCCGTGTATGTATAATAACATCAAGATTGAATGGGGGAGAAAAACTACTTAAAACTCGACTATGAACTCCGACGGCTCCGGCTCCTTTAAGCGGCCGGGTTATCCGAACGCCAGGTGGCATGGACGTCCCAAGATATTAATAGGTTGATATAACGGCAATTTAATCTAATTGAATTTTATTTATATATTTATTCGATTGAAATCAACAATTGTGTCAATCTTTTTTATAAGAATATAACGGCCGGTCTAACTTGAAGGGGCATTGAGAGATACGTATGGAAGTGCGCCCTCAATTTTCCTCGAAATCAGTTTTTTTTGCACCAAAGTAATATTTAGGCATATACTAAACTATACCATCTGAAACCGTTTACCTTAATTCGCAGTATAATACTAATAATAATAATAGGCATTTATAGCGCCTTATACATCGAAAAGGATCACAAAGCGCGCTTTACAAATTACAATAAAAGAAAGAGTATAATAATATTATATATACACATAATGCAGCAAACTAAATAAAAATTACAATAAAAAGTGATGGCATAAATATTATAATAAAACAACTTAAAGCATTTACAGTTACACAAATCAAGTTATAAGTATATCATGCAATATTTCACAATTTGTTAATTTCCATGTAGATGATATCGAAATTAACTGCATTTTTTTAAATTTCATTTTTATCGCCAATCTCTCTGTGGCCCTTTAAGCTAACTTTAAAATAGGCCTATGCTTGAATTTACAATATTACGTTTTACCTCAAATTCGCACAGGATTTGGACTATACCAGACGAATAGTTTCGTTAGCTTAACACTTTCCACGCGGCAGGCGTCTGCAGACGACATTCCAAAATGTCTCAAACTGTTTAAAAAATGTCAAAATTGTTAAATTTCATAACCATATTTGGAATCACCATGTGAAATGCATTGATATAAGTACAAACATGACGCGTATTGGTTCAGTAATCCTTGAGATAGACTTTGAAAATTGGGAAAGGTTTTTGAAAAAACTTTTTTTTAATATGGTAATAAAACCAATAGCCGCGTGGATAGTGTTAAAGTTGTGCGACCCGACCACAAGTCACGTTTACTTTCTCCCATACATTGATTTTGTTGTATCATAAGAATGCTTTTCTCATTACGAGTCTGCTCAATCCTGGCCAGTGAGACATTCCTCCTGCAGATGCAATAGTAATACTTTTCACGCCACACGCGACTATTTTTTTTACCATATTCAAAACAGATTTTTCAGAAACCTTTCCCAACTTTAAAGTCTATCTCAAGAATTACTGAACCAATACTAGTCATCTTGTTTTTATGGTAACGCAATTCTCATGGTAATTCCAAATATGGTAACAAAATTCAATAATTTTGACATTTTTGAATGTCGTCTGCAGACAAACCCACATGTTTTATTCCATTTAATGTTGGTAAATTAGTGCACTATAAAGCATCATAATAAAGTGCGCAAATCTATTAATTAGACACAACAATGAACATGATAATTAAAATAATTGTTCACAATTACTATGGAAAAGGTTTTAATAAAGACAACACAAACAACAAGACCGAGGACCTAATGTATACACTGTTTTATAATTAAATTATATTAAAAGGCTACTCGAAAATAAAAACCCATCACATATAACGAGTATTATTTTAATAATAACTGGTCTTCGTTCAGTTTCCGACTACCTTTTTAGGCCAAGTAGTAAATATCTGTTGCTCTCTTCAGAGTCACACGGCCTAGCCTAGTTTTTATTTTATGTAACACAGGATATTAACAGTCGAAGAAATGTTACTTTAATGCTAACATCCGAAAAAAATAAATCGTGACCGCCGTCACGGTCTTGCCAAAGTAAAGGGCGCCTTCACTGTCGAAAAGGGGCCAGTTTGTCTATTATTTTAAAATAAGCACGATTGAAAACACTTCAAATAAACAGCATTGTTTACAAAATAGAACAAATCACATCATTAAAGTCTTGAAGAAATATTTTGGGTGTTACATTAATTCTACAAATTGTGTTTTCTCTCCAAGATTTCAATATTATGTAAGATTGCGATACTTCCACTTAAAGATATGAAGTTTCTGAGCTGAGATGGCCACATTTTTACTATTTCTTTTTTCCAAGTAAAGGTGCTTGTATGTAGTACATAACTTATACTGATGCACATACGACATCCCGTTCTTGTCTATTACCCATGCATCAAGCGCAACCAAGGCATGAAATGACGCGTGTTCTCATTTTATTTGGGGACAAATCATTTATAATAGATCCCGGTTTATATTAATGATCTTCCCAAAAAATAGCAATAATGTTTTAAATGAGACAATGGTGTGCTTGAAGATTGAATTCTATCGTCCATCAATCATGATGTCGCAATAGGTTAGGGTTTGGTAGCATTTGGCGCGGCATGATTCGGTGGAGATTTACGTTTTGGTTAGATTTGAAAGGGAGGAGGCAAGAATTTGCCCAAAACATTTTTAGGAGTTCTCTGGGGCTATTTCCGTTAATATTCCGACATTTATAGGTGCTTTAACACTTTCCACGCGGCTGCCGTCTGCATGCAGACGACATTCCAAAATTTCACAAAATGTTTTAAAACTGTCAACACTATATTGAATTTCATCACCATATTTAGAATCACTATGAGAAATCCATTAAACCAAGTACAAACATGCCTAGTATTGGTTCAGTAATTCTTGGGATAAACTTCGAAAGTTGGGAAAGGATTCTGAAAAATCTGTTTTGTATAAAATTATATATGGTAAAACTAATAAGTGTGGAAAGTGTTAAGATATGTTTTATTAGGATTGCAAACAAAATGGAAAGATGTAGGATTTTTATTCGAAAGGTGTCGCGGGATTGGACGGTTGGGCTGGGGATTTGGGTGTAGTGGGGCTTAATTAGAAAACATTCTTAATTATAATTGGAAAACCAAGAAATATATCTATATAGACGCTTTTGTCGTCGCGTGAGTAGATTGTGAGTTCCCTCAAGTTTATGGAAATATATTTGCCAATATTTAATGGTTTTACATTATTTACAAATTGATTTCAGGACAAGGGTTCAAGGCTGTTCTCAGATAAAGATTTTGGAATTGGGGCGAATTATTCACCAAATACGAATCCTCCATATTATCACTAATAATATAAAATGCACTATTTTGCCAAGAATGGCACAAACATCAGTACTCAACCCCGTGGAAAGATTGAAGCGCTATGTCAATTAATCAATGTGTCAATTTAATTACAAACCGTTAACTTAAATTGAAATATGTCACACTTGATGTACCGTGCTAGGATTCGATTGCAATATAAGGCGATGCCGTTGACATTGTTATTTGTCGATGATGCGCTTCAAAATGTTGATAAGTTTATCAACGGTTTTGCATGATTAAAAGGCTTAGTTATACAGGAACAAAACATTCACTCACGCGACAATGTTTTCTTATAGTCACAGAAAGCGTTATTCAATACAAACTATATATTCAACACTAACTAAGTAACAAAGTTCTAACTGACTGAGTGACTGAGTGACAGAGTGACAGAGTGACAGAGTGACAGAGTGACAGAGTGACAGAGTGACAGAGTGACAGAGTGACAGAGTGACAGAGTGACAGAGTGACAGAGTGACAGAGTGACAGAGTGACAGAGTGACAGAGTGACAGAGTGACAGAGTGACAGAGTGACAGAGTGACAGAGTGACAGAGTGACAGAGTGACAGAGTGACAGAGTGACAGAGTGACAGAGTGACTGAGTGACTGAGTGACTGACTGAGTGACTGAGTGACTGACTGACTTACTGACTGACTGACTGACTGACTGACTGACTGACTGACTGACTGACTGACTGACTGACTGACTGACTGACTGACTGACTGACTGACTGACTGACTGACTGACTGAGTGACTCAATGACTCAATGACTGACTCAATGACTGACTCAATGACTGATTGACTCAATGACTCAATCAATTAATGACTCAATCAATCAATCATGTTTGTGATATTTACATAATAAAACATAACAGGCTCTGTTATGACATTAAGGTCGGCGATCGGACGAAAGGGCGTCATCATAATTGAGAGGTTTCAAAGGTCTACGTGCATAATATGTACAACGTAACCATGAAGGTATGTTCATGGTGTCACACCACCAATTAATTCCCCTATTAGATTACATGCTAAAGAGGTCAAATTAAAGTCTGATTTTTTCAGCTATCGAGCGACTGGTTTGTTCAAATCTTGGTTTTCTTTGAAGATACTGATGTCTGCTATCAAAACAACACCAATTTTTTTTTGGGGGGGTTGACCAGCATTTTTCCCCGCAACAGGACGTCGAATACTAGTCTACTCTCAAAATCGCAGAAAACACCAGGGTTATTTGGATAAATATTAAGTTTATAGTCTACAAATCACAAATAACACAAATTTCTTTCATATTAAGCGCACTGTATACCTTTTCTGTACATTTAAATTAATGGTGAAAGCTGGGGTCAATCTTGGATTAAAAACACTGGCTAGTGTTGGCGCTAGCACACATTTCTTTGGTGGTGTGGAATCTCATATGTCCAAACAGGGACAGTTTCCTTAGTTCAAAAGACCGAGAAAGGCAACTGTCTTGAAATATGAAAAGCGTAAACATTTTGTAAAGTGTCCACTGAGCCTGACCGTTTTAAACCGTAATAGCGTCTGTCACTAATCAAAGGTTCTCTCTAAACCGTGATGTTATGAATAAATATTTAACAGTCATGATCTGATAATATGATATAATTTAATTAGCATATGTGAGTACCGTAAGGTTCACACCTAAGGACCGCGCGTGTGTGTGTGAGATGTGCAGAAACAAATTGAGGTTAATATAATAATTGCTCAAGGGCCTTCATGTATAACGTGTCACGTATAGATGTAATTAAAATAGATTCATATTATGAACTTGGGCATTGAAAACAATTATTAGCAATTTATGATATAAGGTTGCCTTTTAATGCAGCAGGGGGAGAGGAGACGGGTATTATAGACTAAGAGGGCGATGTTGTGTTGGAAGTAACGACGGTCGAGTATACACGGAGGAAATGTGTCTTTTTGACGCCGTTATTAATTATTAGTTGTCGGTTGAAGAAAAACAATCCATTGCGTTTAAATGTAAGGCAATTTGTAATCCATGCAAGTAAGTAATGCGCTACCTATGGTAGAAAGCATTGTCTTTATTTGCCTAATATAATAAATAGGCCTAACCATGCAGTCCATGCTAACGGTATTGAGGACCTAGAAACATGTCCTTTAGTCAACACTTTCCACGCGGCTATATAAGTTTTACCGAATATACAAAACAGATTTTTCAGAAACCTTACCCAATTTTTATAGTCTATTTCAAGGATTGCTGAACCCATACTAGGCACGTGTGTACTTGTTTCAATGTATTTCTCATGGTGATTCCAAATATGGTAATGAAATTCAATAAATTTTTAAATTTTTGAAACATTCTGTGAACTTTTGGAATGTTGTCTGCAGACGCCTGCCGCGTGGAAAGTGTTAATAATTAATACTGCATAATGTCAGCGGTAGCAATAGGAAGCCTACCTTTAGGGTGTTTTATTATATAACACCCTGGTTGTTGTTCCTAAATCGTAAACACCCTATACGGGTTGTTATTCATACACTGACCCTATAGCACAGTGTGATATGCTGTTAATTTCAATGATTTAAAATCAGTTAATTTTTCGCATTGCTATTATTAAACAAAGTACTAACATTCCACATAATATCTCTATGACGTCATAGTGTTCGCACGCACCGAGGGAAACATGCTTTTAGGCCTAAAAATCATGACCACGGCCATGATACTGGGGAATGTTACTCCTAATAAATAGTGATATTGAATAATGCACCGTGTTGTTTTCATTTTGATAGACAACATTAACATACACTGTAAAAAGAAACGTCTTTTTCTGAAAACACTTATAAACACTTCAACACATTTATGTTTGTGTTTTACGTGTAAATGTATAGGAGGCACTTGCCTACGATAAACGTTTGCATAAACACTACCACACGTTTATAGAGGTTTTTGTTGTACAATTATTAACACCCAACATGTTTCTTATTGCTGATATAAACATGTTGATGTGTTAATAAATATTACACAATTACCTCTATAAACGTGTTGTAGTGTTTATGCAAAGTTTATCGTGCAATGCCTCTTATACCTTTACACGTAAAACACAAAATAAACGTGTTGAAGTGTTTATTAAGTGTTTTCAGAATTATAAACGCTTCTTTTTACAGTGCAGTCAGTCATCAGTTAGATCTTTGTTACTTAGTTAGTGTTGAATATACATGTAGTTTGTTTTTATTGAATAACGCTTTCTGTGACTATAAGAAAACATTGTCGTGTTAGTGAATGTTTTGTTCCAGTATAACAAGTCCCTGGTACAACTAAGCCTTTTAATCATGCAAAACCGTTGATAAACTTATCAACATTTTGAAGCGCATCATCGACAAATAACAATGTCAACGACATCGCCTTATATTGCAATCGAATCCAAGCGCGGTACATCAAGTGTGACATATTTCAATTTAAGTTAACGGTTTGTAATTAAATTGACACATTGATTAATTGACATAGCGATTCAATCTTTCCACGGGTTGAGTACTGATGTTTGTGCCATTCTTGGCAAAATAGTGCATTTTATATTATTAGTGATAATATGGAGGATTCGTATTTGGTAAATAATTCGCCCCAATTTCAAAATCTTCTTCTGAGAACAGCCTTGAACCCTTGTCCTGAAATCAATTTGTAATTTGTTAAATTTATCAGAAAAATAAACGCTTCTTTTTGCAGTGTAGTATAGAACATATTTTCGTACACCAATTATAGTCTGACGACCTAACATTTTTGCTAGAATAAACCTCGCATCTCTCTCTATATAGGCCTATTCTATAATTGTTCACGCACATGTCAAATGTAGTAATGTTGTTGTTTTTCGTGTTCTTACTGTTTATCATGCCTGTTGGACATGTTTTGGTCGTAGACCTTTCCACGCGGCTATTAGTTTTATCATATACAAAACAGATTTTTCCAAAACCATTCCCAATTTTCGAAGTCTACCTCAAAGATTACCGAACCAATGCTAGGCATGTTTGTAGTTAATTTCAATGCATTTTGCATGGTGATTCCGAATATGGTAATTAAATTTAAAATTTCGACATTTTTGAAACATTTTGTGACATTTTGGAATGTCGTATGCAGACGCCTGCCGCGTGGAAAGCGTTAACCAAATACCAGCTTACGCACAGCAGCTATGCATAACACTTATGTAATTCGACTAATAATTATAATTGACGTCATAAACTGTTAACAATAACTCTAGTTAGGCTCACAATTACACATTACCTAATTCTTGTTCAGTGACACTTTAACTAATTTACCAGCCAAACAACTCATTAGATACAATGGCCTACAATTCATATCATTTTTGTGTATGGCTTTCCGTTAAATATTCATCACAATCAGCGCTAATTTGTAATACAGAATACCTCCCCACGTCAAGGCGGGTGTGATTCTTGACACGAAAACAAAGTTCCCGCGAGTTTATAATGATGACGTCATTTTGTGGGGGTGGGCAAGGACGATGTAGATGTTTGTATTTTTCACCACTTCGGCTTAATGTAAATATGGTAACGCTTTAAGTTTGAGCAAAATCTTAAAATAACAACATCTTTAAATTGATATTATAGGATTAGTCGGCGTTGAAGTATTTTAAACATCTATCATGTTTACGGTTTGATAGTAAATTTCTTTTAAAAAGTTAGCAATTATGGTCTTCCATACTAATAGTGCTAGCCGAAATAAGTTGCCTTACACCATAATACACCATGATATCAGTAACAGTCAGTGTCTTCATTGATAACAAATACTCTCGACGATTGAAGCAAACATCTCATGCTAATATCACTGTAGTGCTATCTACCGTAGATAGCAAACTTATACCACTCTGCACAGGGTGAATCAAAAGAAAATTGTGCACAGATTGTAACGGCCATTTGATCTCAATGTGTGCACTAAACCATAAAATCGTTGTTGTTTGTATGATGCGTTAAGTTAATCTAGTTTATCTTCCCAAATAAAAAGTAATCGACTGAAAAATAAGCAAAATATGGCAAATTTTGTAAGCTGACCGCGTTTTTCGCCGTTCCAATGGGACAGTTAAGACATGAATATTATTATTGTAGCATGATGAAATGGAGTGAGAGTCTACAAGCAAGGTATTGTTGTGCCTGTAATGTATTACAGGTTTCTGTCATATTAAATTATAGTGAGCCAAGGTGGTTAAAACACTGTATAAATACATAGTTCAGATGAAAATACTTCACAATACTAATTTCTTTTGTTTTGATTAACCCTATACTGGTGCATTATCTTCTGGGGTCACGTACTCTATATATGGTGGGCCACATTTGGTAGACGTAGTATAACTATTCTGTCTACTCTTACATAGCAAACAAATCACTGTGGTGCTATCTACGGTAGATAACACGCGTATCATTTTAACTATCTAAGTACAATTGATGGCACACATATTTATAAACCAAACCGTTTTTAAAACAGGCATGTTTAGGGATAAAAATCATGACCACGGCCATAGACTGTGAATAATGGTATTAAATAATTCACCGTGTTGTTTTCATTTTGACATAGACAAAATAGTATAACAAATTTTCTTACACGAATTCTAGTCTGACGAACTACACGAACTAACATATTTTGCTAGAATAAACCTCGCACCTGCTTTTTGTATCTCTATTATATAGCCACCATACACTTTATTCTGTTTTGAGCGGGTTTTTTACTGTTTACCATATGTTGGACATGTTCTGATCGTAGACCTTTTACTTTTAGCCAAATACCAGACAGTGTGCATTATAATATGTCAGCCATAACACTTGTGTAATTCGCCTAATAAATATAATTCACGTCATAACGAATAACGATATTGCTAATTACGCTCACAATTACCTATTGTAATAACCTAATTCTTGGTCAGTGTAATACACTTTCACTATATTGCCAAACACCTCATTAGATACAATGGCCTTTGTGTTAATCAAAAGACTACCATGTATGTCATATTTTGTGTAGCTTATCGTTATTTAACCCAATCAGCGCTAATTTTTTAATAATCTTCACGATCGGACGTGACTCTTAACCCTATGAAAACAATGTCCCGCGGGGTGATTATGACGTCATTGTTATGGGAGGGGGTGTGGGTGTGGGTGTTTGTGTTTTTCATCATATCGTAAGATGATGGCGGCCATGCGGTTTCAGAAGTGGCAAGACTAGGGTTGTACGAGGGTCGGTCAATAAGTAATGAAAGTGATATGGTATGGGATGCATGAGTGATTCTATTGACAGATAGTGTAATTAATACAAAGTATGACCCTTTGTCAAACAATACAGTTTTGGATTTCTAAGTCATGAACTATATGACGTCATATCATAAGCCTAAAGTAAGTACTCTTTGTCGATGCCTGAAATATGTCAATATTTGGCTGGATATGTATATATTATAGGTTGAAATATGGGTCGATATTGATACATTTGCGTATATCTCGGCAATGCAAGCATAGAAACAGATAATACTCGGTGAATAGTAAGAACACACAATAATCTGCTTGACACTCTCTCTTAGGGGCCGTCCAAAATTATCGCCATTTTCACTTACGTACAGAGCGTACGTAACTTTTTACCCCCCTCCCCCCCCCTCGAGTTACGTACGCAATAAATGGCGAAATTTTATTTTATTTTGTACTTTAAAAAAAAAATCCCGCCTCTCAAGATCGCCATTTAAGTTACGTACGGTTGGGGTATATTTCGACCCCCTCCCCCCCCCCTCTTACGTACGCTTTGTACGTAACTGAAAATGGCGAAAATTATGGACGACCCCTTAGATCTGAATGCCTTAATACAAACAAGAAGGGACCATCTCAAATACGTTTTTATCGGAAAGTCTGCAACAAGTAACCATAGAAAACAACAAAGGATAAAGAACAATGGAGGGATTATAATTGAATAAATTGTTATGGGATGTAAAGCAATAATAGTGGGGATAATAAGAGGAGCTGATCATGAAATTTCCTCAAACCGTTATGTGACGATTATTTTATCAATACACATCTAGTAGCTCTAAAGATAGCAGTCCAGTAATAAGAGAGGTTGTTGCAGCGATCTTTGATTGATACATTCATGTATGTCTTCATTTTGATTATCAAAATATATAATTATATACATTGATTTAAGCATTTTTCAATGTTTCTGAATTTTGGGACAGCCAAAGCCCAACAAATACACAGAAAGAAAAAAAGTGAGTCATCATCGAAAAATGAGTCATTTTGTCCGTGTAGTGACACACTATGGCTCAAAATGAGTCATTTTGACCGTGTAGTGACTCATTTTACGATGATGACTCACTTTTTTCTTTCTGTGTACCAGCGTAATTTTACATGTACTGTGTAAGGTAGGGGTGTCACACTAGAGTACACCGAGTTATGTTGCCATTAACAACAATGTGCTATCTACGGTAGATAGCAGCAACGTTTTCAATGTACACCCGGCCATATCGCTATATAAGCTATTAAACTGCATCTCATAACAGTATAATATATAGCAAAATATGTTGCTGTTTATGCTATCTTCAGTAGATAGCACACCTTAAATCAACAATAATATAAGCATTGAACATGTTGAATGTAAACGTCTAAGTATTAATTCTCATTGTGATAACCTTATAAACAAATCCATTACACGCAATATATTAATACTTTCCACGCGGCTATTAGTTTTACCATTTAAATACAAACCAGATTGTTCAGAAACCTTTCCAAACTTTTAAGGCCTATCTCAAGGATTACTGAACCAAAACTAGGCCTATTTGTACTTATGTCAATGTATTTCTCATGGTGATTCCAAATATGGTACTGAAGTTCATTAATTTTGACATTTTTGAAACATTTTGTGACATTTTGTGATGTCGTCTGCGGACGCCTGCCGCTTGGAAAGTGTTAAGAAAGACAAAAGAGGAGCCTATAACACTTTCATAAATCTTATGTAAACAGCTCATTGTAAGTTAAGTAGTCATTGTGATACTCAAAAGACTACAATGCATAATCATATTTGTCAAACCAAACCGCACTAAATTTGTCTACGCACCTCCCACACGTTAATAAATGGGTTTAACACTTTATTAACACCAATATAAACCATGGCAAGCCCCCGCGGGGTCATTACAACGTCATTTTTGTGTGTTTTGTCTTCCATTCATACACCATATTGTGTCTTGATTTCTAAACCTGTTATTATTAATGCATCCGTACAATGCCTTTCAAATCAACATCAATAGATGTGTATAACGAGCGTTTGATCATTATTGTTATTATATTGTCGCTCTTTATGAGTCTTTCATGTACGACACAGTCAGCTAAATAGCCCGTGATTTGTCGAGATTGTATTGGCTTTTTACAGACGACCAAAAGAGGCTATTATACGGGATCTAAAAGGGCTGTATCCGGATTGTTGTATACCGTATTCATAAGCGACTGAAAAGATTCGTCGCGCGTACAACTACGGTCGTTTGAAGCTAGGCTGACGACTCGACAACTATCTATTATAGGCCCATTTTTTCCTGATATATCTTCACTATTGATAGCAATAAAGAGCTTCGTCTGTTAGTACGGTGTGTCTATAGTATGCCGTTTTACGTTATATTATAATAGTGATACAGGAATGATGAGTGTCAAAATACCCTCAGGAAATATTATTCACTTCCCCTCTAAATCTCGTCATAAAACTACCAGAGTATATTTATATTGATGACGGCTTTTTGGATTTGGCCATTTACAAAGGACACCTTGCCCGCTAGACGGGAAGTCGGTGAATGAAGCGACCGCGAGCGATGCACGAGGTCAGAGTTTCGAATTGTAAAGGATTGAAATTACTTTAATAAATCATGTTGAGGAAAAAAAAACGGGGCGATAATTTTGATTAAACGTCACTATGATGGAGAATTTATTTTTCCTAATGAAATAAAATTATGAAATAAATCGATATTGACTATCCCCTTTTCGGTAACAATCTAGGGCGATGTGTATGATGTATTTCAAAACGGGAGACAACCTACCTCCAGCTGAATTTTAGTAAATTAAAAAAAATATGATAATAAACGGGGGTAAATTTAGGATGTTAAGAAACCAATTATTTCAATTACCCCTCTTGTCATATTATTTCTTATCGTCTGCGAATTATAACCAGTTTAATCACACATCGGCGATGTTATTATTGCAAGTATGGAATAATATGAGTGTTAATATTCTGCGGGCGATTGGAATGCGCGTATTGATAGATTGGGTTGGAAAACAGGTGATAATGACATGTCGTAAAGAGTGGGTTGCATACCGATGGTTTAGCGTGGCATGCAAACTTACTAGCGCTACCTGAACCAGTCTTGTTCTAGGTTTGTTAAAGATATTCTTTTACTATGATTATGTTTCACGAGGGAAAGAATATCATCCTAAAATTGTACAATTGTTATAATAATGTCCGCACGCATTGCTGTTGTTTTTTGTTAAGCTGTTGTTGTTTTGTTGTTGTTTTTGTTGCTGTTAATTTCGTCGTGCTTGCTACTGTTAGAGTTCAAAGTCTTTCTTTCTTGCAGTTGCAGTTTTAATGCTGTCAATAATAAGGGACTTTACTAATAAAATGAATGGTATAATGAAAATAATATACCAACAATCAACAATCCAAATCGAAAACAAAATATATTTGCATTTATATTGCTACTATTGTAGCAGCACCGGCGCGATTATCTTTACTTTACACAAAATCTAAGTTACAAATAAATGAATAGTTTTAATCTTGAATCAAGAAAAAGAAGAAATAATAAACATTCAGAAAAGACTATACTATATGGGTGAACCATGACACGTTCATATAGGTAAAGGTATGTTCAACCACGTGTTATTTCAATAGGAAAGAAACAAACGTTTGAAGAGATGACCGTATATGAACAGATGAAGTTAAGTAGCGTTGCTATCTTCCGTAGATAACTGCGGTACGGATGAAGACGCTATACCGTGTAATGATGCAGCACATAAAACATATGGTGCATGCATGGCGAGTTTTGTAACGTTAATTGTTGGTCAAATGACGGGTGGTATGAATAAGGTGATATGCATCATCTTAAGAAAATACCCTTCTTGTGAAGAAAGGATCAACGATGATTATTGTTCTAAACGTATACCATGCACTTCTGATATAGTAGCTAGTTTTTGTTTAACCAAAGACATGCATGTCCAATCAATGTAAACTTGCAAGTTTTTTATATACGTTAAACTTGTTTGAATAAGAAAGAAAGACATTTTTTCCAAGGGTTCATTTCAACAGTATTCACACTTTTATGATTTTAAAACTGTGTTTTGTTACGAATTACGTTACAAAACACAGTTTTCACGAATTAGTGTCTTGCTGTGCTTTTGTCATCAATTAATACGTTTCCTTTCCATTAGTTGGGAATCGTTAGGGTTATGGTTAGGTTAGGATTGTGGTTAGGTTTTGGTTTAGGGTTTTGTTTTATGGTTATGTTTATAGTTATGTTTATAGTTATGTTTATAGTTATAGTTATACTTATAGTTATAGTTATAGTTATAGTTATAGTTATAGTTATAGTTATAGTTATAGTTATAGTTATAGTTATAGTTATAGTTATAGTTATAGTTATAGTTATAGTTATAGTTATAGTTATAGTTATAGTTATAGTTATAGTTATAGTTATAGTTATAGTTATAGTTATAGTTATAGTTATAGTTATAGTTATAGTTATAGTTATAGTTATAGTTATGGTTATGGTTATGGTTATTATGGGTACGGTTAGGGTTATGGTTATGGTTAGGGTTAGGGTATGGTTATAGTTATGGTTATGGTTATGGTTATTATGGGTATGGTTAGGGTTATGGTTAGGGTTAGGGTTAGGGTATGGTTGGGGTTATGGTTATGGTTAGGGGTTTTAGGTTATGGTGATGGTTAGGGTTATGGTTATGTTTATGGTTTTGGTTAGGGTTAGAGTTAGGATTAACATCTCGCTTGGTTATGAAACAAAATCGCGAGCTCGCAGCAGGTCAGAGACACAGAGTGTAAGCATGTATCTAAAGATAACCACATGGTAGTACCAATAAACCTTTATATTGGTCGGGGTTATTTCAGAGAGGCAGTAGTGTCGGGTCATTGGAGAGGAGAAAGATTTAAAGACATATTATCCCTGCCATCACGGAAGTCATTCCACATTCATTGACAGACGACGCTGGACATAGGCGTATTCACGAGTATTCAGGTTAAAATATGCGAACGAGGTTACCTGATCAAGTGAATGGGACGACCGCTTAACAACGGTTTAAATTAAAAAAAGAGCATTTACAATTGGGATGATTAGCCATCCCGAACGGTTTTGGATTGGAAAATTTTTCTTCTAACCTATGATGAATTTTATGGGGTCATATAATCAAAATCCATTGTTACATTGAAACCAACGGAAATTCAAAATTAACGGCCGTTCGTAGCCACCGTCGTCTGTTCATTGAATAATTATCATTCAACTAGCCTGTAGTCTATATAGATAGCTGGGATCCGAACGTAAGTGAAAATGATACAACTGGCCTTTGAAAAGTGAAAAGGTTTTTATTTGTATTTTTTCTAAAATGACACATACATAAAGCTGTTTTCATGCACATTTTCCAGCAACTTTCAGCAGCATCAGGGGAAAATGATGAGGCCCTTCTTATGTTTAAGTTTATAAAGGTTAGACTACTAAAGTTTATAAAGCTAGGCTAAAGTTGTATAAAAACACTTGAAAGTACATAGGCCTATCAACATAATTTTTGAAAATAAAAAATAAAAAAGTTGACCTTCTTATCCCAGAAATTGAGGAGGGAGGGCTACGAGAATCGATTTTTTAAGTGGCCTTAACCATGTTAACCTAAGCTCGGTCGGGTTTTAATATCCCAATATGAGCGTTAGTCGAGATGGCAGACTCCTTAACTAAAACAAATTGACGCCCTAGGGTTTATAAGCAAGCAGATCAAGAGGCAGACATCGCCAGACTATTATTAATTCTCAATCGACTTTCTAGAAGTCGTTACACGAGAATGGTTGTGGTACGTGTATTAAGGGCCTGTTTGGCGTGTGATATTTACGACGAAGAAGACGCGGGCGGGAAGGAATGAGGCAGTGACGTTATAAACCCAGCCTCATATCATTTCCACTCACTGATATGTTATTATTAATCTCTGAGGCGATTCCAGAGAACGATTTCAAGTAGCGATATTATTTTTTTGCTGCAGCCTTCTGTGAGGGGTTTATAAAGCAAACATGTGATTGACTGATGGTGTGGTCTAAAGTGAATCAGAAGTACAGCGTCAATTTGTTCTGAGGGGATTACATTTGGCTAGAAAACGCAGCAGTTATTAACGCGCCATTTACGAAATGTAAGGCCAAAATAATGTTTATGTCACATTAAGTGCTTGAATTCCTCCTCAAAGACATTTTCACCTACCTACATATACCTACCTACCTACCTACCTACCTACCTACCTACCTACCTACCTACCTACCTACCTACCTACCTACCTACCTATACCTACCTACCTACCTACCTACACCTACCTACCTACTTATACCTACCTACCTACCTACCTACCTACCTACCTACCTACCTACCTACCTACCTACCTACCTACCTACCTACCTACCTACCTACCTACCTACCTACCTACCTACCTACCTACCTACCTACCTACCTACCTACCTACCTACCTACCTACCTACCTACCTACCTACCTACCTACCTACCTACCTACCACCTACCGACCGACCTACCTACCTACCTTGCTTGCTTGCTTGCCTGCTTGCTTGCTTGCTTGTTTGCTTGTTTACTTTCTTGTTTGCTTGCTTGCTTTCTTGCTTGCTTGCTTGCTTGCTTGCTTGCTTGTTTGTTTGTTTGCTTGCTTGCTTGCTTGCTTGCTTGCTTGCTTGCTTGCTTGTTTGCTTGCTTGCTTGCTTGCTTGCTTGCTTCAATTGCTTCAATTGCTTGCTTGCTTCAACTGCTTGCTTGCTTGCTTGCTTGCTTGCTTGCTTGCTTGCTTGCTTGCTTGCTTGCTTGCTTGCTTGCTTGCTTGCTTGCTTGCTTGCTTGCTTGCTTGCTTGCTTGCTTGCTTGCTTGCTTGCTTGCTTGCTTGCCTGCTTGCCTGCTTGCCTGCTTGCCTGCCTGCTTGCTTGCTTGCTTGCTTGCTTGCTTGCTTGCTTGCTTGCTTGCTTGCTTGCTTGCTTGCTTGCTTGCTTGCTTGCTTGCTTGCTTGCTTGCTTGCTTGCTTGCTTGCTTGCTTGCTTGCTTGCTTGCTTGCTTGCTTGCTTGCTTGCTTGCTTGCTTGCTTGCTTGCTTGCTTGCTTGCTTCAATTGCTTCAATTGCTTCAATTGCTTCAATTGCTTCAATTGCTTGCTTGCTTCAACTGCTTGCTTGCTTGCTTGCTTGCTTGCTTGCTTGCTTGCTTGCTTGCTTGCTTGCTTGCTTGCTTGCTTGCTTGCTTGCTTGCTTGCTTGCTTGCTTGCTTGCTTGCTTGCTTGCTTGCTTGCTTGCTTGCTTGCTTGCTTGCTTGCTTGCTTGCTTGCTTGCTTGCTTGCTTGCTTGCTTGCTTGCTTGCTTGCTTGCTTGCTTGCTTGCTTGCTTGCTTGCTTGCTTGCTTGCTTCAACATCGGAATCGAAAGTTAGATACAATACCAGATCGGAAAATACAATCTTCGAAAAAAGGGTTCCAATTGAACTGTCCGATGTGGAACTTTTAAAGGTTTTACTTTTAGGAATTAACCAAAATATTTATTTCTTGGTGTTTGGCTAAATTTGTTCCATTCTTTACTGATGAGGGTTCTATTATTATACAAGCCAGGACAAACCAAGAACCTTTTTTCCTAAGAGTGTAGGAGGTTAAGCACAGAAAAACGATATTGTTCAGACGACACCATTCCTGATCTTTTTGTTATTATTCGATGTTTACACACTCGACTATTATAACAGCTAACCTATTTTGTGACACCCTATACACGTCGATCACTGACATGACTCTACCACAATTTACTTTTCTACTCCAGGAATCTTATAAAGTAAATGGGAATAACCTAAATTAGTATACTAAAATGTATCCGCTTTACTGCCCGCGTGATGCGATAAGTTCCAATATCTCCACCTTCCACCGCGTCAATTGCCCGTACTGTCCAACCACGCGTGGTTGGTTATTCGCAATTTCGTTCTCATATACTCTTTTTTTTTCATTTTCAAAAAACCGCTCGAAGCCATAGAGCTTTCCCGCTGCGCGATCATCATTAGCGCTCATATGGTAATTGCCGAGGGCACACGGGGCACTTCGTAAATCATACCCTCTGGCTAGACACACGGCTAAAATACACAGAGAATGTCCACATTTGCCACGATTCAAGGCGTTTTCGGGCAAAAGGCTAAACAAGTGTCATCAGTACATAATGAGCTCTCTACACGCCCACTTCAAAACATGTAGAGGAATACTATGAGGATTGAAACATCATCTTGACTTGTTCATAGTTAGATAGTCAAAATATATACAATATACAGGATACATAAATGTATACAAAAATATGTAACTATCAGACAAAAATTAAGGCAGTGTGCACTATATATAGTGCACACTGCCTTAATTTTTTTTACTGCCTTAAATACTAGTGCATATATGCACTAGTATTTTACTCTGCTATCTACTGAAGATAGCATAGCTTATTTATGCGCTTATACATACATAGGCTATGCTATCTTCAGTAGATAGCAGGGTAAAATACTAGTTCATAGTGCACACTCCCTACAATTACTATAAATAAAAGAAATAAGCATGGTAAATGCAAAAACTCTGCACTGACTGCACGCTATCTACTGAAGATAGCTTTTGTGTTTTTCAAATGACATTCAAATCATTTAAAGGTAGATGACCCGATCACATTTTCGTAACACAGAATTATTTCAAACATACGGAGATTTTCATATCATATGAAAGCTCGTATTTTTCGAATTTGACGGCCTAAATCGGTATAATTACGGAGATATCGATGAAATAACGTCGAATTACCGCGAATGGTGGTAACCACCGATATAGTTTGTGTACTACTCAATGGTATACAGTTCACAGCATCTTGTGCGTCTAAAATAAGAACCATTAGAGCTATGCAACTCAAACTTTGGAACACGACTTTTTTAAGGATGACCTTTCATGTAGAATAGAAAACTTCAAGTTGAAAATCGGAACATCTACCTTTAATTAACGTTAAATCGCCCTAAATTATAAAGACAATTTGGCAACGCTGACCATTACACTGCTGTTATGACTATCTACTGAAGATAGCAATGCATTTATCATGTTTGTAGAAAATGACCATACATTTTTTTTAAAAACATTTTGACCAACAAATCACTTTTGGTCATTTTTGGTCAACATTTTAAAAACAAAAAAATGTTATGTTAAAACAAAAACCAATTCTATACAGAAGTGTCTTTAGATGATATTGGTGCAATTTCAGCATTTTTTACCAAAAACTAATGTTATTACGTTTTTTGAGCCAAAATATGAGTGAAATATGCTACAATAAATAGATTTTCTTACTCATTTCCTTTCAAAAAAAAAAGGAAACTTTATATACATCACATTAATAGTTCAAAAGTACAAACATGCCTCATGACTCATTTCCTTTCAAAAAATGTATACTTTTATATATATACATCACATTAATAGTTCAAAAGTTACAGCGTTTGATAAATTTTATGTTTTTGGGTTAACATCCCTGATTTAAAGACATACCCCGGCTGTACTGTTGAATAGAACAAGAAGCAACTGTTGAGTATAAGCGCATATTTATATATATTGCGAAAGTAATACACTGGTCTGGGAGATAATCTTAAACCTTTTTAAAAAGCTGATAGCCAATCATCTATATGTCATGATAACTGTAAAAGTTTGAATTAGATGCACGTATAGCCAGTGATGAAGATATACCATCCATCACACACTATATCAGTGACCGTATTATTTCAATCATTTATTTCGCCTTAATTCACTACTCATTCATACAAAAAAAGATAAAGAAAAAGTGCATTAGCTGGTATGTTGTATCCACGCCTGCATGATAAGATTTATATGATCATCGATTTGTGACCAAGTAAAAGTGTTCCTTACTAGAACTCCCTTTATATAAAACCAGTCTTCGTATTTGACCCGTTTCAGCCCGGATACCCTTAGCCCAGCTGCAGGGCTGGTAATCGCCTGTAGATGTGACGAAAAGTCGGCCATTTTTACCCCCGATTAGGCTTCCGAATCAAAATTGGACGTCGCGACAGCTGAATTTAGTTACGTGCTTGGAGCTAGTATTGCTAATAGTTACTCCCATTCCAGAACTGTTTTTCCTGCTTAAAATTAATAAAGATGTTAATTTGAATTCATGAACTTATAGTTATGCATCAGAAAAAATGGTTAAACTTACAACCTTTTTGTCCTCTATATATATGGAACCCTTATGGAACCCGTAAGTATATAACCCACAGCAATGGTTCTTAAAAATTGAGGAACCTTGAATGGTTTAACCAAATATGTTTATAAACCAAATTGGTTATTATGGATACTTATCAACCAAATATGTATATTTATGACTTTTTTAGAACTGTTTCTTGTTCGATAAAGAACAATTAAAGGTTCCATATATTATAGAGGACAGTTTTAACCCTTAAAGAAACAATAGTTTAATGTCTTAACATTTTGAGACTATAGAGCAACACTTAATTAACATATACCGTATAAATGTGTTAATAATAAAACACTAATGTTAAGTTTTATAGATTACTGTAAGAATAAACACCAACTTTTACTAATATAGGCATTATGTATATTAACTGACACCAGTGTATTTACTTTTGACATTAACAAATACTCTGAGTGTTGCTCTAGTTGTAGTAGTAGTAGTGTTTATATTGCCAAACATTTGTTTTTGCAGTGTAATATTTTGCAGTTCCCGCAAATGCAGTTCCCGCAAAACCAAATTATGCTTTCAATGTGTACGATATCTTCATTTATTTTATCAATACAAAACTGATTTGTCAGAAACCTTTTCCAATTTTCAACGTGTTATCTCAATAATAGTACTGAACCAATATTTAGGCATGTTTGTACTTATTTTAATGGATTTCTCAAAACCAAATAATGGTGATGACATTCAATAATCTTGCCATTTTTGACACATTTTGTGAAATGTTGAAACTGTCGTCTGCAGACGACTGCCGTATGGAAAGTGGTAACATTGAAGTTTCGAGGCTAAAACTAAACACAACATTTTATAATTTGTTCAATCAGTAATAATTTAGGGTTTCACCAACGTATCACTGATATGATGAAACATGCTAAATTTAAACGGGTGCTATTTAGAAATTGTGTGTATACTTTTTCATGTACATAACAGATGTTTGTTATAGATAGATAGTGTTGCTATAGACTGCGGGACATGGTCCTTTCATAATGTTTGGTCTTGGAAATATTAGCGTCCTAGCAATGGGTCCATATTAATCCGAAAATAGGTAGCGATTTATAAATCCAGGCAAATTGTCTGGGAAAGGTGGCTATAATGATTCTCTGCCTGTCTATACGTTGTGACCGAACTCATTGATACTAGTAGGTGGCATAATTATCAGGTATTATACTGATTTCATCTGATGGTCAAAATAATTTTCTGACTCGTCCCATGGCCTTCCAATCAACACCTTTTCTGCTTTAAAGTCAGACCTCCGATAATAAATTAGCCTGTTAAAACAGGCTAATTTATTATCTCAGGTCTGACTTTAGCAGATATGTATCATGCTTATGATTAGTGACGTCACATCAGAGTATATGTCTCCCTCTTTAGCCTCAATTTCCAGCTGACTAAATCCTGTAATGATAATACAGATTGGATATAGGATACTGTTTAAATAAGAGAAAACTGAAAATATGTTACAAACTGTGAAGAATAATATCAGGCCACAACATGTATGGCAATGTCTGAGAGCGCTGTGTTAAAAATTCGAAATAGACAAAATATATGAAGATGTAATTTCATTTCTTCTTTTGTTTAAATTTGTTCTTCATGTATTTAACCAATGGTATAGGCTAGTATCGTGCATTTGCCTGTTATTTAGTACATCTCATGACCATGAGAACCTGCTGAGGACTGTAATTTAGTAAGAAGGTCAAAACGTTTAGTTGTGCATTCGTTACAATAAAGCGCAGAGGAAATAAAATAATTCTCAGAAAAAATAAAAACAATGTGTATTTATAAGATATAATGTCTTGCAAATGAAACCTACACAGATTTGACATCTAACGCGAAAAAACCCCACGAAAACCCCTTCAAGTTAATAATTATCAAGCAAAGCGTTTCACAGACAGCGTATTCGACAACACGCTATCTTCAGTAGATAGCAGAAGTGTACAGCTCCATTGAATGGAGCAGCAACGGGTGTTAACACTTTCCACGCGGCTATTTGTTTTACAAAATTCAAAGCAGATACCTTTTAAAGTCTAGGATTACTGAACCAATGCTATGCAAGTTTGTACTTATTTCATTGCTTTTCTCATGGTGATTCCAAATATGGTAATGAAAAGCAATAATTATGACATTTTTGAAACATTTTGTGACATTTTTGAATGTCGTCTGCAGAGACGCCTGCAACGTGGAAAGTGTTTAAGAAGATTAAACTAAAATCAAACAGCAAATTATGCTTCTATCTACTAACACGATTACAAAAATATCATCATGTATAATAGAAAGGAGAAACAAAACAGAGAGATGATAAAAAAAGAGACACTTTAGACGAGAGGGAAAATATAATCATAATAATTACACGCATGCGGTAAGACGTTTATTTTTTTTAAAGTGATTTGCTCGTAAAGCAATTTGTCAGAATGAAAACATACTATAAAAGAATTGATCATCCTTTCACTGCATTTCAAATCTGGAAACAAGTGTATATATATAGCTACACTTTATAATAATACGTACACGCTTCACCACATTTGACCATGAAATAACCTTGCCATGGGAGGTCATCCATTGAAGAAGTATAACAATACCTGAGCGTAAATTACACATCTTTGTGAATTCCGGATTAAAAGGATAGATATCTTGCCATTCATCCAAACCCAGCCCATCTGCTTTTTGTGTTTCCACTTTGTAAATTACGTGTTATGTACAGTCTATCTGTAACTTAGAGAATAGGAAGAATTTGTTTTTCCTTTTACTATTATTAAGAAATATATGAGACAAGGCTATGGTGTATATAGGAAATGCAGCAGATACCTACCGTCCCCTCGGGGATTGTAAATGGAGCTAATGTCCCAAACAAATTACAACTATACATGACTTTTTGTATCGTCTCCGGACGGACATGAAGGACAATCAATGTGTAGATTTCAATTAAAGGTTTTTTATGATAAAACATAGAAGAATCTAGGATATGCATTACATTAACTATACAGTTATGTAGGGGAGAACGGGGAGTGTTCGCCCCATTATTATCTAAAATGGCCTAGCGACGTCAATTTTGATTGAAGATTGATGGACTTATTGACTTTAAATGAAAGATTGATATATTGGCTACATACGACCACAATTTCAGTACCATAGGCCTAACTGTAAAGGGATGAATAAACGATAAAGACAGGTGTCTCAAAATGGTGAACTTGCCCCACCCCGGGGCAGGTTCGTCCATAGGCCGGGGCAAGTTAGCCATGGGCTCATAATTAGGCTTAATCACTGTTAATAAAGTAGTATGTATCAAATAGTATAATACACATTTGTTAGGCAATGTGATTTTCTTCCAAAATAATATTGAGGGAGTCCAAAAGTTAAGGATGGGGTCATTTTTTGTGGAATATACTCGTTTAGAATTTTAAAATGATAATAAATACCGCATTTTAAAATATTATCTTCTAATTTTAGTGTTACCCTATTCCAGCTATTTTTATGATTACAAATAGGCTACAGGAGGTGTATTACAATTTTTAAATTATACAAAATCTTAATCATGTAAATCCCCATGGGCGAACATGCCCCATCATGAAAGGGCGAATGTACCCCATAGCACAATAAATGCATTGACCCGATAACCTCGCGTAACTACAAGGTCTTTCCCCTTTTTTTGGGGGGGGGGGGGGGGGGGGGGGGGGGGGGGGGGGGGGGGGGAGGGGGGGGGGGGGGGGGGGGGGGGGGGGGTACGAGAGGGGACAGGCCTGTGATCTTGGGGGCAGGGGGATTTCATACTTGTTTTTGTATATATATATATATATATAGAGTTTGTCATTTCATTTGAGGAGAATCACCGCATCAGGGGGAAAACCTTCTTGCAGGGGGGTGGGGAGTGCCCCACCCCTTCTAGTTGCGCCCCTGCCTGGAATGCTTAGAAATGTAGTGGGTAACGTTAATATTGTTTATATTTGGTGTTTGTAAACTTTACAGTAATACCGTATATAAACATAATTGTGACATACCGTATCAAAATAGTTGACGACATGCTTTAAATAGAAACGTGGTTCAAAACAGCAAGTGTTTAAGAATTGCATTTCTCTATATTTTTGAACAGTATGTAGGTATGACCATGCAGATATCGGCACAATTGCATATAGACTTGGGATGGGATCACGATGGAAGTGTCTCGGGTGGGGTGCTACTTTTTTATCGCAAAAACTCGTGTATTTTTGGTGCACAAAATATGACTGAATCTTCCCGAGGATGCAGCAGCGTTGCAGTATCTGCCGTCTCACCCCCCCCCCCCCCCCCCCCCCCCCCCCCACCACCCACCCCGTGCACTGATATTTATTTTTAAAATAGCCGATAGACCTTAAGGACCAACCATCCGAGCATATTTTTCTCACTCCGCTGATACATTGAAGAAGCCCGGGGCGTGAAAAAAAAACCTGGCGCTAATTGTAATCGAGTGGATATGATACACGGCAAATAAGGAATATTTATATCACACCATACTGAAAGCCAGCTGCAAATGAAGCGGTATCATTTGCTCAGTTTAATTTCCGGCCTTTCGGTTTTTACTTCGTCTTATATTTATCTCACTGTTATCGCAATAACTATCACTTGCATATTATCAAACTCTGACGGTGCACACACGCACGCAACGCACTTGCAGCATTGTACGTCAATGCCCAACATGTTTTCTTTATGACTTCTTCTAAACCGGTATAGAGACACTTATTTCATGGATAATAGACCAAATTGTGAAAAGCTACAGCTCCATGAAACCTTCCATAATAAAAGCTTGTAAGAAAATGATCACAAAAACGCAAAAAACATGTTATTTTGTTGTGAGGTATTCATAGTGCAATATTTGCCCCGAAGGTATAATCTTAAACCTCACCACAATGCACCATTTTATATACGGCTGGTGTGATCATGTGGTAGTCATGTTAACCTCATAATGGTGTATATATTGGTTCAAAGAGTGTTTAATTGCCATGGTAACGACAATGTAATGAGTTCAAAATGTGAAGTACATCTTTCAAAATGAGCCACACACACACATCGCCCGTCTATATACGATCTTTGTCTTCCTTTTTGTTTACAACCCATAAACATTTTGCAATTTGTATGCCTTATCGTTTTTGTCACGTTTGACACACTTTTAACATGTTTAACATTCGGGCCAAACATACGTCGACATGGAAGTTAAAACACATACCAGCAAATAATATAAATAACATATACCAACTAAACTGCTCACAAAAAGTATCGAAACACTTAGAAATGATCCAATGCATAACGGCTCGAAAGGGTAGGCCCATATGCATTAATCGAAGCAAATAACCAAGTGCATAATTTTGTTCTGCGTATTTTGACACCTCGATCTTTGAGATACGATGTTGCGGAGCGGAGTTATTGTCGTTTCAATGATCGTGGGCCCAGTTTTAAAAGTGACACTCATCCCTATTGAAAAGCACGAATCTGATCATTCTAAACAGTAATGCAAACCTCTTTCTATAAAATGATTTTCACTTTTGAAACTGGACCCACGACCATAATTGAAATGACAATAACTCCGCTCCGCAACATCGTATCTCATCGATCGAGTTGTCAAAATACGCAGAACAAAATTATGCACTTGGTTATTTGCTTCGATTAATGCATTATACCCTTTCGAGCCGTTTTATTGGATCATTTCTATTAAAGTGTTTCGATACTTTTTGTGAGCAGTTTAGAAGGGTGTAGTAATTTCATGTCATCTTTCGCCCAATGGCGTGTACAAAGGGGAGGGGGGGGGGGGTGCTGCGTCTGACTATCGTTCTTTTACTCCATATCCAAACAAAATAAGTTTAAAAAAAGCAAGCTGCGCGCTATACGTGCTTATATTGTCCAAGAATATCATTAAAATCCCGTTTAAAACCAAAATATACCTTGATTATGTCCAAATTCAAGTGACTTTAATCACTTTAAACAACTAACGCAACTAATGCAACGTGAAACCTATATTATTTGGTTAAAGGATCTTGCCAGTATAATATCTTCAATGATGAGCACTAGCGATGTTTCTCATTTACTTTTAAGTAAGCTAATTGAGGTAAACGAAACATTAATGAACTCCTCCCCGCCACCCAATATATGCAACGTGGGTGTTGCCATCTTTTTCCCGACGCAACGGTGTATTGATATTAAAATAAAGAGCGCTCTTAAAATTTGAAAGCATCGATGCTACAACAACTATTTTAGAAAATAAAAACACAGAATAAGGAATAAACGGTCTCTCAAAACACATAAATATCTTTATTGAATGGTGATCCATAATAAAATCCAAGTAATGAAATGGTTATTTTTTGCCTCTTTAACATTATAATTGATCACCTATTTAACCTCCCATTTATTTCTCTAAATCGTTCCATGACTATTCCAAAGATTTAGCATATCAAGGAAGTCGTTGATCATGGAGTAAGAAGCTACGGCCGTTCCGGAGTGTCCACTTGTATAACACATCATTTTGTCAATGACTTGTACTTCCCGTGCGTGCTTCTATATCATGGTAGTCTAGTTTTTTCAATAGCATTGCGTTTTTCTGCATCGCTCATCTGGACATCTCTGAAGAATTTATACAAGCCAATATCATCAATCAGCATGATCAGTGCTTTTGTATGGTATGTGTATAATGTATGACACTCTATGGCATAACCGAAAGATGTCTTCTTGTGTCACATCAGTTAGTTGTATGGCCATAAATTAGGCATTATATATAGACGAACAATTCAGATACATCTTTGCAATTGCATGTCCTTGTAAATACTTTGACATTGTTATTTATGTTGATGCCATTACAGTTTATCTCAATTAGCTAAAGTATTGAGAACCATTCTCAGTCCTCATCATTGGAAGATACTGGCAAGATCCATTAACCGAATTATGGCTTCACGTTTAGACGCGAAAGCAGTAGCGTGTCTAGGATTTGTCTTCGGCCGTGTTCCCACATAAGTAGAAGTTGTCCCGGTCCGAACTAGAAAGTTGCGTTCCTTCATAAGTGGTCGTCACAACGATGACACAGCCAAATAACAAAAGCCACTTTGAGTCCGGACCGGGACCTACTTGAATCGCGTTCCCACTAGCGATTTAGTCCGGACCGGGTCCGAACTAGTCTAGACTAAACTCGGGATGTTGTTCTATGTGATGGGAACACTGCCTTAGTGCTATTTTACAGAGCTAAGGCCGTGTTCCCACATAGAACAACATCCCGAGTAGTTTAGACTAGTCCGGACCCGGTCCGGACTAAATCGCTAGTGGGAACGCGATTCAAGTAGGTCCCGGTCCGGACTCAAAGTGTTTTTTTGTTATTTTGCTGAGTCATCGTTGTGACGACCACTTTGTGGGAACGCAACTTTCAAGTGGGTCCCGGATTAGTCCGGACCGAGACAACTTCTACTTATGTGGGAACACGGCCTTGGTATACAGATCTTTTGCTATTGCAGCTCCTCGTCTCTGGAATCAACTTCCTATCCATATTAAAACTGCAAAAACTGGTACAATCTTCAAAAAACTGTTGAAAACACATCTAATGTCTGAGACATTTTGTAATAGTTTAGTAGTTTTATTGTTGTTGTTTATCGGGTTTTTTAAATTTATATTGTATTTTATGTTTGTGCCTTGAGCGCTCTTATTAAGAGTGGATATGTGCCTTGTCACTATTATTATTATTATTATTATTAGTGTAGGCTCTCCATTCCCTCGAAAATGACTTCACATCATTTTGCCCGATTACCCATTCCTTGAAAAACATGATGCACGTGTAGCGCGCGAAATTTGTTTACTACGGTATTTATACTGGAAAAGAAGCAATCTACATGTATTCGGTATTTACATGAATTTAGGGTAGGGAGATTTAGCCTTAATTGGGTAATTTTGTTTTTCATATCGGTAATTAAAAATCTGTAGCCGATTTTAAAACACTGTTTGTGAGTGTGTATAGGAGAGGGGCCATCTTCAGCGTATTAGAATGACACAGCTATAGCTATCTATTAGGTATAGTGTATGATCTGGTCATGTGATGCAAACATGGATTAATATCTGTATTTATGAATATATGTATTGTATTGTGATCATGCTATGCAAAAGGTGTGAATGATTGAAAATAAATTTTAAAGACAAAACAATAACCAGTCCTCTAAATTTACCACCAGAGTTTGCATGGTATCTCGACAGTTTAGCCAACTGGAAACTCTGATATAATTAACTCACCACTTTACATCCATAATCAAATGACCGAAGCAAACGCGTCATTTTGATAAATTAGACCAAATGGAAAAACAATAAAGCCACATCATGTATCAGACAAATTATGAGTGTATCGTTACCATTTTAATTTGAACCTATTATTTGATTGACATCTATAGATATCAATCAGGCACATTTTATTAAATTTAAAGTGTGACACATATACGTTGATCATTCCTCTGTCTTGTGCTATTATTTGACACAGCAGTAAATTTAGAGAAACAAGAACCAATTGCCAACAATTTCGTCGGCCACATTATGTTTATACACAACAACATGTTCAACTGCCTTCAAAATTGGCTTTCTTATTTATCTACATTGTTCCACTAACATTAGGTACCTATCTGTATTTTGCTAAAAACCTTTTCAAAATACTATAGTATTGTGGTATCCTCTTCCTCCTGGCTGAAAATGACCCTTTCCGAAAACCCATACGATTACAGGTTTTCTCCTCTCCCAGCGAGTTGTTTCTCTTCCCGACGTTCCTGAAACATGCAAACATACTCAGCGCATTTTCTGAGTCGTCTGGATTCGCTGATATCGCTGAAATACTGAAAGGAGAGCGGATGTTATCTTCAATGTCTATGGACTGTGCTATCTTTTGATAGCAGCAAGAAAGTGATCTTCGGTAGGTATAACATGCACGCACTTCAGTTATAACATCGATGCTGTCTTCAGTTGGATGCTGCTAACCAGTTACCCTGTAACTATATGCTATCTTCAATAATTTTACGATAGCATTGACTTGTAACACCATATAGATATTTCATGAATGTTTGGTAAATAACGTGCTTAATTTGCTATCTTCAGTAGATAGCTTACGGATGTTGTATATTATATCTTAATTTAAAATAGGAGTGTTCCAAGCTTGGAATAGGCTCGGTTACAGGACCATCTCAACAGCTTATTACCCTGCTTGCAAGGCTATTCCAATCCAGAATAAAATTGCCTGACCCGGTAGAGGGCTTTGGAATTCCAGCTTTTATCTTCAGCTTCATTGGTAAGGAATTCAAGACTTTTTGCCCATAAACTCCGAAAAAATCTAATAAAACCATATAATACTTGAGCTCCAGTTTATTATATGAGATGGGGGAAAAAAGTTCTTTTATAGCCCGTGGGCTAGTGGGCTAATGAAGTTGTGTTTATCATACAAGTTTTTGTATTGAGTAAAAAACATCTTTAAGTTGGGTTTTTAAGAAGGAATACTTGATTTATCTGTCAAAAGTTTTGACTGGACTCAAATGCTATTTTGATATTCCTATCAGCCTATCGTCATACACTAAATTTCCCATATTATGTCTTGTTTCATTACGCAGGTCTTTGGCATGGCAGATGAACGCGTGAAAAACCCAGCGTTGGATACGAAGTCCTGTGATACTTACAGTGCCTCACCAAACCCTACCGAGAGAGGGCTAAATCGAGCAGAATGCACAGCCAATGGTCAATGTGCTGCATGAACGGAACATCATAGGCTTATAATAATACATTTTGGGAAAATAGCATTGTCGATAGTAACAATGTATTATTATACCAAATGGCAGTAGCGTATCTCCCGGGGGTCAGGGGGAGGGGGCAGAGTGCCCCCAGACGGCTTTGACCGGGAAGGCCAGCTCAAACTACCGGGCTAAAAAAATCTAAGAGAAAGGAAGAAGAGAGGGAAGAGAGGAAGAGAAAAGGGGAAGGAAAGGGAACGAAAGGAAAGAGAGGGTGATAGAGAGAGAAGGGAAAGGGAAAGGAAAAAAAGGAAAGGGAGAAGAGGAAGATAAAAGGCAAAAGGAAAGAGAAAATCTAAGAGATTTACTTAATTCCCATTTTATGACAACTTTTCCCCTTGCCCGGTTTAATGATGGGCAATTTTTAGTATAAAAATGGCAAATTCTCTAGCGTTACGCGCGCATTTGTCCAGGAATATTTTGAAATAATTCACAAATCTTAAGCTTTTTCTAAATTTTCAACAACAAAAATAGGCCTTTATATATGTTTTTGGGACATTTAAAAACTGTGGGTCGGTCGGGCCCATACAACCAGGGCTGGATTTACCATTGATCCAGATGGGCCCGGGCAGATTTTGGGCCCCCAAATTTAGAAAAGTAATAAGATAAAAATAAATTATCAACACTAAACACTGGCCAAGTTAGGAAGAGAGTGAAGTTAATTTTCTCGCGCGTTCATTTTGCCCAAAAATGATATTCATAAGCTCGCTCAATGGCCAAATTATATAGTGTAAAATAGCACATTTTCCAAATCCTGGGTACACCACTGGTGTCCCCTATTAGTCGGGTATACACAGAGGGTTAGTGTGCACCCCCCCCCCCCCCCCCCCCCCCCAGGACTCCCCCAAACCAACTTTTTTACTTCCTATCATGATCCTAAGACGTTACCAAAAAAATATTTTCGTAATGCTAAGGGGTTATGCAAGATGGCGTCCAAAATGGCCGCCATAACTGGTCAAATCTCATAAAATGACATAGCAATCAAATCGTATGGTGAAAGTGTAGTTGGGATGTATGTATTAGACCACTAGACACTCATATCCAAAACTGTTGCTTTGATAGCACACCTAAATCCAAGATGGCCGCCAAAATGGCCGCCAAAATTGTTACATTTTAATCCACCCAGTAAACGTATCTGTATGTGATAAGGTATGATTGAATGGTATAGACTCCATATTTTGATCAATTGGTGGCCACCTGTGGTAATTATTTTGCCATTTGGAGGTAATTTTATTGACCATTGGGGGGTAATTTTAATGAAATGGTGATTATAATCCCCATCCTAATAACATCACATTGTCAAAATGGAGTCTATACCAGTAATTATACCTTGGCACATATACAAATACGTTGACTGAATGGATTAAAAGCTGTAGATATAATAATTTGGTCATATCTAATGTAACACTAACAATAAACTAATACTGTTTTTCAGTTATTTTAACCTTTTGCAGCTATCTTGGATATTTTACAATACTCAAAACTATATAGATCTACAGCCCTTGGCTTTATCATAGATATAGTGAATGCTGTCCCATTAGATTTGAGGGTATTGGTATTACATAGTATGGTTATTTATAATACAAAATTATTGTTTAGGTCATTTAACATCAACTTATAAATCCATTCTGGCAGCCATTTTGGAAAGTTATACTGAATCAAAATTGTCAGAGGTGGGCCTTATTTCTAAAAGCAATAGCTTAGCAGTTTAGAATATTAATACTATTTGGTGAATTTGATGTACACTCTTACAATATCTATTTTGGATTATCATCCCTCAACTCATGTAGACTATTTTTACATTTACAGCGGCCATTTTGGTGGCCATCTTGGTTGTAAAGTATGTTATTACAATGCAAATATGCTGTATATGAGTTACTAGTGGTCTAATAAATACACCCCATGTTAAAACTATACTTTCATCATATATTTTGGTTGATATTAACCCATTTTATGGAATTCCAACAATTTGTTCAGTCACTTTGGGACCCATTTTGGGGGCCATTTTGGGAGCCATTTTTAATTTCTAAGTATGTTAACAAAGCACAAATACTGGATATGAGTTACTAGTGGTCTAATAAATACACCCAAATGTTAAAACTATACTTTCATCATAATTTAGGTTGATATATTATCCCATTTTATGGAATTTGACAATTTTTGCAGCCACTTCGGGAACCATTTTGAGGGCCATTTTGGCAATCATTTTGGATTTTGAACTATGTTAACAGAGCAAACATACTGGATATGACTTACTAGTGGTCTAACACATACATCCCATTGTTAAAACTATATTTTTATCATACATTTCGGTTGATATTATGCTATTTATGGTATTTTGACCACTTTTTACCATTTTTGGCCATTAATTTGGAGGCCATTTTTGTTTTAAAGTATGTTAAAGCAAAAATACTAGATATGAGTTTCTAGGGGTCTAACACATACATCCCATTGTTAAAACTATACTCTCATTATACATATTGGTTTATATACACTCTTAGAAAAAATGGTTCGTTTAAGAACCCTTTTTTGTCCCGCGGGGAGCACCTTTTGGCCTAAAAGGTTCTAAAAAGAACCTTAGAATGGTTCTTTGAAGAACTTTCAAATTTTAAATAAGACATAAAGGTATATTTACTTTTTTGTTTTTATGTAATATGCAAATTCAAGAGAAATGTAAACAAATTTAGTCCTTTTCAACTGTTAAAAATCATTTCTTCTTGGCTAAAAACATTTTTTACCGTTTTACCAAGAACCATTGAGGGTTCTCCATAATTTTTCCCCAAAAGGTTCTTGAAGCTTGAGGAACCATTTTCTTGGCTAAAGAACCCTTTTAGAACCTTTTTTGGTTCTAAAAGGAACCCAATGAAATTTCTATAGGGTTCCTTTTAGAACCAAAAAAGGTTCTAAAAGGGTTCTTTAGCCAAGAAAATGGTTCCTCAAGCTTCAAGAACCTTTTGGGAAAAAATTATGGAGAACCCTCAATGGTTCTTGGTAAAACGGTAAAAAATGTTTTTAGCCAAGAAGAAATGATTTTTAACAGTTGAAAAGGATTAAATTTGTTTACATTTCTCTTGAATTTGCATATTACATAAAAACAAAAAAGTAAATATACCTTTAGGTCTTATTTAAAATTTGAAAGTTCTTCAAAGAACCATTCTAAGGTTCTTTTTAGAACCTTTTAGGCCAAAAGGTGCTCCCCGCGGGACAAAAAAGGGTTCTTAAACGAACCATTTTTTCTAAGAGTGTATATGCCAATAATTTTATGGAATTTTACCAATTTAGGCGGCCATCTTGGATTTAGGTGTGTTAACAAAGCAAAAGTTCTGGATATGAGTGTCTAGTGGTCTAATACATATATCCCACTATTAAAACCATACTTTCACCATACAGTTTGATTGCTCTATATGTCATTTTATGAGATTTGACCAGTTATGGCGCCCATTTTAAACGCCATCTTGCATAACCCCTAAGCATTATGAAAATATTTTTAGTAACATCCTGATTATGTCTTAGGATCATGATAGGAAGTTAAAAAAAAGTTGGTTTGGAGGATTCCGGGGGGGGGGGGGGGGGGGGCTGCACACTTACCCGTCCCTCTGTATATACCCGACTATATTGTTCTGCTTTAGCCACTTAAGAGTACATGGTTCCTCCTCACGGTGAGTTGGGGCCTCCAAATTTAGGCCTGGCTTAGGCCTCCAGGGTCACCAAAAGGTAAATCCGGCCCTGCGTACAACAGGTTTTTTTTATCGTGTCCTTAACCAGACAAGGGCTTTATTGTACATGACATGTATACCCAATAAAATTAAACACACTCCCAACTTTGTTTAGTAAAAGATTACCGGTACCAGACACTGATGAATAGCCTCCCTTAAAACCATCATTAAAAAGATTGGAGCGAATATATCAAAATGCTGCCAAATTTGGGATTTTTCTCGGCAAAGTTATATGAAATCTTCATTCAGGAAACTTGTAAAGTAGGCCTATATAGGCTATATAATGGGTACATGGACAACATTTCCGTGGAAAATATACTTTCAAGGAATACTGCACTATTTGCCGTCACGAATCAAAGAAGGATTTACACGGTTAGGGTATCCATTGAAAAGAAAATGTGTAAAATATTTGTTAACAAACCTGGAAATTGGGGTGGGGGGGGGGGGGGCAAACTGTGCCTCTTTGGACACACTTCCCAACCCCCTGCTGAAGCAACCTTTTAACACATTGAACATGCACTGAAATATGCATGTAGGCCTATATGGGGTCGTTTAGCATTGTTTTAATTGTTATCTGTACTGTATTAAGATTACGTGTTTGTGAAGTTAGATTATTAAGCACACACACCCCTATTGCTTGAAAGTCCTCGGAATCAAAGGTTTGAAATCAACAGTAGGTCATTGCTAGAAAATTTGGTTAGGTGCGGCCCAGTCAGTTTTCACTCCTTATATCTGGCCCATTCATTCAAAAAGGTTGCCCACCCCTGGCCTATAGGCCTACTGATTGACTAATTAACTCGTTTAAAGCAAAGTTGCTCTACTGGTTTCTCGGAGTTCCTTCAGTACACCTATACTCAGGCAGGCTTTTAACTTCAATATGACTTAATACTGGGGTCAAACTCGCTAGTCATAAGGGTCGCTAGTCATAAGGGTCACTAGTCATAAGGGTCACTAGTCATAAACACTAACCCTAACCCTTAACCCTAACCCTAAACCTAACCCTAATCCTAACCCTAACCCTAACCCTAACCCTAACCCAACCCTAACCCTAACCCTAACCCTAACCATAACCCTAACCATAACCATAACCATAACCATAACCATAACCATAACAATAACCATAAACCTACCCTAAACCTAACCCTATAACCCTAAGATACTTTTATGACTAGCGCAGTCATGGTATAGGAAAATACACGTTATGACTATAGCGACCCTTATGACTAGCGGGTAGACTCCTAATACTGTACACAGTGTTGGAGGAATAATAATATAAGGGCAAAGCCCATTCTAAATCTTAGCCGGTTTCTCTACCAGAAAAAACTCACGATGCAAGTCTTAAAGGCAAGAACGACGAAGGAACATCCGTCTATCAATCATGTATAAAATTCATGCAAATGATATAGCAATCCCAATTCCAGAACATATCCAACGTCAAACTACAACGACTACTAGACAATATCACCCAAAGAAATTCCGACTAGTCAAAGCATCCAAAAATGTGTATAAATACAGCTTTTTTGCAAATACAATATCAGAGTGGAACAACCTCCCTTCATCCGTCTTAGAGTCAAAAACCGTTGAATGTTTCAAAACCGGTGTAAATAAGCATGTAATGTAGATTAAGTTCATCTGGTCTGTTTCATCATTCGCCATTTTGTTTTTCTCAATTAGATGTTGCTCTAAGCAATTTTATTGAGTATTAATTTAGATTTAGATTTAGATGTGATCTTTTCCAGATAGCGCCCTCTATTCATGATTTTGTTTTAGAAAGTAGATTTTCTTGCAGATTTACATTTCTGATCATAAATCGTACATACATTCCAAGTTACAGAGCAATACGATTCCTAATTACTTCAAAATCATGGTTTTATAGTGAAAATGAACTGTCGTGGTACTACGACAGTTCATTTTCACTATAAAACCATGTTGTTGAAGTAATTAAGAATCGTATCGCCCTGTAACTTGGAATGTAAGTACGATTTATGATCAGAAATGTAAATCTGCAAGAAAATCTACTTTCTAAAATAAAATCATGAATAGAGGGCAAATTTGTTTCGATGTTGAGGGCGTTCCCTGGAAAGATCACATAATATACCTTTAACTGCAGAATGCACCTGTCAATATACTGCTGATAACAAAAGAAGAAGGGAAAAAAGGAAAACGTTAAAATTACACTAATATATAGGCCTACCTTACTTTTAACGTTTTCCTTTTTTATAGGCCTACTATAATATAGTATGACACAAATACTCTCTAAATGTAAAAGGTTTTCCACTCTTTCAAGGAGTTAAACACAGGACAACACGTTTTTTAGTGGAAAAACACTCACCTAAAAGGAGTGAAATGGGATTTTATATGACAATGTTCTATTCTATTGAGAGTGACAAATTAACTTTCACATTCATTTTAGAGTAGATTTTTCCACTCTAAAACGGGTTTTCTTTCCTGCGTTTCACTCCCTTCACTCCTTTTCGAGTGAATTTCCACTCTTTCCACTCGTTTTACATTTAGAGAGTATAGCGGTCGCCCACATATAGTATGTAATACAAATTACGACCTTTTGTACATATTTCGCTTCAAATTTTATGTTCTGTTCTTTAACAAAAGTCAGTGTTTATATAAATTATTATGAGAACATATAAAAGAAACACAATACACCACGTTATGTGTCCCTCACACCACATAGAACATAAACAAATATTGGGAGTTTCCAAAGCATGATGCGCACATGGCAGCCTTAAGAACTAAAAATGTCAAAACAAACCCCTCTATTTTGGAATATTGCATAAATGACACGAGGTCTTGAATAAACGTCAATGACAGGCCATACGTTTGAGAGTTTAACAATCAAAACACTGTTCTCTATAAGCTCAAAGAAGATTTTAAAGACACCACCACAATGCATTGCGTTTTTACAAAATGCCCTAATTCTGGTCTCTAATTTGTCTCAGTTCCCATAGCCTATGCACACAAACATGACTTCAGCGCGTTCATCATTGGAGCTCTTAGGTTCTAGTTTACATCAATGAATGAATTAGTTATCAGTGTTCCTTTTTCTTATTTCAAAACTTAAGAGCTCGGCAAATGCACCGTGTGGCAGGGGTCGCATTCTGACGCGTCTGCGCGTCCTAGACCTCTCACTTTCTAATAGTGACGCGTCAGGTTTCAAATTGAAAAGACTTGTGGGTCCCGATCAAAATTGAAGGGACCCCTTAAATTTGACGATGTGTGGAAATGGAAACCTTAAGAAATTCTGTAAATTACATATCCATCCTTTGCTCACAATATAAATTCATTAAAACTGCCCGTAAAAAAGTAAAAATTTTAAATACCCAAACTTCAGGACCCCTCAATTTCTTGGGGGACCCCTTAAATCTGTTTTTTGAAGTCCTACGGGGTCCTGAAAAATGTCATGGGACCTCTCACATTTTGGATCCAGTGCTATCCCTGCCGTGTGGAAAAAGCTTTAGTGGGTTGGCGTTCGCGCAATGCATTGTGGGAAGACCTCAAAATCTTCTTTGCTAAAACTGGTTCTGAATCAATGAATAGCGATTTGACTCTTGCGAGAATCGGGCACCATCCGTGAGGGACTCCCTTGACCAGCAGTCCGAGTTTGCCCCTCGACATGGTCTTGAATTGGAATATTTAGACACCTGGTTGTTAGTGCAACCCTTTCCCCTATTTTGTCCGGTCAACTTTGTGTCGGAGTTGAGCGTCGAATCGCAAGGGGGAAACTGACAGCCGTACGGGTAAATAACAAAATATGATCTACTATTGACATTTCCGATTATTTGTTTAGGATATTCTTTTATCGGCGGAATGATGCCTTTGTTGCGTATTCAGAGCTTTGTGCCGTTGCTGTTTGTTGCCTATTCCGTATCAAAAGTGTCAGTCATAAATCCGGGGGAAATATAACAAAAACTGTGAAACTTGAAAGCATTTGTATTTGATTTTTATATTATGGCTATTTGCTGTGTCCTACTGTTCAACTTTCGTTCCGATCATGGGGAGTTGAGCAGAACCCGCACACAGAGAGATAGAGACAAACTACCCAAACTGTACTAGATCAAGACATTCACATAATACTTGAACCACATATGAATCACATAATACCCCAATGCCGAAAAAAAGTGAAAATATGTAGTCAATATACATTTGGTTTATAATAGATGACCCTCTTTTAAAATGCCAAAATTGACCAATAAAGGGTTAACATATTAAGTCAGTTTTGACAATTTTTTAATCAACTGACCCTCTAATAAAGGCCCACACACCAAACTGCGATGGGGTTATTTTTTACTACATTTTTTTAAGTGTGCATCACATCATGGCACAACACAGATCATCATTTTTTCTGTGCGAGTCAAAAACTTCAGCTTTCTTCCGTAGATAGCAACAATGTTGATTTCATCAACAAAGTCTACTGCAATTGCTTATATTATATATAGTCTCTTTAACAGTGTCTTGTCTATATGCTGAAAGGACATACCAGATTGAATGTACATGGAATTGGAATGCTGAAAGTTGAAGACAGAGTTGAACAACTTAAACTCAATCATGTTTTAAAAATCTATAATGAAATAGCACCTGAGTACCTGAATTCTCATTTTACCAAATTGTCCAACACCCACAGATGCTATACCAACTCAGGTTAACACATCCAAAACCCACAGGCAGTTCAAAAAGGCAGTTGATCTTTCATCCATTTTTTATGCAGTTGTTTCATAAAAAGTGCAATATTATTCGGTGTGCAAATATATGATGTTTTTATAATGTGCTGTTTTAATATTTGAAGGACCCCAATAGAAATAAGCCCTTTTTAGAGCTTTCTTGGGCTATCCTTGGTATTATATGTTTTCTTTTATTAATATGTTGTGTTAATGGTTGTAACTTTTTAAGATTTGTATATTTGATCTGATGTATTGTATCTCTGTGTTTTGTTATGCCAAATAAAACTAAACTAAACTAATGTAAAAAATAGAATGTAACTTGATTAAGGTAAAGAATAGGTGATTTTCACAACTTCATTGAAGCATTTGTGTTTTGTATACCTGTGTATATTTTCAATATGAACTGGTGCATTTATGAGTACATTATTATTCAAAAATATTCACATTCAGACAAACAAAGTCAGCACACGCTTCAAAACATATTAATCTTCATCAAAACACCAACTTATTTCAATTGTCTACTTGTACTTATCGAGATTATCCAAACGGATAGCAATATATTTTACTGTTATGGTTACGTTTAAATGATTGATGTTCTAAAAAGTCATAAATATTATACACATATATTTAGGTCAAGCAGAAAGAAATGTTATGCACGGGTAGTTTTATAAGTTAAGTATTTCACATGGTTAAAGTGCACTTTCGTTATGTATAGCCCACTATTTTAGTCTACATTTTAACAAATGAGTTTTGATGTTGTCCAATCGAATTTCAATTTGTTAAACTATTTTTGCTTTTACTTACTTACGTGATACTAACGGTTATTCAATTGCTTAGGAAGGAAGGTCTTGAGCTTCATACTCAAGAACATAAAACCATAAATAGATACCGTTTTTCGTAAAAGCCTATTATTTGATCAGTCATCATTTCGGATATCCATAAGCAGCCTGTATTGCTTTAGATTAAGAGATAGTTGCAATATATAGCTTTCTCCAAACGGTTTCTATTTACAAACACATCATTATTTCCCTTGATTGCAAAGCCTTTTCAAAGAAACATCAGATACGATTAAAGAATAACTAATTGGAACTTTAAGTTTAAGTACGATAGAAGCAACACGACGTGCATCAAACCGAACCAAATGGCGAGCTCTTGAGAAGGCCACAGCAGCACCGCCTGGTGCCATCTGACATAGAGAGAGAGGGAGAATTAGAACTTTAGATTTAGACATTACGGTATTATTAATACATTTGATTTTATCGTCTCTTAATTGTTTACAGTGGTAAGTGTTGAGGGTGAAATTAGTCTTAGTCTTACTCTTATGTTTTAAGCGGGGTGCGGTCGGCAATTGTAAAGAGTCTCAATACGTTTAATAGTCATGATAGTGTCGTGGATTTAGTCGATGAGGTTGTAGTCAATGTGGATTAGTCTCCAAAAGTTGACCAACGAATATCGGCCAAGGTTTTTCATACCCTCCCTAGAAATTCTGATTATTTAGCGTGATAATATTCTAATAAAAATTCTAAATATAAAGTAATATGTTCGATAGTAATACCAAACCATAAGTCGATAATACCATTACAATTGTGGTCAAATGACACAGAGTTATTCTTTTCAGTATAGATGGGGTGACAGGTGACGTCACACAGGACATTTGGTCGGCAGTTGCCGCCATTGTTATTTGCCCGGCTGTATGCGCGCGCATCCTGTTTTGTTTAGAACCCGTGCTTTTAAAACTCGCGCCAAAGCATCATCATTTTATATCAAAAAAGTGGTTTTGTCGGCAGTGTAATAGATAAAGTAAAGCATAATAAATATAAAGGAATTTCATCCTAATATTTCACATGAATCTGAATGCACAACAAAAATGTATCAAACGAGGTGTCATTTTAAAGCTTCACAAAATACACTGTTGCAAAATCCCTATTTTCGTTTTGAATAACAAAAGCCCCCCTTTTGATATGACTGTTCATTTATTAATTGATATTGTTTGATCTTGATAGGCTATTCTCATTATTTGATTAATATCTTAGATCTGCACAGATGAGACTCAAATACAGAATGGTTTGTCACGAGTGTTGTTTTTTGTCACCCTATGTAATGCATTTCAAAACAATTGTCTAAGGCAGGGTTCTCAACCTGGGGGTCGTGACCCCATGGGGGTCGTTTGGGGTTTTCCAGGGGGTCATGAAGGGCTCATATAGGTTTTGGGGGAACTGTGTTACATTTCGCTTAAAAAAAGCTTAGAAACACCCAAAAGAAACGTTCAAATATGCAAAATTTCCTGCTCGCTAAGCTCGCATCTAAACTAAGCAGTTTCATTTATGATATCCGGTTGGTGTTTTTATTCAAATTTTGTTTTGGGGGTCATGGTACTGACCAGGAATGTCAAAAGGGGTCGTGGGGCAAAAAGGTTGAGAACCACTGGTCTAAGGCTTAATGTGGAGTATAGTAGGTTTCAATACAAGTGTCATAAGAACAACTAAAGTTATCGTTTTGACTTGACCAAGGTGCGAACTGTGTGTTTAGACTCTATGGATCATTTTAGTCTTACAAGATCAATTCGATAAATTATCTGAAGTTCGCTTATACTTGGAATAAATGATAGATGGGAAAGCAGGTCAAACCACAGTATGAAGCCATAAGCCCAGGTAACTCGCTAAGTAGTTTATAGCTTAAGGCACATAGATTATTAGCAACTCGGCCGAAAATATCCCACGCATTGGTCCCCCCGATGCACCTTATTAAAATCGTTATTATACGCCGCAAACAAGGTGTGCTCAGTCAACCATTCTGTCACGCGATTTTCACCGGAGTTGCACGGTACGTAAAATCATGCCATCAGCTATACCAGGTATATAGGATGATTCATAAGTATTGAAAGCTCGGACAAAGTTTAAAAGTTTGCTTGTACTAAAATATAAGTAGAAATTCAACACCTACTGGGGAATCATGTATACCACATCACGTTTTCAACACTTTGACAAAATTCAACAGATCTAAAAACGCCTAGCAACGACCAATGCAAATGACAGAAGTAGGCCTACAATGTATTTAGTAAGATTAACACTTTCCACGCGGCAGTCATCTACAGACGACATTCCAAAATTTCACAAAATGTTTAAAAAGTGTCACCATTATTGAATTTCAATACCATATTTAGAATCACCATGAGAAATGCATGAAATAAGTACAAACATGCCTAGAATTATATCAGTAATCCTTGAGGTAGACTTTGATAATTAGGAAAGGTTTTGTAGGCCTATATGGTAAAACTAATAGCCGCGTGAAAAATGTTAAGAGGTGGTCGTTGTTGCCATATACAACTTTCAAAATGGCATTTCATCTGGATGGAAGACGATTTTGACCTTATGAACTATATATAGACCTACTTGAACTTATGTAGTTAAAAATAACCCCTTTTCAGGGTCAACCATAAACCAACTGAAAACAGGTTTAACTCTTTTCTAGTCATTGTTCACGCTTTGGTGTCACTTTCGTGGTCATTTGATACAAAAAGGGGTAATAAATGTCTAGAACCTAAATCAAATTTAACCCCTTTTCAGTTGAGGTATGTTTGACCCTGAAAAGGGGTCACGTTTAACTACCTAATTTTAAGTGTGTATTTTAATATTCTTCGGGCATTTTCATGATTTCACCCAAACCAAAACTACGCCCTCTAGTCTATCTACCCAATTAACAATGCCTTTCCTTTGCCTTTATATCATCAGATCCTTGTAGACGTAGAAAAAAGTTTCGTCAATCTAACGATCCTCCTGTAGGCTACTAATTATTCTAAATCTATTGTGTGCAGTAACAGGTGAGTGCAATACTCTTCTGACTGATAATTATGTCAAATTCAAAGAAATATTCACCAAAGTATCTTTAACGATAACCTCCTCAGAAACCCGGGCCATAACCCATCCTGAAAGCCCAACATTTCAGACAGAATCAATCTCGCTACACGCAATGACAAAGTGATCATATCAGCGACTTGGCCGGCGTCACCAGAATACAGCTCTGTGTCTATCCGGCCAGGTAAAAAACACTGCAACGGCTACATGGGTACATTTTGGGTTTGTCAGATGACTGAACAACCCGACATGTCAAGTCACCACCACAACAGCCCGCCTATCATTACTGCCAAGGAAAATACCAAAACCGATCCATCCATATTGGAGCTGGTTTGGGTCAATTACCTTATGGTGAAGTAACAAGCCCAGGTGTGCGAGTATCATGCACTATTTTGATATTTTGATAGACATGGGAAAAAGGTAGTAGTGCCAAAACCAACTAGAGGTTGAAATGTAATGAAAATATCTCGGGAAAATTCAAAGATAAATAGTGCGGCAAGTTTGTAGGGATTGTTTACGGTGTATGAAGTGGTGATGACTATACACAAAAGTCTCGATGGTGTTTGAATGTTTTGAGTGAAAGCCACACATTGTTTACAAAACTAGTCCTACATCATACATGTATACGTGATGACTGTATTAACTCATGATTCAAAACTTTGATAATCTAATAATAATAACGTCAATTAAGAATTGTCTTTAATTAGCACGATTTCTTGGAAGTTCGTGTGGGTTGATATATTGACGGTCTTCCAGATGACAATGAATGAAAATGATAGTGGAAGGTAGAGGCCTACAAATAAAACAACCTGTTACTTCCTTCATGTTTTATTGATCCAGGTAATCGTATTTTTTTCTCCCGTTGCTAATAAGGAAGGACATTATTTCCACCCCTACTTTTCATGAAGTTACCCGAAAACGGTACAGTTACATGCAGTAACACGTACTGGTATTGACAAGATGTCGATATCGATCACGCCCAATCTTCACAATCACAGGTAACTGCAACAGTAGTGATTGAATTATGGGGGATTTACGACCGGCTCGCGCTCATCACTCTCTCACTTTGTGCCCGTGCAGTGTTTGCTTCGTTTTTGTCGATTATCTCAATGCCTTATTGAACATGTTGAACTATTTTCATTGCGATACTTATTGTGGTGGGCGCAACAACAAAAAACCTTCATCGACACTTGTGGCAGACCTGTTTAATTTCAAATAATAGATTCAGTGCCATAGTTGGGACAATGTGCAACACCAAGCGAGAACGGAGTCTCGTGGTAAAGACTGGTACGCCAAAGAAAAAGATCTTTTATCATTCGCGCGACCGGACTTCAAATACTGTTTAACATGGGTGTTTAGTCTGGTTTAGTTTTCTTTAGTGTATTTTTCTTCTATTATCATTGATTTAAAAAGGAGAGAATAGGAATAAGTGTGTATGCGGCTGATTCTAACAGCGTGACTTTAGTGTTTTGTGCCGGCACGAGCGATTCTGAAATAATTCTCGATTGTTGTATTGCGTATAAACCGTATTGTTGGTCCTCTACTATGACTATTAACAACAACGACCTACACATATTTGTAGTACTTTTGTACTGTTGTATATCGCACTAAACACAACAAAAACAGCAATAGAAGTCAATTCTTTCAAATTGGTATTTTCAAATAGAAGGTGAATGGGCTTTTTGTTAGCTTATTACACGGTATTTAAACGTTTTCTCATTGTTACCAATTAGGGCAGTCAACTCATTGATAATGGAGTAATAATAATGCGTTTGTATAGCTTAGCTTATCATGCACTATCTGGCTTAACGTATATGGAGGGATGTTGGTGGGTGCATTTATAAAATATGATATATTTTACTGTCTACTGTAGATAGCGCATTATGCATGTCGTGAACTCGTAAGGCCAGTTTCAATATTCATTCTTAAGCTTTCAAAGATTTGTTATTCATCGAAATAGCTTTGAATTTTTCAAAATAGTATTGCTTTGCTAACAAACTTATTCATTCTAAAAATTGCCGTATGTGAGAAAAAGTGAGTTAAGCAGGGTTAAACGTTTAACACGGAATTACACCGATGATGAACTCTGACCTCTGTCGGCTTAAGCTATCCATACGTCGAAAGCTTGAATAGATTCATATAAGCGTAAAGGCTTTTATAGAAAAAACTGAACTAAAAGTTCAGGTTGGCATTTTGGGATACAAACGTGGGAACGCAGATCTAAAACATGATTGCACTCTACTAACCGTAAATTAAAAAACACTTCACTTCAGATTTACCATGTTCACGGGGGTAAAACATACACATACGTACGAGTAATAGCTACCTTATAATATAAGACGCTCATTTAATCTATAATTTAGTCAGCATCCCTGTAATGATAGATTAGCCTATATGCACATGGTGGTACCTATTATTGGCCTACCGCTCCGATCAGAATAAGACAAAAACGCTTCCAAAATGTGATTTCATCAAAAGGACACTGCATACTGATAGGAAGCCTCAAAATAATAAGGATCTGATATGTAATTAAAGCACACGGTTTGCGTTGCCTCCGCCAAGTTTAGCATGTTCAGTTGGCCTATAATTGCAAGTCTGCGGATGTTGTAGGTCTATATATAATTATTCATTGGAATAATTGACCCCCTGAATAGCAATTTGGAAGTTAGTGAAACCTTATATTCTAATTAACCTATAATTAGTGCAGTAGACAATGGTAGATGTGCTGACAAATATGGCTCTATGAGACAAATGCACTTCTTACCGTTGTTCCAAATATAGCTTATTGGTGATGAGGTTTACTTAGACCAATATGTAGGCCTACCGTACATGTTAAAACAAGGAAGCGACTCCACTGTGTGATCATGATGAACACTATACATGTATCTCAAAAACTGTAAGGCTATATATTTATGACGTTCAAAATTGGCCAAAATGTGCAACATTTACACGAGCCGTGGATAACAAACTGTGTCAATTGCTACATTGGGATTTTGAATGTGTAGGCTTAATTATACTGCTTATGCCTGTAAGTTTTTCATGAAACATATGAAAAACACCATCTCCACAATAAAGTACAAATTAAATTGTGCACAAAATGTCAACTTTATAGTGTCCGCGCAATAAAAGCCTGATGGGTCTGATCGATGTATTAGAAGGGGGGAGTTAGAACTAAATTTGGCCAAAAAATAGCGTCCACGTATTTTTTATATATTTCATTATTATTTGGCAATTTGACAAGGCCGTTTTATACGTGTGCATGACTAATGCGCTGGTTTGATTTTAACACGTCGCGTTGGTAGACATCGCGGCGCCAGATTTAAGAAGTTACGATAGGCAATCTGCCATGAAAAAGCACGACCTTAAAATGCACTGAACTGAATAAAAAGGCACAGACCCTAATAAAACATGTTTTGGGAGTCGACACTTGTGACAATTTTTTGGTAATGATACCAACATATATGTTGATCTTTTTACCCAACTGTATTTATCAACAGTTGTTTATTGTTGAATTATTTTTTTAGTCGTCTAATTTTCTTAGCCCTGCAATTTAACTTTAGGCAAGGCCTATACAACGACCTGATTTATTCTTTCCAATCATTCAGTTGACCATAGAAAAATTGAGAGAGTTTCATCAATGAATTCATCGAATTGATCAACTTCTTTGTGATGAATAAAAAAAACACCATAGTTGCGCTTTTTATTCTTAATCAACGACATGTTGGGTACTGTTGCCCAGTAATCGCTTTCAATGCAGGTGTGTTTGTTTGTTGGGGTGTTTGTAGGGATGTTTGTGAATTATTAAAGATTTTGATATTGTTAATGAACGGAAAAATAATGACAAGACATCAAGAGTGGATAAAACACTAACATACTCATTGGAGATTCAATTTATTTCAATGTACAGACAACGATTATTTTGTTATAGCCTACAAAGTGCTTTTAATTTTGGTCTGGTTTTTTGTTTTTGATTTTTGTTTTGTTTTTTGTGTGGTTTTATTTGTCTTGGTCCTGGTCCTCGTATTGGTATTGGTATTGGTTTTGGTCTTGGTCTTGGTCTTGGTCTTGGTCTTGGTCTTGGTCTTGGTCTTGGTCTTGGTCTTGGTCTTGGTCTTGGTCTTGGTCTTGGTCTTGGTACACGAATAAGTGGCATAATAAGTCTTAGTATTAGTCTTGTTATCAATATATCGCTACTGCAACTGCAATTCTGCAAAAGTTTAGGTTAGAAAAAGCAACGAGGTCGGCGATAAAGCGACAACCAAGAAATTGCGAAATTAGTTGTGGTTTTTTTTCTACGAATAAATTAGACGAAAATGAAAGACTTCAATTTCCGTCATGACAATTTTAGTTCAGAATAACTGAACCCACGTTAATCTCCTAATTTATACTCATGAACTCATCCAGCAGGAAGTTCGGACTTATTAGGTACTAACATAAGAGTAAAGATTTTTCAAAAAATAAAAATTGATGCTCCGTGTCGCGAAAAAGACCTTCAAAATCTGAGAGCGTGACAATCAGACTATTTTAGGGTCATTTCTCAAATATTCTTAAAACTGCAAAAGCAGAAGTGATTAAAACACCCGAACGGGTTTAACTCTATTGTTCCTTTCTTATTGCCTCAGGCGCAGGAACAATAGATCTACCTCAGCGCTGGGACCCCGTGAGATATTCAGCACTATATACCGTCCTGCTCACCTGTTAAGTAAACTTAACCCGTTTCGACTACTGTGAGGGAAAAAATAATTTGTTTGTTTACACTGTAAATTATTTTGGTTTGATTATTTTTTTTCTAAATTTTTTTAAAACAAAATAGTAATAAATGAATGAATAAATTAATAAAATAAAATGAAGGAAACCCAAATTATCTGATATAATCGAGTGCAGAAATGGCTCTACAGTCCTCAAAATAAGTAACTGACCATGTAATTAATATGATCTCAACTCGAAAACTATTAGCTCTTACGTACAAATATTAAAATATAAAGTTGTAAGGACATTCTCCTCTTTTCAATTTGGAATATTACAAAACCAAAACCAAGTCAGTTTTTCATTTTAACATTTTGCTCGTCGACATACAGCCTCTGACTAGCAACAGGCAGATTATTGATTAACTGGTAGCGATAACTCACGGGTTGATAGTAAGATGTATTGGGGATGCTTCAATTGATCAATGCAGCCCATACACACCCCTGTCACACACGCCTGCGTGTTCCAAACCCCAAGTGTGAAAATGTAAATTGCATTTTGTTCTATCCTTATCAATGTTGTGCTCTCAATTATTAATCGATTTTCATGAACAATGTCTCAAATTGAAGAAAAGAGATTTCCTTACAACTTTATTAACTAATATTTTTACTAGGAGCTAGTGTTTTGGAGTTAAAGAGTATATTTATTACCTGGTCAGTTACTTATTTTGAGAACTGCATAAGACGAGCAATGAAATGGGTCGAACCAGTGTTCTAAAACTTAAACCTGATGTGTGGGCCCAGGGAATCCTAACTAGGTATCATTCTTGAATACCGTCCACACCTATATTGTAAATTATATAAGGCTGTGAAGGCTATAATGTGAAGGGCAATTACATAATTAGGCCTATATTAAGCTAATCTTTTTGTATATATAGGTGTATGATTAGTCCGAGAGAAATTTGGTGCATCAATTCTTGAGAAAATCGGAATTAGTTTTTCTACCTGTCTCTCAGATTAATTTCGTTCATTCTGCATTAGGCCTACTAAATACTAAAATCATGACTAAACTCACGGGTAACAGAATGTGGACGTTTCAGTATAGAGCCGTTACCTTGGTTAACTATAGAGGGCCATATAATGCTAAAATACTAGTGGTGTGGTACATGGATGACTAACAACGACTAAACCATATCTTAACCACTTCTTTCTGGTCGGCCGGCTTCGTTCAGATACTGTGACAATATTCAACTTCTATATCGTTTTTTTCCCTCTCGAAATCGACCCGAAATGGCGAGAAACTACGCTAAGAGGGAAACACACAACCAAATTGAATCAATAAGCAATAATGACACATGACTATGGTATAGTCAGATAATCGAATGACGAAATAAAATTAATGACGTAATTATTCGGTACCACCAGGAACACCAAGGCAACGATCATTTAGGATTTTTAGGTCTTAGAAACAAGCAAGATATCTATATAGAAGTCGTCGGGTGTAGTTGGCAGTATAGCCTACTATGGCCTGTAATCAGGGGGAAATTAACCAACTATTTGTTGTATACATAGAGTTTGTCATTTCATTTGAGGGGCATTAGGGGCAAGCCTTCTGTCAGGGGGATTCCCCCTCTCGTTACGCCCCTGGTAGTTGAGTGACTGATACAAAGGGTTACATGGATTCATTCTTCGAGAGAAGTAAAGTCTCAAATGCAGGAGAGATTCTCTTTTTAATTATTATAATACGTACGCAATTATCAGTATTTGTTAAGATATGGATGGATGCAGCCACCTTTAGAATAAAACGAAGCGAACTGATTCTGATGTATTCAAGCTGAGGCAAAATATACTTGTCTCAGATAGATACAAGCTTGGACTACATTCAGAAAGGCGCTAGTACAAAAAGTGACTTTTGATTTAATTTATTGAATTGACAAATTCCGAAGCAAAGTTATTCATTTCGAACAGGCAGTCAGGAGTAACGTAAACATTTGAAACTGGCGCAAGATGTCCAAATATTTATCGCGTTGTCAATAGAGGGCGACACAGAGCAACATTAGTGGTGCCAGGCGATGACGGCCATTTTTCTTTTAAATACAGAGTTGGGGAAATCTTGTTGGTCATCGTTAAACCGAATATGTTTCACAGCACTATGAAAATGAATTCTCTAGTAGACGTAGACAACTTTGTTTTATTGCACACTAGCACCTTTGCTTCATTCTACTATATAATGATATTACTTTCTCCAGTACATAGCTTTGCTTCATTGTACTATGATACTGCTTTCTCCAGTACATAGCTTTGTTTCATTGTATTATGATATTGCTTCTCCACTAATAGCTTTGTTTCATTGTACTATCATACTGATTTCTCCAGTACATAGCTTTGCTTCATTGTACTATCATACTGCTTTCTCCAGTACATAGCTTTGTTTCATTGTATTATGATATTGCTTCTCCACTAATAGCTTTGTTTCATTGTACTATGATATTGCTTTCTCCAGTACATAGCTTTGCTTCATTGTACTATCATACTGCTTTCTCCAGTACATAACTTTGTTTCATTGTATTATGATATTGCTTCTCCACTAATAGCTTTGTTTCATTGTACTATGATATTGCTTTCTCCAGTACATAGCTTTGCTTCATTGTACTATCATACTGCTTTCTCCAGTACATAACTTTGTTTCATTGTATTATGATATTGCTTCTCCACTAATAGCTTTGTTTCATTGTACTATGATATTGCTTTCTCCAGTACATAGCTTTGCTTCATTGTACTATCATACTGCTTTCTCCAGTACATAGCTTTGTTTCATTGTATTATGATATTGCTTCTCCACTAATAGCTTTGTTTCATTGTACTATGATATTGCTTTCTCCAGTACATAGCTTTGCTTCATTGTACTATCATACTGCTTTCTCCAGTACATAACTTTGTTTCATTGTATTATGATATTGCTTCTCCACTAATAGCTTTGTTTCATTGTACTATGATATTGCTTTCTCCAGTACATAGCTTTGCTTCATTGTACTATCATACTGCTTTCTCCAGTACATAACTTTGTTTCATTGTATTATGATATTGCTTCTCCACTAATAGCTTTGTTTCATTGTACTATGATATTGCTTTCTCCAGTACATAGCTTTGCTTCATTGTACTATCATACTGTTTTCTCCAGTACATAACTTTGTTTCATTGTATTATGATATTGCTTCTCCACTAATAGCTTTGTTTCATTGTACTATGATATTGCTTTCTCTAGTACATAGCTTTGCGTCATTGTACCATGATGTTGATATCTCCAGTACAAAGCTTTGCTTCATTGTCCTATGATATTGATGTCTCCAGTGCATTGCTTTGTTTCATTGTACTATGATATTGTTATCTCCAGTACATAGTTTTGTTTCACTGTGCTATGGCATTACTATCTCCAGTATATAGCTTTGCTTTATTGTACTATGATATTGTTTTCCAGTACACAGCTTTGCTTCAATGTAATATGAAATTGCATTGTCCAGTACATAGCTTTGTTTCATTGCATCGCACTATGATATTGATTTCTACAGTTCATAGCTTTGCTTCGATACACTATGATATTGCCTTCTCCAGAACATAGCTTGTACTATGATATTGCTTTCTCTAGTACATAGCTTTGCTTCATTGTACTATGATATTGCTTTATACAGTACATAGCCTTGCTTCATTGAACTATGATATTTCTTTCTCCAGTACATAGCTTTGTTTCATTGCACTATGTTATTTATATCTCCAGTACATAGCTTTGTTTCATTGTACTATGATATTGCTTTTTCCAGTACATTACTTTGTTTTATTGTACTATGATATTACTTTCTCTAGTACATAGCTTTGCCTAATTGTACTATGATATTACTTTCTCCAGTACATATCTTTGATTCATTGCACTATGATATTTATATCTCCAGTACATAGCTTTGTTTCTTTGTACTATGCCATTGCTTTTTCCAGTACATTACTTTGTTTCATTGTACTATGGTATTGCTATCTCCAATACATTGCTTTGTTTCACTGTACCATGGCATTGCTATATCTAGTATATATAGCTTTGCTTCATTGTACTATGAAATTGCTTTGTCCAGTACATAGCTTTGTTCCATTGCATCGCACTATGATATAGATTTCGACAGCGCATAGCTTTGCTTCGATATACTATGATATTGCCTTCTCCAGTACATAGCTTTGTTTCAGTGTACTATCATACTGCTTTCTCCAGTACATAGCTTTGCTTCATTGTACTATCATACTGCTTTCTCCAGTACATAGCTTTGTTTCATTGTATTATGATATTGCTTCTCCACTAATAGCTTTGTTTCATTGTACTATGATATTGCTTTCTCCAGTACATAGCTTTGCTTCATTGTACTATCATACTGCTTTCTCCAGTACATAACTTTGTTTCATTGTATTATGATATTGCTTCTCCACTAATAGCTTTGTTTCATTGTACTATGATATTGCTTTCTCCAGTACATAGCTTTGCTTCATTGTACTATCATACTGTTTTCTCCAGTACATAGATTTGTTTCATTGTATTATGATATTGCTTCTCCACTAATAGCTTTGTTTCATTGTACTATGATATTGTTTTCTCTAGTACATAGCTTTGCGTCATTGTACCATGATGTTGATATCTCCAGTACAAAGCTTTGCTTCATTGTCCTATGATATTGATGTCTCCAGTGCATTGCTTTGTTTCATTGTACTATGATATTGTTATCTCCAGTACATAGTTTTGTTTCACTGTACTATGGCATTACTATCTCCAGTATATAGCTTTGCTTTATTGTACTATGATATTGTTTTCCAGTACACAGCTTTGCTTCAATGTAATATGAAATTGCATTGTCCAGTACATAGCTTTGTTTCATTGCATCGCACTATGATATTGATTTCTACAGTTCATAGCTTTGCTTCGATACACTATGATATTGCCTTCTCCAGAACATAGCTTGTACTATGATATTGCTTTCTCTAGTACATAGCTTTGCTTCATTGTACTATGATATTGCTTTATACAGTACATAGCCTTGCTTCATTGAACTATGATATTTCTTTCTCCAGTATATAGCTTTGTTTCATTGCACTATGTTATTTATATCTCTAGTACATAGCTTTGTTTCATTGTACTATGATATTGCTTTTTCCAGTACATTACTTTGTTTTATTGTACTATGATATTACTTTCTCTAGTACATAGCTTTGCCTAATTGTACTATGATATTACTTTCTCCAGTACATATCTTCGATTCATTGCACTATGATATTTATATCTCCGGTACATAGCTTTGTTTCTTTGTACTATGCCATTGCTTTTTCCAGTACATTACTTTGTTTCATTGTACTATGGTATTGCTATCTCCAATACATTGCTTTGTTTCACTGTACCATGGCATTGCTATATCTAGTATATATAGCTTTGCTTCATTGTACTATGAAATTGCTTTGTCCAGTACATAGCTTTGTTCCATTGCATCGCACTATGACATTGATTTCGACAGCGCATAGCTTTGCTTCGATATACTATGATATTGCCTTCTCCAGTACATAGCTTTGTTTCAGTGTACTATGATATTGATATCTCCAGTACATAGCTTGTACTATGATATTGCTTTCTCTAGTACATAGCTTTGCTTCATTGTACTATGATATTGCTTTCGCCAGTACATTTCTTTGCTTCATTGTACTATGATATTGCTTTCTACAGTACATGGCCTTGCTTCATTGAAGTATGATATTTATTTCTCCAGTACATAGCTTTGTTTCATTGTACTATGACATTGCTTTTTCCAGTACATTACTTTGTTATTGTTCTATGATATTGCTATCTCCAATATATAGCTTTGTTTCACTGTACTATGACATTGCTATCTCTAGTATATAGCTTTGCTTCATTGTACTATGATATTGCTTTCTCCAGTCATTTTACTATGAAATTGCTTTCTCCAGTTCACAGCTTTGTTTCATTGCAAAAAAACCAATGCATACTACATATGTTTCATCGTACTATGATATGATATTGCATATCTCCAGTACATAGCTTTTGTTTTAATGTATTATGATATTTTTTTCTTTAGTTCATAGCTTTGTTTCATTGCACTATGTTATTGCTTTCTCAAGTACATAGTTCTGCTTCATTGTACTATGATATTGTTTTCTCCAGTACATAGATTTTGCTTCATTGTACCATGATATTGCATATCTCCTGTGCATAGCTTTGTTTCATTGCACTATGATATTGTTATCTCCAGTTCATAGCTTTCCTTCATGTACTATGATATTGCTTTCTCCAGTACATAGCTGTCCTTCATAATACTATGATATTGATATCTCCAGTACATATGTTTGTTTCGTTGTGCTATGATATTGTTTTCTGCAGTATAGCTTTGCTTCGTTGTACTATGATATTGCTTTCTCTAGTACATAGCTTTGCTTCATTGTACTATGATATTGCTTTCTCCAGTACATAGCTTTGCTTCATTGTACTATGATATTGCTTTCTCCAGTACATTTACTTGCTTCATTGTTCTATGATATTGCTTTCTCCAGTACATAGCTTTGCTTCGTTGTACTATGATATTGCTTTCTCTAGTACATAGCTTTGTTTCGTTGTATTATGATATTGCTTTCTCCAGTACATAGCTTTGCTTCATTGTACTATGATATTGCTTTCTCCAGTACATTTACTTGCTTCATTGTTCTATGATATTGCTTTCTCCAGTACATAGCTTGGCTTCATTCTACTATGATATTGCTTTCTCCAGTACTTAGCTTTGCTTCATTGTACTATGATATTGCTTTCTCCAGTACATAGTTTTGCTTCATTGTACTATGATATTGCTTTCTCCAGTACATAGTTTTGCTTCATTGTACTATGAAATTACTTTCTCCAGTATACATAGCCTTGTTTCATTGCAAAAAACCAATGCATAATAGATATCTTTGTTTTATTGTAGCATGATATTGCATATATCCAGTACATAGCTTTTTTCATCGTACTATATTGCATATCTCCAGTACATAGCTGTATTTTATTGTATTATGATATTGCCTTCTCCAGTACATAGCTTTATTGATTGGTTTATTGATTGGTTTATTGAAAAATACAAAATCGTGGCTTAAAAGCCAAATTGCATTGCACTTACAATATTATAAAAACATTTAAATACATTCAAAGAGATACATTAAAATATAAATATAAAATACAAAGACACATTTATATAAAACATGTGATACCAATAACACTCTCACGAGCTTTGTTTCACTGTACTATTATATTACTAACTCCAGTACATATCCTTTATGTTGCATTGTAACTATTTCCAAGTATCTTCATTAGATAGCTTCTATCTCGTTGCACTGCGGTGTTGTTATATTATGTCGCTATCTTTTAATGTGTGTTTGTTACTACAATATGTTAAACAAAATGCTATCTTGCTGTCTTTATAGCCATATTTTATCACACCGTTATATTGTTATCCTTGGTAGATAGACATATTGTGTTAGCCATACGCTATTGTTTGCTATCTTCAGTGTAGATAGCTATGTTTCTTTAATTATGACAATCTATCTTCAGTAAAAAGCTATGATTCATTAATATATGGTCAACTCTCATGAAAATAGTGCAAATGAGATTTCAGAAGTTGAAGAAGAAAAAAAATTCTCCAATTTTATTTATTACACTATTTTTTAATAGTAGACATGTACTGGATACTAGATTTAAAATTTTGTGAACAACACTCATTGCATTTGTGTACAATATAACGTTGAATTTATATTATAATATCACTTGTTTGCAGCTTTTGTTCAATGTTTATTACGTTATATACTTCCTATCAGCTCTAAATCAGAACGAGTTTACAAACTGTGATGCCAAAAACACAAAATTATAGTTACGAAAGCATACTTCTACCAATTACAGCGAACAAAATGCAATGTAATTTTGTAAATTGCAAGTATTATGAATCGTTTTTGGTCTTCACATCACTGTTTGAGCCTCAGCTTTAAAACTAAAAAAATGCACGGTTTTCCAAAATGAATATCTTTGTGCAAAGTATAAAATATATCTTTAATCGTATCGTTTTCCAAGCGTTATAATGTGTTTTTAAAAGTTAGCTCAGAAACAATAAATATTATGCTTTACCAAAACGCTGGCATTGGTATTCGGACTTTATGGGGTGGGTAACGTAATAAACATATACAAACACATGTAAACAAATATATTCAACATCGACCAAGTCAGTTTATTTTGTACACAGACACATCTTGTAAATGGTATTTTAGTAAGTTAGGTTGCCCAAAGTCCACTAAAAGACAGTTCTATATATTGTCGACTTGCTCTTTTGATGTAGGGTAAATATGGTGAATAACGTAATAAACATGGTCACTAAATCGACAGATGTAACATGGCACTTTACAGATATGTTGTTAGACCATGACATTATTACCTTTATGTAAATTTTAATAGCACTAAATATTGAATAGCCTTTTATCTCTTAAAATTAGTAAGATATTGATTTGTTTTATTTAAAATGATGGTAGTAGAATTGTTAATAAGATTGTACTCTGATGACCTTTTTGTCTCCACTATTGCATTTGGTTCTGCCGGTATCGCCATTGTTTTTTTGCACTGTGTGGCACATATTCCTGTATAATAAAGATAACAAAAACAAAACAAAGTTGATGACACATATTGCAGCTGTTTCAGCTAGGTATACCGTATCTATTCACACAATTATACGAATTGGTTTATTACGTTATCCAATAGCCATAGAACTATGCATCATTGAAGCATGCAAACAAATGAGATTGTGTCAGTATGTGAGACAATATGTATGTACACTAAGTTAACATTCATAAACACATAATAAATGTTGAATCACTATGAACAGGGTGCAATTATATTTATCAAATGATGGAAAGTTTATTACGTTGTCCATTATAAGGTGGTTTCAGTCCTCACATAGAATAGTCCACATATTAAAATTATAACATTGGATACAATGTATGATACTCAAGTACATCAATCATGAAAGTTACTGAATTGATGCCAACATTAACATGAGAATAGACAATGAGGTTGGTTACGTTATCCTGTTTATTACGTTATTGGCGACAGCAACAGTGCCTAATGCTAGCTTATAACATATATACAACGCAATCAATGTACACGTTAGCGATACCTACTGCATTTCTTCACATTATAAACCCCATTTCGATATCATAGGTCCATTTGCAATGTTCTTAAGAGATCTATATGACTTCAACTTTCATTCAGCTTAATCTTCATATTACTTACAAGAACAAAATAATGAATTCTTACCATTCGTCGTGTTTTTTTCGCACTGTATTTTCAACAAGTATTCCCAATGTATGCCTGCGAAAAGGGCCTGCCACATGTCTTTGCTTAATACAGTCGTAGAGTGTGGCTGTCTCTTTATCGATTTATTCGATAACGTAATAAACGATAACGTAGTAAACGTTTTTCGTACACATAGTACCATGTAGACGATCTGGAAAGAGCTAGCGAGTGCTCCAAGTAACCACAGAATCTATGTATATGTATCAAATAGGTTTTAACAAAAAATTGTGTTTTGATACATAGTTCGGGAGAAATCTGAATAACGTAATAAACATCCTTAACAAGGTCGCATGCTTTGCAGCATTTTGATTTATTCTCAAGGTCAGACATGCTGCTAACGAATTTTGAAATTATTTTTTTCAAATACCAATGTTCTTTTAGATTCAGAATATGTACATTTAAATGTTTAAATGGCAATTTTGAACAACTTTGATATTCTATATATCGCAGGTAACGTAATAAACATCAATATCTCGGACAGAATATATTAAATTGAAACAGGTTAACATCGTAAAAAATGTGCATTTTTTTCCTAACCATGGAATATCGCTATATGTTCCCTACAAATTAGGACACGTGTTGTAGAAAGTGTTGTACTTTTCGTATTGTAATTAATAAAGGCAACATTTACTTTTATGCCGCGGACATGGAAATTTCGCTAATTTCGGGTATATGAGCGCAATTTTTTTAGTGAAAACACGATCAGAAGTATAGTAAAGTATATATGTCCAAATAGAAAACATCGAGATCTATCCAGAAAATAAGTTTTTCAAGCAAGAAAACATTGTATAAAACGGTATTGGACCAAAGACATCAAAAAGTTCATTTTGCACTGTTTTCATGAGAGTTAACCATATATACTATGATATTATTATCTTCATTAGATTTCCTCTATGTTTCGTTGAAAATACTATGCTATTGCCCAGTTTCTTTATTAGATAGCTTCTATATGTCATTGTACTACGATATTGCTCTTATTATGTCACTATCTTCAATTGCTTTTGTTTTTAAACTAATAATAATGATATGTGTTCACTAAAATAAAGATGGCTTGCCTTGGTCGGTTTATATAATAGGTATGATTCCTTGCGCTGTGATATTGCTAGTTACAGTAGTTCTATTTAAACATTGCTATCTTCGGTAGACAGCTATATTTTATTACTCTGTGATGATACTGCTATCTTCAATAGATAACTGTATTTCATGGGACAATGCTTTCTCTCGTCAATAGATATCCATGTTTCATTGTATTATAATTAGGATGCTATCTTTGGTAGATGATGTAGACTGCACTAAGAAGATTGCTATGTCTCAGTATATTGAAATCAGCATTCATATTATGACCGTATGCCTTTATATACCATAGTATGGTATTGCCATCTTCCATAGATTCGAGAAGTTTGAGATTTTTAGACCTAAACATTTTAATTTGTATCAATTTATTTTTCAACGGGAAGACCTTTAAGTTTATGACAACAATGAAACTGTTTAGAAGGGAAACAAATCTGCCATCGCGGGACAAAACCAATCGACGAATACATCATTTACCACAGTTTCAATTGAAACACTAATAACCTATATCTCCGCTCACTTAAAATACATTCATTGCCTTGTCTCAAGTGCATTTGCCGTTAAAAGGTCATAGCATTTCACGCTATATTGATGTGTAACTACTCTCAAATCTTACGCTAATCACCTTAACGAGCAAATTGGTATGCCGCGTCACGCGCAAAGCGTCGGCTGATGGTTTAGCTGATCCATCCATTTGACGTCAAGGACATGGAACAGGAACTAGATAATGGTGAGGATTCCACACCAGTTAATGATATCGGTCCTTGGCGGGTGCAACTTGGTTTTTCGCTTCTATTTTATCACAATGCGGCCCTCAGAGATCCAGAGTAGTCAGAAGGTACTTATCGTTGTTTAAAAGGTGATAGAGTTACGCAACCCGCCGTTTAGTTATCTCTTGGACTTTTTAAAGAAACATGATAAAAGGTAGCTTATTATTATACCATATTGAAGTACATAGTAATTCAACATTTTGGTGCAAAACTTGCTATTATTTTTGCTTTTTGCAAAACATACGCGTGGAAACCTTATGTGGTTTTTAATTAAATTCCACTCAACCAATGTGAGGGACACACGAGTTTCTTTAAGTTTTAAGAAACTCATTATTAGCTATGATTGTAGGACGCGATTCGATTAACTATGATCAAATTTATTTGATCTTTTTGTTAATCTCATCAGCTACATTTTGCTGTGCTTGATTTTAAATAATTGCCCAATTTAGGCTGATTTGTTACACACATGGACTGAACATTTTGAGTTGTCTTCTGTTTTTTGACATTCAAAACAAACAAAAAATAGAAAAGTCCGACTGTATCATTTGTGATTCTATCTTCTTGCTACCATGACGTCGTCTGATACAGACTCGCTAGATCTAACTACACCTCAAACACCGGTACCCCTTCGACTCTTCCTACCGCATCCCTAAGATACAACCAGCAGAGACGAGTATGGACACCGATAGCCAACCTACACCTGGGCAGAAAGTGTCAGAGAAATCGAAAAAAATCCATCTTTCTGATCGTGCAAAAAAGATGGTTTGGGGTGAGTTGAGCAAAATCAAACATGTCCGTACCACGGCATCTAAGGTCCATTTTCTCTGTGAGGATATGAAACGTGCGAAAGCAGATAAGACCATTCTACCTATGTTTTCTATTCAAAAAAAATCTCCCTCAGTTACCTGGAGGAGATTTAAGTTGGGCATTCCAATCTGAATGGCAAAACATTTTAACAGAATGTTCGAAACAGCTGATGGATGCCACAGCTAACTATCTGCTCACAGAGAAAATGTGTGACTTAGACAAAACGGCAAAGGACATGGCTCAAAAAGCCACGCTAGATTTCAAAGGGCTCTTCCATCAGATGAGAGAGAAGACGGGCTGAGACTGTTCGACTCTATGAAAAAACACCGCAAGAGAAGAAAGCAAAATGACAGAGGGGAAGTAACTAAGCCAACAGCAAAGACTGGAAAACACCGGTTGGATAAGAGGGGAAGAACAACAGTGATACAGCAAGCCGCCGGCTTAAAATGTAAAGCCGGACAATTAAAAAAGGCCTTTTTAAAGGCCACCTTATTTTCCAATAAGAGAGATGATCTAAGCCGTCACAATATTGCTTGGTATCAATAAAATAAAGTACATGTACTCCTTTGATACAGAGTTAATAAAAATGGCAAAAAACAGAAAGTTGCGTAAACAGAGTATTAAAAGGCAAACTAAAGACAAAATCAAGTCCAGAAAATGCCTTTTGAATTCCAAAACTATCAAAAAATCCCAGAAGTCCAAAAAAACTGAAGGACTTGGCCAATGCGAATAAAAAGTTCGTGATAAATCTAGCAAACGAAAATTTCTCTGATGCAGAACTATCTGTACTAGGGAGAGGTTTGAAATTTATAGATAGGCCTATCCCAAAAGATCCAAAAGCAAAAATGCTTGATAGGGATACAGAAGCATTCATGCGTATAATGCGCATACGTTATTTAATGTTCAATAAGAAAGCAAAACGAACACACAAGTTCAAAAAAGCTTCCAATTGGCACCCTAAGTCTACACCTTGTTTGGATCTAGAAAATTACTTAGAATCCACGAGGTTAGAGCTCTCTAAAATTAAGAATAAACACGTACACGATAACTTGACAAAACCTGAACGTCAAGCTATCAAATCATTAAGAGAAAAGAAACATTTAGTTTTCCAAAAACCGGATAAATCTCGTGGCGTGGTCGTGATCAATAAAAATGATTACATACATGAAGGTAACATTATGCTGACTGGTAACCAATACACAGTAATCGATGTCGACATGACATTTGAAACGGTGAAATTGGTTCAAAAACAGCTCAACCGCATGCTATGGGATCAAAGTATTGATGAAAAAACACACAACTATCTCTATCCACTAGAACATAAAATTCGAACACCAACTTGCTACTTTTTGCCAAAAATTCACAAAACCACCCCTGCTGGCCGGGCTTTCATTGGAAGACCTATAGTCAGTAATGTAAGTGGACCGTGTGAAAAAATTGGTGAATTTATCGATTTCTTTGCCGTCCCTCTAGTACAAAAACAAAACACTTACTTGAGAGACACTAAAGATGCGATAAGAAAAATAGAGCAATTCAAACTCCCAAAACATTGTCTTTTGGTTACAATAGACTGTATTGGAATGTTCACCAATGTTCTGCAGAATGAAGTCGAAAATGAAGTTATTAAGGCTTTTTCGGATATAAACCCAGGAATGTACTTTCTTAAAATGCCACCAATCCGTCATATGGAAGCATTATTAAAATTGATTTTGCATAGAAACTGTTTCTCATTTAATGAGAAATTTTATTTGCAAACAACAGGCGTAGCTATGGGGCAAAAATGCTCTCCAGAACTATGCGATATAATGTTCCATTCATCACGTTCATTGGAAAACAAATTTATTTCCCTTAGTGATAAAATCTTCAAATGGTTCCGTTATCGTGACGACATTCTCATGTTTTGGTCAGGAGATGAAAACGAGTTATCTAATTTTATCAGTCGCATAAACTCTATTCATCCGACTCTGAAATTCACGCATGAGTGGTCAAAAACAGAAATCAATTTTCTAGACTTTAACTCTATACAAGGATGTAAGATTTCATAATTTGCAGGTTCTAGATATAAAATGTTTCAGCAAATCCTGTGACACATTTCAATATCTTTCCAGAGATTCGTCTCACCCAAATTCATGTTTTCGTGGCATGATCAAAGGTGAGGCAATAAGATATATTCGAAACTCCAGTTCGGAGGATGAATATGAGTACAAACTTGATTTCTTTACCTCAAAACTTCTCACAAGAGGATATAAGAAGCAAGAAGTACTATCATGCCTAGCAGACATATCATACAATAGCAGATATGCTTACTTGGAGGATGTTCCTAAAACTTCTAAGGAAATACCTCTAGTTTTCTGCACGCATCACTTCCCACAAAGAGGTAATGCAAAAATCAAAAAGGCACTTCTCAGGAACTGGCAATTTATATCAAATAATCAAAACCTGTGCAAAATCTTCCCTTGTCCCCCTATACTAGCTTTAAGACGAACCCAAAACTTAGGGGAACGACTTATCCGAGCAAAGATAACTCAAAACCAAAACCATAATATATCTTTGTCTCGGACCACGCAAAATATAGAGGATGATAACTCTGAAGTCGGAATTTGCCCTATGTCTCCTACACTAAGAGATCTGATTGCTCTATTAGATAAAAACTAATTATCTAGTATTGCGTTTATCCATGAATGTTTCTTTACGAGCTTTCGTTGACACTTTAGTTGGTTTGAAACTATTTATTGCGTTATAAATATACGGACCTATTTCCAAATATAATGTTATTTAAAACTTGTAGGCCTTATATGGAACCATATAAAACCATGCCCAATCGGACATGCATATATGCGTCTCATAAATACGGACCTCTTGTACATCAAATACATTACATGATAGGTCTATCTTTAAAACTATATTAAAAAGAATCATGTCTTAAATAGACTTTGTGCACCATAGTTAAAACCAATAAAAACAAACATGTTATATTTTATAACTTTTCTTCACCATGTCTCTTCCTATCTTATATAGATAGGATATCCACATGATGAAGAATTAAACATAATATAACACGCTTGTGCGCTTGATTAAATACACAACCAGTGTTTTGAATGTCAAAAAACAGAAGACAACTCAAAATGTTCAGTCCATGTGTGTAACAAATCAGCCTAAATTGAGCAATTATTTAAAATCAAGCACAGCAAAATGTAGCTGATGAGATTAACGAAAAGATCAAATAAATGTGATCATAGTTAATCGAAACGCGTCCTACAATCATAGTTAATAATGAGTTTCTCAAAACTTAAAGAAACTCGTGTGTCCCTCACATTGGCTGAGTGGAATTTAATTAAAAACCACATAAGGTTTCCACGCGTATGTTTTGCACCAAAATGTTGAATTACTATGTACTTCAATATGGTATAATAATAAGCTACCTTTTATCATGTTTCTTTAAAAAGTCCAAGAGATAACTAAACGGCGGGTTGCGTAACTCTATCACCTTTTAAACAATTAATGATATCGGTCCTTGCCGGGTGCAACTTGGTTTTTCGCTTCTATTTTATCACCATGCGGCCCTCAGAGATCCAGAGTAGTCAGAAAAGGTAGTATCAACCCAATGATTGGCCTTAATATCCATATTTTTCGGACACATATTGAATACCACGGTGCAAAAAACATACATTTGTGTTAATTTGGTAGATTTTGAGATTTGAATTGTGTTCTATGTCAACAAATATGTTTATGAAAAATGAGAGGGCGTAACGCAGGTCGAGCAATATCAGAGGCTTATTCATCGGACCTTTCAGGGCTTACCAATATAAATGTTGCACTTCAACGTTCACACACACATCAGGAACTTTATGAATGAGGTAAGTACACCGTCTCAATGTCCCTTTTGAATTGCATATTTTACCGTGCGCAATGAGGGTTTATTTGAGTACACAGCCATCGCCTGTCTCTGGACTTGTCAGTTGGTTTTTCCGTTCTCAAGAATGCATCCAGTGTAGTCTATAATGGTTTTGTGATCATGGCACGCTTATTATGATTACTACATCCACATCGTAAATCAACAAGGCAACCAATATGTATTAATGTATTTTTCGTCAAAGAAGTTAAGCAAAATTCGCTCGATCAAAAACATCCTTCCATGTGATATTTTCACCCAAAAATAATCGCAAAAACTATCGGGCAGGGGATCGCGTCCCTATATAACATTTTGTTGTGAAATTAGCTTCTTTCTCTCACTGAAAAGTTTCTTGAGTTTCTGTTTCTGAAATTGCTCGTCGATTTGGAGTTACAAGGAATGTTGCACGGAAACGGAGAGACAGGTGTTGGCTGACAAACATCATGAATGATCTTGGTCATTGTAAAGGATTAGTCTCACACCAGTACAGTGAGGTGTTGGAAACAATGACGATGTGAGATGTTCGGATTATGATTGTCTTTCCTGGAGAGAAAGAGAGAGAAGAGGTATACACTTTTGATTTACTGTTTTGTTTACGCTCTTTTCATGGGTAAAGGGTTAAGTGCAACAATGTAAACTGCATCATTTGTTATTCAAATGGCCACTGCTTCATCGATATTGGTGCTATTGTGACAAATGAGGTGTCAAAATGCGCGGGAGGACATGCCTGTTCTTTCCCATTTACTGAATTTATTTAGGGTCCTACCAATTAAACACAGGGAGCCTCGAAAAAAGTGGATACTTACTTTTTGTGCGGTGTTAATTATGGTAGTATATAAAATATCACTATTGCCGATAGGATGGATTATCATTGTAAGGTAGGTCTATGGGTAAAATGGGTCATACAGAACGCACAAGTACGCAACATAGCAATAATGAAGACCGTCGTGTTGTGATAGATAGTGAAATGGTTGCTGGCAGAGGGAAAGTGATCGACTATCAACTTAATAATTACAGAACTTGATTGAATGGTAGAGTAATTGGATGACAGCGATGAGACAAGATCACCACAGAGCACTTTTATAATACATTGAGAGTGAGGCCTAAAAAAAAAAATTGATTGGCGTAACCCGACCGACCCTATTTTAACCGCCGATCCTAAACATTTTTTTTTCATTTTTTTTTCATTTTTTTTTCATTTTTTTTATTTTTAAAATTAAATTAATTTTGTGTGGGGGTGTGTGTGTGAGAAAAAGAAGAAAAAAACACAGTGAAAATGTGTATTTGTGCCATTTGTTTATGTCTGTATGGTATATGTGTGCTGGTATATAAAATTTCATAGACGTTTTATAGATTTAAAAAATAAAAAAAATTAAACCTACCTACCCTATTTTTTTCTTCTATGTTACGCCAATCAAACCTTTTTTTTTAGGTCTGAGTCCTCGTCAGGTGTGTAACATGGGGCTTGGGGTGTGTGGGAGGAGCAAAGTGCAGTGACTCAGTCAACCAGAGATCGGGCCGGAGACATCCATTTTTATGACCGTAGTTAGCCTTCTCCAGTGATTACTACCAATGGAGGGGAGGCCGGGGAGGGGTTGGGATACATATACCACGACAAGTTACGCACCTGGCCCTTGTCCGAAAAAAGAGTTTCGAAAAAGTGGGTGGGTTTTTTTACTACGTGGCTGTATAATGGATGTCTTTTCATGAGGAATATTGGTGATCCTGCAGAGGTATCTCACTTTTCAAAGAGAAAATTTAACAATGTTTCATCTCACTTTACAAAAGGGTAGGCCTACTTTAACAATGGTTCATCTCACTTTACAAACTGGTACTTTATCAATGGTTCATTTTGACATACAATATCCCCTATTTTTCTCCGCCACTGATTATTATCATGATAATACCAGCATTTCATTATCATCTTACACCAGTTCCATTCCCTTATAGCAATTCTGATTAGCCGAGTTTCTCATTCAGCGACACTTAAACCTCAATTTAAACTGTCTCCTCGAATAGGTGCGAGGTGATATCACGCTCCATCGTGACTTGTGCGGTCAATGTAATAGTAATAAATCTACCGGAAATCACCAATCCATCCAAACACTCGTGAAACAATTGAAAGAGACACCATACCATACAGCCATAGACAAGTCATGATAAGTGAAATAGTGTCAGCGTTTGAAAAATCACCTAATTGGGCTACTTTTACACACACCTGGCAATTCGGAACAGCGACGTTTTAAAGGTGAATGAGGAAGGTGATGAAGAGGGCAGGGGGGGGGGGGGGTATAATTAAAAATCGTCTCGAGTTTTCCATTTTAATCTCTAACGTGTCTGTCCAGTCTATGGTCTAACCGGACCGCGCCGAATGTCTTTTAAAATCAAAATGAGATGTTTGCGCCTTCAACAAGTGACCCTACGCTGCGCTGACGTGACTTGTTATGAAGCGCCTGTTTTAAAGACGGAAAGCGAACCAAAGAAGATTTTCTGTTATATATTTCAAACCAATGATTGTTGAAATTCACCAAAATCTTTACTTTAACTAATATATTGTAACATTTTGACACCCCCCCTAAGAAAATTCACCAAAAGCAAAAAGTAAAGATACTCAAAATCGGCAAAATGCGCCGCCCCCCCCCCCCCCCCCCCGGCAAACTGACAGATTTGTGCCACATGATTAGGGGGAAATGTCGGTATTGTCAGGCGCGACTGACGAGAGAATAAATTCGTGGAAGTGCACGATGAACTCTAATTTTGCACTATAATTGAATACATTAGGATGATGGATAACCTTACTCTCAAGCACAAACAGCTATAGACTATTGCACTTTGTTATATACACACATAAACGAGATGCTCTACAGATACGTCTATTATATTACATGTGTGTGCTGGTGCTCAGAGAAGATGGGAGGATGAGTTAAAAATCTACCGATTGAAAATATCTTTTAAGATATTTTCAACTTAAAAGCATAATATAAAAGAACATAGAAGGAATTCATTATCGTTTCAAAGAGGGTTCGAGAAGTTACTTGAACAAAAACTGTATCTGTTTCACAACAAAGATCCTTGAACATGTTGAAGGCCCGGTGCCTTATTTTAAATCCTCACCAAATTCTCATTTCTCGCTGTCTGTAGTCGTTGTCAAAAAATACATGCAACATAAAATACTATTTCTATTCGACGACACAGTGGCGTTGCCGGGTGGGGGAGGGACTTGCCCCCACCCCCCCCCTTCCCCCCCCCCCTTCCCCCCCCCCCCCCCCGACAACAAAATGTTGTATAAGATTTGGGTTAGTTATTCCCCATCATTTTACAATCCACACTCTCATCAAAAATGGTTCTTCATCGAACCTCGAAGAGTTTTAAAAAGGTTATCGACGAGGCAATCAAGACTAAGTATCTTGCCCAGGGATACAAACACATTGGCCGTCGCGGGGCTAGAACTCACAACCTTTGTATTATGAATCCCAAGCATTATCCACTGGACCACATGTGCAATTTATATTATGTTGATAACATTAAACTTGGACTTAATTTTGGAGACATATTGTTTTCAACATTTTACTTCTATGCACTAAAATGAGAACATTCGGTTGGAAGCGAGTCCTGTGGCGGCGCCACGATCAAAATGTTTGGGTGCAAACGGGGGTGGGGGGAAGCAAGAAAAAATATGGGGGACAAGACGCGAAGCACGCGAAAATGGGGTATTTTAATGTCAAACTAGACATTTCAGACCAATTTGATTCATGCGAGTTTGGCATAAAAAGTCAAACTGTTCGATTGTTTGGGGGGAAAAAATTTGGATAGGGTTTGAGCTGACTGGGGAGGATGATGGTCATAAGTGATGAATGGGGTATTCCACCACCATCACGACCACCACCACCACCAACACCAACACCACCAACACCACCACCACCAACGAGTTTATCTTTCTTGAAAACAAAGTCTTTACAATATTTGTCTCTGCTGGGGTCGGCAGACGACAATGAGGAAAAACAATGCATTTATTAGTGAAATTATTCCTAAAGATATTGCTTGTGCATGTAGCGTTAGTCGGCATTACACAGGACTTCGTGAAATCGAAACTCTTGGCGGTTTATAGATAATTAAAAATCTCTCTAAAATAAGTAAACTGGTAAATGGAAAATAACAATTTGAAGTGATTTACATGATGTCATCGCACTTTGTTTATAGCATACAACTACCACTCTGGTTTGGTGGTAGGCCTAGTTATTATCCATTCCTTATTATGGCGAACTATTATCCCCTTTCTTGTACGTTTAGTGACTTAAATCTACTCATCATGTTTTATCTGATATGCTAAATAAAGTTTGTCATGCAAGACCTTGAACTACACCTAACACAAACAGTTTCGGAGTTTAGGTGATTATTTATCATTAGATACTTCAAAATCGATAATCTGTACCAACAATTGAGATATACATCAACTGCGCAAATTCATTACACATCTTTCATTAAAAGGACTGGATACTTCCAGCAATGATGCCTTAAGTGACCAAACCCAACGAGAAAAAAAGAGTTGTAGCAAATTTGATTGTCTTAATATTATTGCATATGTGAATACTACGCAGTATCAATCAATGTGTGTGTATAGAGCGTGTTTCTGATGGGGCACTGCAAAAAGTAAACGCTAATAAACTCTAAGTTTCAATCGGTCAGTTTTTAATCCCCCCCCCCCCCCCCCTGTTTCTACTCGCGAAAAGTTACCGCTAAGTGTATCGATCCTAGTCGATGGGCCACGACATTTGACCTTTTGTAATACTAAACAATGCCATCGCACCTGAACAAGATTGCTTCACAATAATGTGTATAGCCCAGCGTGACACGGTTCACGGCGCAAACCGCTAAGAACCGCCTTTCTGTTTCTATTGGGTTTATTGCCGATTATTGGCGATTATTGGCGGTTCCAAACCTGGTTTGTAAAGGTTTTTGGGGTTACCAAAAATACCGATTATTACCGGGTTCTGCCTGTTTCTACTGGGCAAACTTAGCGTTTATTAGCGGTTTCTTCCCCAGCAGAAACACGCTCATAGTGAATCAAAGCTAATCCTTCATCCATGTCGTTAGACCGCTTTTGATTTGTACCATACAAATTAGTGATAGACCTATCCAATGAATAAATCCCTTTGCAACATTTTTTTATATTTTTAATTTATCTACTTAAAAAATGAAGAGCTGTGGCTTTAGGCGTACGTGTCCGGCAGAACTTAAAAGTTACCATTGGACATTAACGATCAAATTAAGGCCTAATTTACAAGGCTTGGGAGTTTAGTTTTGACCTATTTTACATCCGGATAATGAAACATGGGCGATATGGGTCACTTCTGAAAAGATCATTATAGCCTAACCAAGATAACGCAACCACAGGCGCGAATATCTAAATTTTCTTCGTTAATACAAAATAACATTTTGTGATTGGTTAGCTCACTAAATTCAATACAAAATACACAAACATACACAAGGTTAGGTAATTCTGGATGACCTTTGCAGCTGGTAAACTTTTTTTCTTCAAAACAAGAATGCAAGGGAGAGCTCGTTGAAGCATGTGTTTCCGGTATTGGTTTGTGGGGGGGGGGATTTCGGGGGAGGGCGGGGTGGGGGGGGGGGGGGGGCGGAGGTAAACAAACTATAACAAATCTTTCCAGAATGAACCATGGCCGCTATCGTCAGGGTTTTTACAGAGTTGTGCGCCCTCGCAAACACACCCCAACATCTGGAACACAAATCAGAAAGAGTAACCTCTGACAAGAGAGGGCGAACATCACACTTTTTGGCAGCTGACATAACAACTAGCAAAGCGGGTCGGACATACAGGGCGTGTCAAATAAGTGTCCCATGTGAAACATGATTTTGTTGGCCATGAATAATCTACAAATCGTACCAAAGAAGATGTTAAGGTCTTCCCACAATGCATTGCGCGAACGCCAGCCAACTAAAGGTTTTTTTAGAAATAAAACTATGGAACACTGATTATAAAAAGTATATGACCCGATAACTTTTTTGGGGCTATGATTTTTTTGATATCAGAAGAATCCTCATATTTTTCTCATAATGTCTGTAAAATCTTAGGGGCCAGAAATGTTCCATTTAAAAATGTTAGGCAAAAATATGATGAATTACTGCCAAAGGTGGTTAACCACCAGCCAGTTTGTGTACTACTCAATGGGCAACATAATTGTGACCTTGTGATTCTAAAATAAGAACTAAATGCAGTTATGCAGCTCAAACTTTGGAATGTGACACATTTAAGGATGACCTTCCATATGAAACAGAAAACATCAAGTTGAAAATCGGGCCAGCAATCGGAACAACTACCTCTAATATATTTCATTGATGGTAACTAACTACGAGCCTAAGAGCTCCAATAACGATGAACGTGCTATGAAACCATAATTATGTAATGGTTGTGTGCATGTCTATGGGAACTGAGACAAATTGGAGACCAGAATTACAACATTTTGCAAAAACGCAATGTATTGTGGTGGTGTCTTTAACAATCTATAATGATTTCCCCCCAAACAATCGAAAATGTTGACTTGTATGTCCCAAATTAGCTTAAAATAGCTCTGAAATATCTAATTTTATACAAAATCACTCTAATTTCACGCAATTTTGACAATAAAATTCGCACGCTTGGCGCGCAACTTACCCACAAAAGTCTTGCCCACGAAATGTTGTCTTGCCCTCCTAATGATAAGGATGCTGGGTGTCGACACTGTTCGTTATTTATCCATTTTACTTACAAAATAAAATATAGTTCTTAGCTAGACATAAGACCATCGTATTCTAGCATAACAGCTAAGAACTATATTTATTTTATCTCATTCTTATTTAGTTTATTGGTTATTTTGATCTTTTATCAGGGAGGGACAATTCCGAATGACCATAACAACAACCGAGGATTTCAAAACAAATTCACGAAAACAGCTGTTAAGCAGTCATTACTCTCATTCATTACTGAAGAAGTGGCTTGCTCATGTATAGGCGTGGGACCACCCCGTATGCAAACGACCCGGGTTCGATACCAACGCGGCCTTACAACCTATTTTGACAAGTTTGCTCCCCTGGTAATAGTTGTATTCCCAAAACTACGCTGCTGGGGCTAGCGTTAACTAGTAGCAAATTAATAGAGAAAATGCAGAAGAAGAAAAATACACCGCTAGAGCAAATCAGTATTATGTGATTTCTACCCACTTACAAGCATTTTATATTTTAAGGACTGCATTTAAGTTGGAATAATTGTAGCTATCTGGGATAAGCGAGGTTTAATTAAGAACCTTTGAATGTCAATGTCATGTCAATCGGAACCAATAGACACTACATACAGGAAACAATAACGACGTGACGGAAGAAGCAAGCTTGGTGGTATTGTCATTATTAAAATGTAACTTTCAAACCGTTCCACTGGAATCTTTTTTAATGATCCGAATGTGCAATTGTTGCAATTGTTGTAATTAGCCTAAATAAAAATATATTTTCAAAATACAAAACTAACATCAAGAGCTAGGGCGAAACCAGTTTTACAGCCCGAACGCTGGGGTGTTAATTTGTATGCAAATAAAGAATTAGCAACTATTGAAATCTGAGATTTTGATTTAAGTTATGACCATTCGAGAGCTCAAACACTTGCCAATTTGTAACTTGCATATAGAGGTTTTCAGAAATACAGCCATTTTTGCAACGCTATTTTCCAATAGATCAGTGTGCCCCGCAACGGGAGCGAGTTCGGCTTGAGGGCGTGCTATTTAGTGACACACTGCCGTCAATTTTTACACAAGCGATGCATCAAGTGAGTCCGTCAAGTCAAGGGAGTCCGTCTTCCGCTGGGCGACAAATAAGTTAAATATTTCAATAGAGGACGGGCTTGGGAACGGGACTGCGGTTGTAAGGGAACGGCCTCCCGTCACAGATTGAAAGAAATCCTATTTTGCCGATTTTAAACCATAAAATAAGTATCTTATCTCTGAGATAATGTTAAAAAATGTATCACTATTTAACACTACAATGCTCATATTTACTGTCAAAATTATCACACTTAACCTAAAAATTCATCCAAATGCTGCAAACTCGCCTAGAAAATGGTAGTCTTATCGCAGTATATAGGCTCAAAAAGGTGTACTTTCGACCTGTGCTGCGAGATGTTGGGGTCAAAGGTGAGATATAATCATCGGACTAGCTGCCGCGAGGAATTCTGGTATCTAGGCTGCCCTCAATTGTTAAGATGTTAATTTGTATGCAAATATTTAGGGTTGCACACCACTAAATACATCTCCCATAGGGTTACACGTGAAATGCACACTTTTAAAATGGATATTTCTCGACGTTATAAGAAACTGGTAACTTGAAATTTTGTTTCAACTTGAAGATGAAAGCCATGACTACTAACTCAACAACTCATATATGGGGGGTAACCGGCATAATTTTGAGCTAGAGCCTTTTCAAAAAGTACGAGTTGAGTTTTCCTGGTCACACGCAATTGTTGATTAAGATTATTGCGTCAGATACCGGAAATGACCTGAACACAAATGTCTCTGTTAAAATATTAAAAATTCATCATTGCATCAATTTTTTTGGACCTGAAGAACGCTGATGTGTCTGTCAAAATTCACACTATATTAATTTCGCCATAACTTGTAGTAAATACCCTAATTTTAAACTGTAATTTACAATAGGTCTCCCGTTTCGGCATAGAAACGGGCCGGTTTTGGACTTTTGCCTCAAAGGGGGTAGGGCCAGACGTTATTTAGTGGTGTGAAACCTATAGGTTGAAAGGCGAAAATGCAATGATTGCACAAATTGACGGGTATGCGCAGGGTTGCACAAAGTTGTTTCTTCCCCAGGAGCAAGGTTTTAACTTAACATTTCCCCACCTATACTTACAGGTTTGATAAAAATCAAATTACAATATTGGATTATAATTTTTGTTAGGGGAGCATGAACAAATGATTTGCGCTAAAATGGTCATATGTTGTCTAATTTAGCACGAAAATCTGCGCGAAGTGCGAATTTTTTTGTCTTTTTTTATGCTAAAATTGTCAATTTTTTAAAATTTTTAACTAAATAGAATTTTTTTGAGGGGATGGGGGCACAAAAATATATTTTGGGGAAATTCCCTTCCCTTGCCCCCGTCGCCACTGGAGAAAAGCAATAAACACGTTAATATACCTGCAACCACAGCTCATAACCCAAAGTTTGCATTTTTTTCTCTTCATCTTTTTTCACCATTTTCCCCAATACTTTTTCTTTTTCCACTTGGCATTATTTCCCCAATTCTGCTCATTTTCCCCCGGGAGCGGTGCTCCCTGCTCCCGCACTTTGTGCAACCCTGGGTATGCGTTACCACAGTTACGCACATCAGTCAATTTGTAGCGCCCTAAACGGGCTCTCGTTTCGGAGATGACTGGTAATGACCCTTATGTTACAGGCTTGAAATTACACGATATCTGGCAGTATGATTACGATTTATGTCAAGATTATAATCAACAAATAGAGTAAGATACTAGGCACACGGACGGACACACAACCAACTGATTCCCCAAATTGTAACGTTAGCCGTATCCATTTTAATAATGAAAGATATTGGCGGAAGTGAATTGCCACCAAGCAATTACTTCTGTTGTTGATTGTTACAATCACTGACAATGGTTAGGCTCGAGATCATATATGTTACTATCATAGTTAAGAAGCTCGAGGAAGGTACATACCGTGAAAATAACTGTTACATCGAGTAAGTAAGTTATATCATTTGTTGGTAACTTATGCTAGATTTGATACAATGACGGCGGTTCCAAATCACTCACCACACGTTTAAGGAACCAGGCTGTTACGCATGACTAATATTCGTCAACAATAACCAGATTCATGTGAGTATTTTATTAACATGATTAAGGTGGCATATCTACACCCATACCTATGCTGTTTGTATATAGCAATAGATTTAAGTCATTTCAGCTGATTTCGGGGTGTCTGTTCTTATAGCCGATATCCTCCAAGCAGATAATATGCAGTTTAAATATTGTGTAAGCTGGGGGCTATACACGGTGTTGTCTTGTCCTTTCTTAGTTGTTATAGAATAACTATTTTTTAATATATAAATATATTTGCTAATTTTTAATATATTTACAAATAAATTTGCTACGCTTTGATTGACGATCACTCAAGCGTGACGATCATAGTCCGTTCATACGTAAGCACTGTTGATATGCGGGGAATACAAAAATGTGCATGGATTGAAACGACCTTTTTGACCTTGATGTGTGCATTGAACCATGAAATTGTAGTTAATAAGTTGCATATATCTGATTCTGATCCCGTCCGCAACTTGTGTCCCAGGACCATGTGTCCCAGGACCACAAGCTCATAATGTGTCCCTGACCACAAGCTTAAAAGTAGGAGAGGGTTAGGGTTAGATCCGATATTTATTGTTTAAGATTGAGCCATCCTTGTTTTTACCTCCCCGACCACCAACCACCCTGAGTGTTTTAACATAGTTATTCATGAATATCGTTTCAGAAGTGTTTTTAAACATAACTATGCCATTTGTGGTCCTGGGGCTTGTGGTCCTGGGACACATTATGAGCTTGTGGTCCTGGGATGATAGCAAACATTTTGTGTGATAATCAATTGCTGACAACACAATCCTTGTATGATATGTACTGATGATAGCAAACATTTTGTTTGATAACTAATTGCTGATAACACAATTTGTGATCAGATATATGCTTGTTAAGTTTCATCTGGTGTTTCGCTGGTCTTAGCAACGTTTACCTTGACGGCCATCTTCACATATCCTTGTTTTTTCCTTCTACTAGTATCTCTCTCAATCTGTTTGATCTTTACAACACCTATACCATCAGATGTTCACCTGCTATCTCATGCAAGGTCGGCCTTCTCATTCCTGATGTTATCCTCTGCCAGGCCTGTGTCAAGAGCTCGGATGAAGGTTTCCTGCACCAAACTTATTGATACATAGGCTAGTTCCGTCACCCTGGTTTGAAGAAATAGCAGTGTTTGAAGAAGGTCAATAATTCCAATTAGAAACGCTGACCATCTTCGCAAGTTTAGAAAGCGTCTATTCTTGCCATTATGCTGTTCCGTCAAGTGCATGGAATGCCGGCATCAGTTCGAAACGTCTTCAGTCCGAAACGTCGTCAGTTCGAAAACAAAATGCCCTATTTTCGTCAGTCAAAAACGGGTTAGGGTAGGGTGCTTTTCAAATTCGGTTTGACGACGTGCTTTTCAGATTCGGACTAACGAGCCTGCTGATAAAATCATGTCGGACTAATGTCGGACAAGCGATTTGTTTCTGTATTTTCGAACTAACGGAGATTATTTCGGACTAGCGAACCGAAAATTACTTTCGGACTGACGTGCCCCGGATATAGGAAATTTGAATTCCGGATTGTCAACGTATCGGACTGACGACGTTCGAGTGACACCATGAGATTGTACCCGATACACCATGTAAAGAGTTTTAGTATCGGTTTAATATTTGGACACATTCTGGGTGCACCAGTAAAAGAGTGCACACCAAATAATATTTTGCATTCTGGCAATACCCAGCAGTGTTTGAAATTACCACCTAAGTCTAAATTTAACATCCTAGAAAATGTAAAAAGTACTGTAAATGTACCTACATGTTTCATAATATGGCATTTAGGTTATTTCCTCCCCATAAGGCCCAAAATATCAAGCTTCTTCTTGAATGGTATCATTTTACACGATTTCACTGTTTCCACCAAGTTATGGCTAAATTCCCTAATCTTAGGATATAGGCAGCCTGTCGTACCTAAGATAGATATCATTGACCCCTCCCACTTTATTATAAAAATGCTGGTTACCCCCACACAAGGGATTGTTTTTAAGTAGAAGACATCTTGATCTTCAATGAAAAAATGATTTGAATGAACCAGTTTGCTCTAAACATGCTAAAGGTGAACAGAATTAACACGAGCTTGACCTCTTAACCACACAAAGCAAAATGATGGTGTAGTACCAAAAGGTTTCCGATACTGGAATAACAACATTGTGCAGTATCGGGCGATACAGACAACCTTTATGTTCTATTGAACGATACTGGCATAATACCTGTATACTACATGGGACCTAATACACTTTTCCGATAACCATATCGAACTCACGCCGTGTTTCAGTATAGACCAATACTGGGATATTTTATACGTTCCACTATCGTTTTATAGTGGAACACCTTTGTTCCATTTCGCCTGTCGTTTGATTTCACTGATATGTTCTTCTATGATCTCTTATTTCATTTAGGTTAACCGACTTTATACATCTGTCGTAAACCCTTCAAATGTTGCAGTTTCAACCAAAATGATGTGTGATTGTAGACTTGCGATTTTGATTTTTGTTTCTTTTACAGGAGGTAAGTTTTAATCAGGTGTATTTGTATATTAACATCCTTGGAATCTAATTTAGTCACGAAAGGTTTGGTTCAAAATTGAATTGAAATTGAGAAGAACACGAACAATAATGTATAGATAGAGTGAACTATTTGCTTAAAATATGACATGTGTCATTATCAGGTAGTTCACTCTATATTCATAATATTGAAGTCAGCCTACGAACGCCTTGAATTCTGAGCATAGATATGAATCCAAGAACCGCTCCGCGAATACGATTACCTCCTACAAAGCCTAGTTTCAAAATAGACTAAAAAAAGTCCAGAAATAATTTTGAAACGCCTTTCTTTTTACCTAATCCTCATCAGTTTTTGTGCTATTGTTTAAATTATCAATTATGCATTGCGTTTTATTATTAAAAACTTGCAAGATGCCAAGGAGAAATAGATAGAATCTCCTCTAACCCCCACTTATTAGCACCCCTCATGGAATAACGTTTTCCCCAAATTATTATTCAATTCAAACGCCCGCGTCTTGTATATAAGCTGGCATCCGACTGATGACTGCTTAATAAGCCTCCGCTGAAAGTCCGTTATAAAATCATAGATTGTAGCTTCATAATGTGAATATTTCGATATAATAGTTAATGCAAAAATGCAGGTCATATATTTTGATTTATTTAAAAGAGCCTTAAAAGCGATCAAACCCATAAGTGTTCAATCAAAATAAAACCATGCGCATCTCAGAAAGTGATAAGGTCGTCGTCGTATTTTGTAGTCAAACCAAGGACGCTACAAATTGGGACGGGAAACACTGTAAATACCAGATCGATGGTTTCGAAGGCTGATAAGTACTTAAAACAAGAACATTTTATTGTACGTGAGCGTTCGTGTTTGTATATTTGATGAAAAAAATTGGTAGGCCTTGTACCTTTTTCTAGATAGTTTATTCTGTCAAATGCGTAGGCACTATTTTTTAGGTTTTGAGGTGTTCGAAAAAATAAATGGACTTTATTGTATTCACTGTTATCAGCAGTATAGAAATGAAAGTCCTAAAAACGAACTTTGGCACTTAAAAAACACTACGCTCCCTAACAGTATATGAAAATGTTAAACATTTTACACAAAGAAAAAGAAAAGAATGAAAACACCAAACCAGCTTTAAAGGTATATTATGTGATCTTAGCCAGGGAACGCCCTCAACATCAAAAAAAATTGAAAGCAGATTTTCTTGCAGATTTACATTTCTGATCATAAATCGTACATACATTCCAAGTTACAGAGCGATACGATTCTTAATTACTTAAAATCATGGTTTTAGAGTGAAAATAAACTGTCGGATGTCGATTTTTGTCCGACAACTTATTTTACTCTAGTCTAAATTCCCCTAAAACCATGATTTTGAGGTAATTAAGAAATTAAAGTTAATTCGGTAACTTGGAATGTATGTACGATTTATGATCAGAAATGTAAATCTGCAAGAAAATCTACTTTCTAAAAAATATCATGAATAGAGGGCGCTCCCTGGAAAAGATCACATAATATGCCTTTAAAAGCATTAAAACATACGGGGGGGGGGGGGGGGTTCTTCATTTTCATAACAAAAGTGCAAGAAAGAAAGTCTCTTTACCTAACATAAAGTTGAACAACAAACCTTGAAAAGATTGCAATAAGTGAAACGTTAATCTGTTAACCAAACCTGAAACGTTAATCTGTTAAACAAACCAGAAGTACCCCTTATTCTTCCTTCATTTCTTTATAAAAAATACAGCATTTCTAATCCTCTGAATTTGCTTTATCTCCTCATGACTGTTCACAATTGGTAAAACCGCAATTCGTGTGTTTGTTGATTTCAATTGATATACGATTATACGAATTGCGATTTTCGAATAACCTCGCCTCCATGCCTCCTTCAGACCGTACAGATTGAAGTAGGCATGTTAAGCGCACCGTAGTTGGGAAGTCACGTAGAAATGGTGGTCCCGTGCATCGGTAGAGCAAAGCACGTTAAAAGGGACACAGACTCATTCGTAAAGAGAAGGTGATCTGTACACACATATTCCTAGGTTACAGGGATCTTGGCGCGATAATAATTCTGATATTGTTCTACCCAAGACGGTTCTACCTAGTAATTATATATACATATTATAATGTACTTGCTATTATTATGATTATGAATACCTGTAATTTCGTGTGACTTTTGTTCCAGTATGTGTCTATGGAGAAATAACGGTGAGTGTATCATCAAGCAACAACCCAGCTATAGTGTCGGCACGAAACATTTTTACCTGTAGGTTTACCAATACCGACAATGATATTCTAACACAACTTGTATGGAATAAGAACGCAGCATACGTGATAGCTTACTATCCTAGGAATGATCCAGATGTGTCTTACAACACTAGTTATGGCGAACCGGGAGATTACATTATGTCAAAACCAGATCTTTTTGCAGCTCAAGGATCCAGTGATCTCACTGTCACATCTGTTTCTTTAGATGATGCAGGAGTATTTGTTTGTGAAGCGAGGACGTTGGGACCGACAATTAAAGATGGTGTTACGCTGGATGTGTACGGTAGGTACATGTATAATCATATTTTGCTCCACATGCGGCGTTTAAAGGCCTTATCACACCGTGGCCGCTGTTGCGTAGAGTTAACATGTGCCCAACGTTTTGGAAACTTGGGTGAACGTTCGTGTAAGTTGTCATGCGTTAGTGACATATTTGGCATACGTTGTATTCGTTAGCGGTTCGCTGTCGAAAATGCGAATTTAGGAACTGCACGGATTTTCGTCAAATAGGGCCAGTCATGGCTTATCATTGCTGTTTTATGGCAAGTTTGGTAACAAATTGTGCCTAACAGATTCATCCAAATAACTATCTAATCAAAACATAATTGGTAGACATTCTATAGGACATAAACAAAGTGTAGGCCGATGCAGTGGCGAAGCTAGGTTTTTCATAGGGGGGGGGGGGGGGGGGGGGGGGGTGGCGAAAGTATAAATGGAACCGGCGAGGACTTTACTAGACGTCAACTTACCACCGAGTCGGACAACTTGAGAGCGGGGGTTTCATAACCGACGGTGCCAATTTCAACCGACAAAACTCTAATATTGGGGAGGGCGCCCCACCCCTCTGGCTACGCCACTGGGCCTATGACTTTCTTTTGTTGAGCACTTTTGATAAGTAAGTTAAATAGCCTATCTGTAATACATAACATTTCTTGTGTTCTTTTTCTAAAAATCAAAATATAATCCACGGCGTGAATTCAACATTTTATTATGAAGAACGAAAGGCTATGATCCCATGATTCAAATAGCATAGTACACTGACAAAGGAAACGCAATACTATTCTTCTGTTTGAACTTGTTGATTGCACTTTGAGCTTGAAATAGATAACCTTCACGATGCAATGTTGTCTGCGTGTGCTTATTATTAAAGGGATATACAGTGGTACGGTGTTGAAGCATTTATCTTTTATAACATTAATAATGGTCATTGTTGCTGTTACCACTCTCACGAAATCACGAAAGTAGCTTTATGCCCAGCATATTCATATTATTGTGACCGTATGTATAGCTGGGGAGCACACATGCTTTAAAACATTGAAGACCCTGGTTACACTACTGCAATAAAGCAATCTCGATTACTTTGCACAAGTAAACTGTGGAGATTCTAAGAATTCCAGTGTGTCAACATGATTGGAATATTATGTGGTGTAAGAGTGGAACTAAATCCCATCCAAAATAAGTTGCCGGTTTTATAAGACACGCTGTATCTTCGTTTAATAGCTAATAAAATGCTATTTCCGTATCCGTTACAAAAGCAAAAATATAAATCCGATGTGGTAGCTACTTAATGTTTTAAGTCTTAAGGATTTTTTTGTTCTTTAAAATACTGTCCCGTAGCACCTGTACCGTCTGAAACATCTGTAACTGTTGTTGCAAATCCGTCGTCTCCTGCAAAAGATTCCAGTGTGTCTATAAGATGTGTTGTCACCTTGGCAAATATGAATTTGTTGTTAACACTGCATTGGATGTATGGCAATAACCTTAGCACTGCTTCTCGAATCGCAACATGGGATTACTTGAATGGAATAAGTTACGGAGATAATTACTCAGGTGACACCTACCCTATCAATGCTGATGATATAACCAACGGAATAGCTGTATTTACTATAAACTCAGTTCAGTTGGCAGATGATGGAAGACACTGGTGCGAGGCTGTCACTACCGGTGGTAGTGTATCCAGTTCAGTGGCAATAAACGTAATAGGTAAACATGTAACTTATGTAAGAAAATACTGTATTGTAAGGTTAAAACGCTCCTTTACCTTTACCTTTACCTAGGCTTTTTCAGCCTCTATAGGCTGAAGCCCTCTTTCAGCATCTTCCATCTGTGTCTGTCTTGTGCTTCTCTAGTCCATGTCGTTCCTCTGTATTCAGTTAGCTCGTCTCTCCATCTTTGTTTCTGCCTGCCTCTTCTCCTTTTGCCTGTACGGGGTTGCCACTCGGTTGTTCTTATTGTCCACCGATTATCGTTTGGTCTCGCGATATTGCCCATCTTCATTTCATTTCCTTGATTTGTTTAATGATGTATTTTTACTTTGGTTTTATTACGAATGGTAGTGTTCTTTTGTTTGTCTCGTATTGTTATGTTTAACATCACTGAAAGCCAAACTGGAGTCAAGTGACTCTTGAAATGGAGTAAATCGGCCATGACTCTCCAAAGGAGTCATCCTGACTCTTCAAAGGAGTAATCTTGACTCTCCAAAGGAGTCGTCCTGACTCCCCAAAGGAGTCATCCTAGCCGTCGGAAAGAGTCATCGGCCATGACTCTCCAAAGGAGTCATCCTGACTCTTCAAAGGAGTCATCCTGATTCTTCAAAGGAGTCATCCTGACTCTCCAAAGGAGTCATCCTGACTCTCCAAAGGAGTCATCCTGACTCTCCAAGGGAGTCATCCTAGCCGTCGGAAAGAGTCATCGCCCATGACTCTCCAAAGGAGTCATCTTGACTCTCTGGAGCTAATTTGCATATTTTACTTGGTCTTATATTAGCTGAGTAAAATGCACAAATCGCTCATTAGCATAATTGCAATGGTACAAAAATTAGCACCGATGCTCGTGTATACCATTTCAATTATGCTAATGAGCTAATTTGCACATTTTATTTATTTAAACCTATTAATTTATTTGAATTAAGTCGATACCTTAATTTAACACCGTTGAATGTATATTGATATATGCATATTTCTCACTGGTTAAGAAAGGGAAGTGATTGCTCACTAAGTAAATGCAAATACATTGAGCAAGAACATAAACATCAAAGAACCAATTACCTTAAAGCCCCCCCCCCCCCCCCCCCCCCCCCCCCACCTCCAGTTCTCAGTGTCTTATTCCTACCTGGAGTCACGGTGACTCTATTTAGCCAGTTGGAGTCATTATTACTCTCGAAAGGGAGTCCAGCCTACATGTGACTCTATGTCAATATTGACTCCATTTGAAGAGTCACAAGACTCCCTTGAAGAGTCATGCATCATGACTCTCCAAAGGAGTCAGTAAATGTTGACTCTCCAAGGGAGTCATGTGACTCTCCAAACAGAGTCAATATTGACATAGAGTCACATGTAGGCTGGACTCCCTTTATAGAGTAACCCTGACTCCAGTTTGGCTTTCAGTGATCCTCCTTTCCATGGCTCGCTGCGCTACTAGAAGTTTCTGTTCAGTTTCTTTGGTTGTTGACCAAGTTTCGGCACCGTATGCCATGGTAGGTATATAGCACACATTGATTGAAACCCCTTGTCCTTAATGTTATTGGTATGGTTTTATCGCTCCATGGTATGGTTTTACCGCTCCAGCTGGCATCAAAGAACCCAATTCGTCGAGCTGTCAACCGAATCCTTAATGAAAAAAGCAACAGAAACATCTAAAACTTCATTCTCATTTCTGAGAGAAATTGATTTACACCCGGAAGCTACCGGGTTTAAATCTCATTTAAGTATTGATGACTCTATGTGAATAATGTACTCTTTGCTCCTCACTAGGATCAATTTTAGTGATTATTTTTTTCATATGAGTGGGAAAATGTGCTATTTGAATACGTGCTTAATTGGTTAGATCTTTTACGAAACAAATAGGGGAATATGGGGCAACTGGTCCTATGGGGCAACTGGTCCGAAGTGAAGGATTTTGTAATTGTATGGGCATACTGCTTTCTTTTGAACAGTACGACTTATGTTGAAACTTGACATATATCCTTACCTTCTACATTCAAGAACATTTGTAACTTTAGAGTATTTACACATGTGATATTCTCCAGATCTTTGAAGCCACCTCCTTGAGTGACTTATTGAAAATTCACAGATAGTATTGGCGAATTATGAAGATGGGTTTATATCATGTTGAATGTACTTTATATGATTGATAGATGTGCAACAGTAAATATATACATGCAGTACAGTCATCTTAAGATACTAAGTGCATATTGCATTAGTATTTGCCATTAACACGTTAACCACGAAAACTGTAAAATATGAGACATGACATTGTGTCCTTTTTACACATTAAATAATATGGAAATGTGTTTGTAAAGAAAATACTGCCTAGTTTCCGTGTTGTCATTCATTGATTTCTGTGTATTCTAACCGATGGAACATAATAGGACCAGTTGCCCCAATGATGGGGTAACTGGACCGTGCCAAGTAAAGTTTTTAGTTAGTGGTAATTGGCCTTTTGTTTGGATAGTTTTTAACATTGAGTATATGTTATGTAAACAGTTACATGGGTGATATTTTCATAGCAATTCCATAAATATTTACACGAGCTTTAATCTTTTATATCATGAAATATGCTTAACCGGACCAGTTGCCCCCCCCCCCTATTCATTCCCGTATAACTTCTGTTTGACTCACATTGTACTGTGTGAAATCCACGTATCACATAGAGTGGCGTAGCCCTAAAGCAAGTGATTGATTTAAGTATTATCATTGTAAAATCAAATTTCTTTTGATAGTATGAGGCTTGAAACGAACAGGTCACAAGTAGGTTAATCAAGAAATGGCAACTTTCTTGGGAGTTACTATTATTATCTGTATTGAAAAGTATTCTTAAGTAGCAAACGCCCTTAATCATGTTAACGCGTTTCAATTAAAATAAATCATGTAAAGTCGTATTACAAATTTGGTCTTTTTAACATATTTCTTTACAGAATTCCCGCCAAAAACTACCACGGAGAATCCGTTAACGAGCTGGATGCAATCGACAACATTGGAATATAAAACATCTGATATTATTGGTGAGTTTAACTTTCACTATAAAAGAATTCCTTTTCGTCTCAAATTGTGTGTTTTGGGCTTTGATTTTCTAAATTGGCGAGAAAATAAACATGCTGGTGACCGTGCCTTCTCTGTGGCAGGGCCTCGCCTTTGGAACAATCTTCCGATCAATATTCGTGGTCTTGGTAGCTTAAGTGTATTCAAGGGTCACCTCAAGTCTCATCTTTTTCCTTGCTCCTAGTCCTTCTCCTTTCCCTTCTTCAGCGCCTTGTCTACTTTGTAAAAGGCGCTTTATAAATCTCATTATTATTATTATTATTATTTATTATTATTATGTAACCTCGCTGACTTTGCATATTGTGTCGATGGTTGGATTTATACCAAAATGATGTACGGTACGCTTGGATTACTTTTGAGGGCCGAGAGATAAAATCTGCATACTTATCCCTTTCGGATCGCGAGAAAGACACTGTCCTGATGAATGACGAAGAATCAAGGTTTTATTAATTTGTCTTCGGTGTTTAATACAAACTGGTGACAGGATCTATTACGAAAGTTCAGGCTCCAATGAGTACCCTACATATGGTTAGGTTTAATAAAAGGAAGATAGTTTTGCAGAGGTACATGGCTAACTTAAAGGGGCACTGAGAGATTGCCGAGAAAGGTTTGTTAGCAAATGAATTGTTTTCTTCAATAGATAAGGTACGTAGGGAACCCTGAATGGTAATAATGTATGGGAAAAGGGTTGTATGATGGCGCTATATAGACATTGGTTGAAGCAATTTATGTGACGAGTGGTGCTGATCTACATCGAACTGACGAAGTCGTGAACTTTTACATGATAGACGGCGAATTAAGGTAAAGGGTTTCAGATGGTAGTTAGGGAGCAGTTCCATTTGTACGCGATAAAAATTGCGAGAATGTTCCGGGCCCCGATGAGTTTTTTATCAGGCCCCGATGAGATTTTTATCGCGTACAGTTGCGAGAAGCAAAGGATTATTTATCGAATAGCGTATTACCGCTTATATAAATATAACGAAAGATAAGTGGTCGGTATGTAAATAGAGCTTCGGGTTATTTATTCTAGTTGTAAGGTACAAATTCCGCATTTCATGTTTTTAGAGATAATGTTATTGATTATGGATGTTTAACGTAAATTGTATTATCCTCGTGTATTTGCTAAACAATGTCCCGCTCTATTTGCTAAACATACCCCAGGGTATGGCAGAGGCCTCGTATCGGGCCCCGATGTCTATTTTATCGGGGCCTGATGACTATTTTATCGCGTATCAACTTGAAAAACATCGGGTCCAAAACATATCAGGCCCCGATACAGTCGCGATAAATTTATCGCGTACAAATGGAACTGTTCCCTTAGTATATGCGATATGCCAAAGTATTACGCTAGTACAAAAAAACTGATTTCCAGGAAAATTACGGGCGCACCCATAATGTATCTCTCAAACCTAACATGTTTAACGTATGTACCCGATGTTCCCATGCTACATCTTTCTATATCCTTCTACTGGTGTCTTTTATCATGTTTATTATGCTCACCGGCACATTTATCTATTGTTTGGTACAGCTTACGTTGAAGTTATTCGCGTTGAATCCCACTTGATAGAGATAGGCTGGGAATCCTTTGACATGGACGTTATTGATGATGTGGATGAATACAGGGTACGTTGACTTTCTGAAATTACTGATGAATGAACAGTTGATAATTATAATCTGTTACATTATCGGCTTATTAATTGAATTTCCTTGGGACAATTTCTATGACACCTTACTTATCTTGAGGGAGTCACCAATTTTAGATCATATACAGACAGTGCAAACGAATATTCTAATAGGCCTAATAGTTAAACTAAATTTCTGCAAAAACTATAATAATCACGAAGGTGTAGGACATGTAGTGTATATAATTGTTTCGGACGATTTCACACCTACTGTTACTACATTTTCCCAGTATTATTTTACCTTAACTGCAGTTAAGATGTAAACAATCTGTTTCCGTTACTCATCACTGATTCTCGGATACATTCTATTATAATGTGCATCTTTCTACAAAATAAGTTATAAAATCTAAAATTAGATTATCACCAAACATAAACTATGGAAATGGAGTTCTTTAAATGTCGGTATTCAAGAACAATATATTGCTCATAACTTTCACAAATAAATACCTCCCTCAACAGCAGTCAGTGAGGCGGCGCGGTGCTTTATCTTTGTCAAAGACACCTCGCAAAATTACCTGTCGAACTCCGGACGGAAGCCGACTCGTAGATCGCCAAGCAGCGAGACGGGAGGCCGAGCGGAGGTCGAGCGGAGGGCGCTCTCACACACCCAGCATAACCAACAACCCCTTGGTGAAAGGCTAGGCGGCACTATGAAAACAGTATACGCTAAACTGCATGCGCCAGCGTATAAGTCGAAGAACAGAGTGACATTATTCTTTTAATCTGGAGCCCGAAAGACAGATTTCTCATCGCCGCCTTATTTGAGTTCAAATCATTTTTGAAAAGCCACTGTAAAATGACCATTTCACCTTGCTTTAAAGGTATTTTACTCTGCAAGCTTGTCAGAGAGCCGAAATGACAACAATGTGATCTTTCTCGATGGCGCCATAACAGGGGTCAACATTACATCCCTTACACAAGACACAATGTACAATATAAGGGTTGAAGCCTCAACAACAGAGGGATCTCTCATCAATGTTGGGAACATACAGGTCACTACTACTACTATAATGGGTATGTTTGGTAGTGTAAGCTCTTAATTCTACCTTTAATTTAATTTTCTATTTTATCAAATTATTCATTGCATACGATCATGTTTTAATAGATATTAGTGGTATAGAAAAGTTCTCCTTTGTGAATATCTTGCAAACAGATCTTTTAACATAAGTCTCATGACCATAATCATGATAATGAAATTATTCGTATTGGCCACTTGCTGCCGTTGATGGCGTAAATATAGGGATATTTCATAGATAATATATAGGATTTATGTGGGTTATTTATAGCGCGTCACCTATCGCGGAACTATAAGAAGCCATGATATGTGGGCGCACTACACCAAATAACAAAAAAAAGCCATATTTCAAGAAACCCTTTCTGCCCTCCGGTTACATTTATGGCATATTACTTGTCACCTATGACCATTTTCAGTACGGTTTAAACTTTAATTTGAGATTGATTTTGAGTATCAAGCTAGATTTTCCGCAAATAGCGCCATCAATTGTTCACGTTTTCTGGCATGCCTGTTCCCCATTTAGGCAGACGCTTCCACCCTGGGCACTATTTAGGTCGATAAATATTCGTTCATTTTAATACAAAAAATACCAACCCCGGATAATAAAATTACCCGAAAACCTCACATTTTCTTAGCCTACGTGTTTTCCCGGAACTACTACAGGGATACCGTACGAATTGCGCATTGATTTGGTGTGGTGTACTCCCATTTCTTGCTCTTCTGTGGTAGGTGATGAGCCGGTAAATAAACATGTTTACACAATTAGTGGCTCTATGCTATAACATGCTGGTTTTATTTTTGTTAATACAGAAACAGGTGGTTTTCCATTAACGATTGTCTTAAGAATAATTGCTGCAGTAATTGTTGCCGTAATCATGGTAATTGTAGGAGTGGTTGTGGTGTGCTGTATGAAATCGAGGTATGAATATCACGATTACAGTGTTAAGTTTCGCTATAAACCAATGCATCTTATCCAGTTCCGACTTATCATCTTTTCTTATTATAACTTGACTTACTACTCTAGTGGTATGGGCCCGTATCCATCATTGATAACACAGAATTAACAATATATGACTTACATTCATTGAATTGTATAGGCAAAAGAGTGGCATAATCAGGATATGTGTAAGAGAATGATCATTGATACAAATCCAAGATGGCAGATTCTCTAAACTGTACTGTGTGAGTGCTGCAGCCACTAGTTGTCTAAAAAACAGTTTTGAATGGAAATTAATGAACTCATTGCATTCATGTTTTGCTCGTCTTAAATGATAAGTTCATGTGCTTAGAATATAATGAAGGCCTAAGAAACTCTTAGTTAGGCTAAACAGTAATTTAGGTTCAAACATGATCCAAGGCCTCTAGGTAAGCTTTCTTTGTTTGCACACCTACTAAACCCGTTTTTAGGCAGACATTCTGCTTTAGTTTTGATTTCATTTTGGCTTGGATGTTATACTTAAATAGTAAAATACCCGAATAAGTTCACCTCAAAGCATTTCATGGATACCCTAGATCAAGGGAGGCACTTTCATTTTAAAGCTAGTTTGAAATCAGTTTAAACTAATAAAAAAGAAGGCCTAGGTCTAAAGCTTAAAATGTAAATGTCCACAGGGGAATATGTGGGTACTCTATCACGATCATAAATTGTTCTTTAAATTAGATTAGATCATATAGTGATATCATTGGTGCTCTATGATCTCTCTTTTGTTTGTGTGTGCAGAATAAGAATAGGTTGCAGTACATGCAGAGCATTAAACTAGGGCTGCAGTGCATGCAGAGCATTATCATGATTCAACAGATAAACGTGTCTTGACGTTAGAGGGAGGGACCTAAAATAATAATTAAAAAATGAAATAATAAAAAACCCAAAATAAAACAACAAATTATGTCGTTTAAACAATTAAAAACATTGAAAAAAGTTGGGAAAGGTCGCACATCCCTTGTAATTAGAAAATATTAAAAAGAAGTTTGAAAAGGAATTAGGCCTACGACTTAATTGTTCCTCATTTACTTTTTTTAATTGCATACATGTCTACTAAATGATAAATTCGTTACCCCTTGCTTGTTTTCACGCAATACGGAAAATATCTTTGGTTTGTTTCAAATATCACTTGAGGCGATATTTTTCCGTATTACGTAAACAAACAGGGATACATAATAGTCTAAGCACTCTCAGAAGTACGGTATAGATATGGTTTAAAGTGTCTCGGACCCTTATCGGTAACACATGCCTCTGTTTCACTGATGGTCCTAAGGCAATGTAACAATTCTAGGAACAGCATGTTGGTTCCTAATGCGCTGACTCAGACGACGCTGGACACGGGCGTATTCACGAATATTCAGGTTAAAATATGCGAACGAGGTTACGCGATCAAGTGAATAGGACAAACGCAAAAACAACGGTTTAAATTCAAAAAATGATACTGACACTGTGGATGGTTAGCCATCCACAGTTGTTTTAGGATGAAATAATTTAGTTCCAACGTGTGATGAATTTTATGAGGTCATATAATCAAAATCCATTGTTACATTGAAACCAACGGAAATTCAAAATTAACGGCCGTTCGTGTCCACAGTCGTCTGGCTGACTGATAGTTTGTGCTGCTGCCCTCCCGTGGTACCTATAGAGCAGACAGATACTGAGATATATATTAATGCTACACTTGTAAATTTGTTTTCTGTGCAAGTTTTAAATCTTTCATAAATATTATAGAACTCAATGTTCGGCTAATTTGCAGCCTCATAATGTTATAGTTATATTTGACGTGGGAATTTTAGTTAACCCACCCTTTGTTATGTCACCTAATGGAATAATATTTTGGTGACCCACCCTTAAAATTTGACAGGACTTTAAAAAAAGAGGTCAGAGGTCATGGAAAGGGGTAATAGGACGGCGTTTCTATTCTTTAAAAAAACTGGTAGTCGCGTTGCCGTAATATTAATAGTATTTGGTATCCATAATTGCCGGGGTGTCTATCACTATGTCTGTTGCCAACCTATGATTGACGCAAATACACACGACAATAGTCTAGGAGATAAATCTTATACCAGCGCACGGCTGTTTGATCCCACATAAATTGTCCGTTTTATTCTAAGAACACCGTAACTTGCTGGCCCGGTTCTGGTTTTAACTGGATTCAAGTACCTGAATATACTGGCCATCTTTTGTAGAAATTTCAGAACATTTGTTGGTGCCAGTTCTGAGAAATAGAGCTTTGAATATTATTATTTACTATAAAAGCGCCCTCATCGGCCACATTTCCCATAGAGTTACATGTGAAATGTGTGTCAAGTAGAAATGCCGATAATTTAAAAAGGGCTCGAACATTTTCTTGAAATTGTCACCATATACTCGTATTCATTAGCGCTACCTAAACCAGGTCTAACCATAAACGGGCCACTATGTAATCTTTTTTATCACATAATTTTAATTATAAATCGGACAGTCAAACAGCCGTGAGCGAATTGTTCAGCCGGTGTCACATCTTAAGTCTGCCCCAGTGGTAGATATTATTATAGACCCTTTAGATAAGTGCCAGGTAGGGAGTCAATTCAAATTGTGGTCTCTCATTTTTGTTTTACACTTGAAACAAGTGACTAATTTGACGATCAAATTGCATCGTTTCAGGGTGGGGAAACATAAAATCATCATTATACGGTATGTGCTTATACGTACTGAACCAAATCGGATCAATTTGGCATCAAAATATGGCAAATAATCCCACCTTTCATATTATTTGCTTGGCGTTGTATGCCATTAAGATAATTAGAAACTGCTCAAACGAAAAAGGAGTTTGGGGGTAAATTATCTAATTATAGCATCCTATATTCAACATAGGTAGTAAAGAACATTAATAATGATTTTTTTTTAAAAGTCGATCTAGTAATTACTTCAGTTCATTATTTATCTTCTGTCATACATTTCCAGACGTTCGGCAAAAGTACCACCAGCAAATGCAGGAACCAATGAGCCTGTATATGACGTAGCTGATGATAAGGAGATTTACGAAGACCTACAGCCAGCAACACAACATCAACAACATGTTTATCAACGTCGAATAGAACCCACAGATGTGAGCAGCGGCGAACACAGCATTGAGTATGAAGTCCCTCCGTCAGGAATGGAGTACGAGGTACCCAAACCAGGCCCTGAGTATTTGGAACTTTACAATACTGCCGGCCCAACGACAGAAAATCCAGAATTAATGAAAACATCTGAGTATATGTCTCTTGATAAGAACACTATGGATAAGGACAACATCAATAGGAAATACGAGAGTCTTGAAGTGCAGTCAGAATACTTGGAACTTTATAATACAGTCCCTTCGGTGGATAATAATCATGATATTGAGGTGCCTGACCCTGATCGAGGAGAAAACCAAACGTACACTATGGCCTAATGCTAAAATCCTCTACATGGAGACTAAAGCACAATCCCGAGAAGTCTGTGAAGCCATTTGGATCAAATCAAAACTGAATAATCGATCAATGATTAATTTTTGTATTTTTAATATCCTTGCTTATTGTTCGTTGGGACCTTCTCCGGTGTTTGTTAATAATTGTTGTAATATTGTATATTGTAAAACACCGGAAGTTGCTACTTAGAGTTTCCTGCTACTGTATTCGTCAGGCAACTGATTCCGCTCGAAAGTAAACAAACACAATACGCGGGCGTCGGAAGTTCGACGAAGATCGCGGTAGTATGCACGCGACTTGCCCTACGCTCCTGGCGCTGGGCGTTCATTCATAGGCGTTGTGTTAGTCAGCATGGTCAGGAGTGGTTTGAGAGTTGAAATTTGTTCTCATGACGGCATTTAGATACAAGTTCCGATCTTTTGTCGGCGTTGATGATAGTAAGCTTCTCGTATAGACACAGGTCACAGCGTTTGGTACCGTTGTCATATGCGTGTGCCCTAGAGATGATGGACCATGTGATAGTGAATGGTTTGTTTTGAGCTCCCAAACGCATTTGGAAAGCTCTGTGCTGTACTGCTGTATTCACATTCTTGACGAATGCAGTAGCATACAACTCTGAGTAGCAACTCGTCCATTTGACTCTAATTTAGCAGTGACTCTCTTTTATTGCATGAAGATACAAGTCGTCGCTGTTCTGACATACCGGCACATCTCTTTACTTATTTCTGTTGTGATGTGCCGGTATGTCAGAACAGCGACGAAGTGTATAATAATATAAATAATTGTATTTCTTTAAATGTTTGGATGTCTAAGTCATTTAGTCTAGGTATAGGAATTCGGCAGGGCTGTCCACTTCTGCACTGCGTTTTATCCTTACGGCAGAATTAATGTCTACTAATATAAGATAACATAAAGCCAGTGGCATAAATGAGATTGGATCAAGACTATTCTTTTCTCATGTCTGAAGGCTGACAGCAAAATTGTTAACTTTATTTGTTGGGAGTGGCTGTTTTTAATAATAATTCAACCAGCATGCTTATATAGGCTTTTTAAGCCTGGCCCGAGCAATTTGCTCGAGTCTGGTCCCTTCAGGACCCAAGCGTGTGTCTGTACGGACCGACCGTGTAAATAAACAAACAAACAAACAAACATAATTCAACTCAACAATGACTTAAATATACAAATATAGATATCACAACTAGAAATGATACAATATTATTTGTAAATGATATTTATTCTGTTGAAAATGTTATAAGGACAATACAACATTCAACAATGCCTCGGTAGTAACAATGGACATTACCAAAATGAATGTATGTGGTTAGGTAAAAATGTGCCTGTAAATTCAAACAGAAAAATAAATTGGAAAAGCAATCCTGTGAAATGTTTAGGAGCATATTTTAACAAAGACAAACAAGTAGCTGAAGATCAAATAGAAAAATACTAAATGGTTGGAAAGCAAGAATTCTTACACACTTTGGGGAAATAACTATAATAAAAACCTTGGGTATATCACAGATTCTGTATGATGCGAATTCGTTATATGTTCCAAAATATGTCATAAAAGCATATGGTTGTTTAAAAATGCCTTATTTAGAATATCATATTCTAGATCCTAAGATTAAATGGATATCTAAATTATGCGAACAAAATAATGATGCACTGTAGAAACGTGTTGTAAAAAAATGGTTTAATTTATTTGGAGGGTAATCATTTTTACTTGAGCTCAATTGTAGAAATGAAGATATATGTTATATAACTAAAGGTAAAATACCATCTATTAGAATCATGTTTTAATTTGTAAAATAATTGTAATACGAATGCATCAGACAATGTTATGTTATGGGGAAATGACAATGTATATAAGAAACGGTGGTCGAATGTTGTTTCTCCCGAAATGGATACACGCTCACATATATTATTTAAATGACATTGTTGTTGAGAATATATTTATTTACTTAAGAGAACTCGACGAGGATAGTATAAAATGTCCTCATAAAATGTTTGATCTGCACAAACTGATTGCAACCACGAAACGATTTGTATATCTTTTGTTTTTAATTAAAGAATAGATATCTGAACAAAATTGGTCACTTCCAGCTTAACCTAATTTATAATGTACTTCCATGCAAAAGCAATCTATATAAATGGAAATTAATTAAATCTGACAGCAAATGGGTGCCTGGAAAACGATCGAAGATCGAAGATGGAAGACCGAAGATGGAAGAACGAAGATCGGCTAGTTTTAGTTTTACCATTTTAAAACAGATTTTTCAGAAACCTTCCCAACTTACAAGCATTACTGAACCGCTACTAGGACTGTTTGTACTTATTTTAATACATTTCTCATGTTGATTCCAAATAATGGTAATGAGATTTAATTATTTAAAAAAAATTGAAACATTTTGTGCAATTTTGGAATGTCGTCTGCATTGCAGACGTCTGTCGTGTGGAAAGTGTTAAGACCCTTCGAGTGTAAATGTCATGTCAATCGGAACCAGTAGACACTATACGCAGGAAACAATAATGACGTGACGGAAGAAGCAAGCCTGGTGGTATTGCCATTGTAATCATTATTACAGTGTGGGTTTCAAACCAACTCTCGTTCCACTGGAATCTTTTTAAGATGGTCCGAAATAGCGACCGTCCCCGCGTCTTTGCCCGATGGCCCGTATTTTGACAAATTCGCTCTTTAATTAATTAAAAAGTCAAATTTAATAATATTCAGTGTTATAATTAGCCTAAAATATTTTTTCAAAATACAAAACTAACATCAAGCGCTAAGCGAACCCCGTTTTTACAGCCCGAACGCCTGAATTTCAAGACTATTATTCTCTTGTGCACGTTAAGGGGTGCACACCACTGGCGTAACAACAGGGGGGATGGGGGGGATATATCCCCCCCAGATTTTTACCTGGGGGGATGCCTAATGTAATCATCCCCCCCAGATTTTTCATAACCAATAATTTTAAAAGTGACGTATTTAAACAAATAGGTGGGCGTAAAGATTCACACACTGCACACTGGACACAACCACACTGGGACATTCAATTCATTCATTGCAGTTTGGATTTTATCATTTTAAAATGAAAACAATGACGACAGCGATTTACAAATTGCTATCAATCAAGGAATGCATGACCAGGCGCGGATACAGGGGGGGGGGCCCGACGGGCCCGGCCCCCCCCCCCCCCCTACCAAAAAAAAAAGGGAAAAAAAGGAAGAAAAAAAGAAAAAAAGAAAAAAAGAAGAAAAAAAAGGGGGAAAAAAAAAGGGGAAAAAAAGGAAAAAAGAAAGAGAGGAAGAGGGGGGGGGGGGGGGGGGGGGGGGGGGGGCACATCACCCCTCAGACTCCCCCTGTTCGAGCTTTTAAACAATCTATACTTAAATTCAGAAAAAATCAGTATATACGTCGTATGCTCTACTTCTTTCTTGCATTGATAACAAATATATATTGATTGGAAATGAAGAGGTGGCTTTTTGATAAAATGTTGGTCAAAAGTATACACCAGATCGCACCAAATGAGTTCGAAACTTGAAAAATTTTCTACTTCTGAGGGGGGCACTTCCCCCCTCAGACTCCCCCCTGTTCGACCTTTCAAATCATCTATACTTAAATAAAAAAGATATCAGTATAATATGCTCAACTTCTTTCGTGCATTGATAAAAAACCAAAATATTTATTGGAAATGAAGAGGTGGCTTTTTGATAAAATGTTGGTCAAAAGTATACACCAGATCGCACCAAATGAGTTCGAAAATTGAAAAAAATTCTACTTCTGAGGGGGCACTTCCCCCCTCAGACTCCCCCCCTGTTCGACCTTTCAAATCATCTATACTTAAATCAAAAATATATCAGTATAATATGCTCAACTTCTTTCGTGCATTGATAAAAAAATAATATATTTATTGGAAATGAAGAGGTGGCTTTTTGATAAAATGTTGATCAAAAGTATACACCAGATCGCACCAAATGAGTTCGGAAATTGAAAATTTTTCTACTTCAAAGGGGGGCACATCCCCCCTCAGACACCCCCCTGTCCGAGCATAGCTCGGAGGGCGGTGCTGCGCACCGCTTGGATGGTACCGGCAATTTTTTGGGCCCCCCCCTAAAATTTTCCTGGATCCACCTGAATTTTTGGGCTACAAAATGAGCCCAATCTGTAAAAAGTGTATCATTTGGGTTACAAAAGGCGGGCAATAGTTTTACGAGCGTAGCGAGTAAAAAAATATTTTGAGGTTAAAAAAGTCTCACTCTGAACATTACTCTGAACTTGACAGCCCTGCCGTATTTGAGTCTGATAATTTTCATCCCCCCCACTCAAAAAAAGTAGTTACGCCCCTGGTGCACACAACCATTTCAGATCATGCTGGACTTCCGGAAAAGTTCATGACGAAAGAAGACCCTATTACAAAAGTTAATTGAGCTAGCTCTTGTCCGTTTTTGGTCAAATTTTTTGTCGAATGTTTGTGTTTTTAAATGTATAAGAATGTATTCATGACAATTTGAGAAGAAAACTCGGTGAATTTATTTGATGTCATTGGTGGTTTTACCGGCGGATAAATACACACTGTGCATATGCGTTAAATGACAGGGCCCGATAGCTAGAAGCGGTCATTATTTTAATAATGGAATTGGGAATACTCTGTTATTGGCGGAAGTAAATTCCCGAGTGAATTGGGCTATTCCATTTATTAATGGTACACCCCCTATAGAAGGCATGGGAATCCCAAAATATTTGACACTTTTTGAGCGTGGGAATTCCCAACAAAAAACAAAAAAATCCATATTCCTCTTGAAGGTATAGAAGGCATGGGAATTCCCAAAAAATCATCAAATTTTGGCTGTGGGAATTCCCAAAAAAAAATCCATATTCCTCTTGAAGGTATAGAAGGCATGGGAATTCCCAAAAAATCATCAAATTTTGGCCGTGGGAATTCCCAAAAATAAAATCCATATTCCTCTTGAAGGTATAGAAGGCATGGGAATTCCCAAAATATCATCAAATTTTGGCCGTGGGAATTCCCAAAAATAAAATCCATATTCCTCTTGAAGGTATAGAAGGCATGGGAATTCCCAAAAAATCATCAAATTTTGGCCGTGGGAATTCCCAAAAATAAAATCCATATGCCTCTTGAAGGTATAGAAGGCATAGGAATTCCCAAAAAATCATCAAATTTTGGCAGTGGGAATTCCCAAATTTTGGATTTTGGCCGTGGGAATTCCCAAGAAAAAATGCCATATTCCTCTCGCGGGTACCAGAAAGCATGGGAATTCAAAAGAAATCATCAAATTTTGGCCTTGGAATTCCCAAGAAAAAATGCCATATTCCTCTCGAAGGTATATAATTAATAGAAGGCATGGGAATTCCCATTAAAATCATCATGCTGACTGGACTACAATACAAAGAGCCCAACTCATGATCCACCAATTTTTCTACCAACTTATCTTGATGGCTGAGATTGCCAACGGATCAAACTTACTTTTTTACCAACTGATCATACTAACCTTTTTTGCTGACGGATCATTTTGGTAACTGATTTTGTTGTTTACAAAGTGATTTTGCTGAGAAAATATTAGTACAAACTGACTTTGATATTTATTACCAACTTGTTTTCTGAACTGATCTTGCTGCAACTGGCTTAAGGGATGCACCATTAGATTTTCAGGGGGGAGGAAGTTTAAAAAAATGCCCCTCTGTGCAGACCAACAACAACAAAAAGTCCCCCCCCCCCCTCCCGGATGAGTAACAAATCTTTAAAAAAAAACTCTACCCCACCCAACTCGATCAATATGAAGGAATACATTTTTTTTTAAATCACCGTCTTCGGCGGCGCAAACAAAAAATGCCGCTTTCGG